>JAECWO010000026.1:1200000-1565442 GCA_018150735.1 Drosophila sp. 14030-0761.01 | reverse complement strand
ATTAGGAAAATTTAAATTCTTTTGATACCATTTTAAAATATGTAAAAAAACAATATGCCAATTTTTGGCCAATTTTAATTTATAAATTGGCATTGAAAGCTGAAAAACTAATTTCGACCCGATTTTTTAACAAAATTATAGTGGTTGAGTTGAAATTTTTTTCCCAAAAATACAGCTTGGATAATTACAATTTTGACCAACAATTTTTCCAAAATTTTTGAAAAATTTCTTAAAATACCTCAACTTTTTGATCTTTTCCACATCTAAACTAAAATTCGTGGGCCGTTACACTCCAATATTAACAAATTTGCAAATCGGCTGCCTGGTATTGCATTCTTTTGGCAGTACAAAATTTTAAATTTTCCAAAGAAAATTGTAGCTTCCCCAGATGACGTCCTTCCGACATGATAGGTTTTGGCTATTGGAATTATTGACTATCGATATAAATTTTGAATAACCATTGAAAATTTCTTCCCCTCTCTTCTTTTCTTTCTATGTATTAGCTAATGTACCCAACTTAGTAAGTTCTATGGCATAAAAACTTGGACCAAGGGAAGACAGGCAACAACGACGACGGTGACGGTGATGGGGATAGCGACGACGACGTGGAAACTTTTATGCGCAAAGGTGTTTCGTTTTTCAAGTTATTTATTATGATTTATTTGCCAATGTGGCGCGCTGATGTGGCAACGTCTTGAGTCTGGAACAGTGCTGCCTGCCCCTGGCTGTAGTACTGCAGCAACGGGCGATAAGTAAATTGTTTATCCTACTTGTGAATTATGTGCTGCGACGTGGCAGACCAGGGCAGACGGTGTGGACAGACGGGCGGGCAGACAGCCAGCCAGGCCATTCAGTTTGATGATCATGTTGATGTTGGCTCCTGCTCCTGCTTTAGCTTTAGCATCATCTTCGAGCTGGAGCTAACATTGTTATGCTTTCATAAACAGCTGAGCGCAATTTTCTGATAAGCCAAGTTTTGTGTGTAGTGTGTGTGTGTGTGTGTGTGGGTGTGACTGGTGGCTATTTGTTTCAATTTATCATAAAAGGCAACGCCGGAAGTCAGCCAACTTGCAGTTGAATGAACGTCAAGCAAACTACACAAAGTCTTGAATCGGCTTAACCTCAAGATTGCCCAGCCAAGTCCTTGGAAATTCACTCTAAAGATTTACAAGCGATTTCCATGGGAATCCTTTCAAAGTCACTGGAATATATATTGTCTGCAATTATCTCTGTCTGGACTATTTCAAAAACACAAAAAAAAAAAAAAATAGCCTGGCTGTAATCAAAACAAATGCTTGTCCACAATTAAAGAAACAAACCGAGAGAACATACATACAAAGGAAGTGCAGTGAAATGTGAAGCAAATCTGATTTACATTTCAGCGGCGCTAGAGATGCTACACTTCCTGGCAATTTTCTAGAAGCAGTAACTATACACGAGTATTTCATGCAATTGAGTATGAATAAAACTATTTGCAATATTTCATGTAGCTGCATCGAGCTGCCACATGAACAAAATCCAGACATGAAAAATGCACTGCCTGCTTGAGTGGATGCCATGGTGTGGGGTTTGGGTGAGAGTGACGATGTAGCGGGTGCCGTGCCACAACAGTGATTGCGCTTTATTTGCGATAATAAAACACACCATCGCGCCCTGACGACGACGACGACGACAACGACGATGGCGAAATCGAACCGCGAAATTGTAACAAACTGCGCGTGCATTTGCCCCGCCGGAGCCAAAAGAAATAGGTGGAGGTGAAGGAAGATTGCAGTCTCGAGCAGGAAGAGGGCAAAAGTCAGGTCTCTGCCTGGCTGCTGGAAGCTGCTACATGGCCAACTGCCGTGGTGCAAAATATGGCAAGTTGCAAAGAATATTTAAGCTGCAACAGCAGCATCAGCGTTGCAGCAAATATTAAAGGAAAACATAAGAAGAAACAAGGAGAGTGAGATGAAAACGGGGTGAACGGGGGGATCAGAGTGCTGGCAAAAGGATTTACTGCATATTTCATGTTCACAACGAACCAATTTTACGCTCTTCAAATCCTATTAGTCAATGGCCCTATGGGGATGGGATGGGATGGCCTGGGATGAGAATGCAATGCCAAGGCAGCTGTTTGGCAAGGGTTGAGGGCCATGGAGAGATAGAGATGGCGATGGCGATGGCGATGGGTGATGGTGATTGCTGATGCCTCAGTCATTGGGATTTACTTATATATATATACCCATACATATATAGATATATATGTGCATACATACATATAAGTAAGACTCGGCAACTGGCCTCGGTCAGCTTAGTGTGTCTGGCATTTCCGCACGATTATGCATGTGAGTGTTGGGTGGTGGTGGTGGTGGTGGATTGCGATGGCCGGGGATAAGCCCAGCGGACACCCAAATCCCAACTTCTGATATTGCTACTGGGCTACGGCTGCCCATGCCGGGGAAAAACAGTGCTCATCAATCTAGTTACTTGAGAGCATGAATTATGAAAAACGTGCAAAATGCAAACGGAAATTAAAATTTATAAAAAAAATACGATGAAACTCCCAAACCACACCCACAAACACACAGAGAGAGAGACAGTGTGTGAGTGAGAGAGAGACACACACAGAGTGAGAACGAAACCCACACGGTCCGCCCAACTAAGCTACAACAAAATTTACAGTTCGTTAGACAAATGCGCGCTGGATGGAGGCATGAGTAGGAATCAAATAAAACAAAGCAAAAAGCCAAAAAGAGAACCCAACAAATATCACAAAAAATAAAAAAAAAAAACAACCAAATGGGGAAGAGGTCGAAAAACAGGAAGAAAATATGTAAAAGAAAATTAAACATATTATACCAACTGGCAGTTTTGACAGCCCTCAGACTGTTGGCCGTCTCCTGCACAGCTGTTGAAAAACAAACCTCAACTTTGGCCGCATACAAATTTTTGTCATGGTCCTGCCAACATCCTCCTGGCCAGGCTGCTGTCCTTTATTAATTTAACAGGTTACGCTACTACGGCCTGCGCCTTTGACTACAACTTGAACTACAACAGCAACGAAATTCAACAAGCCATAAAACATATGAGGGAAAATCCATCCATATTTCATGAGGCGTCGTTGGCTTTTGTGCCCATCACAATCATCTGTCCAAGCGCAAAAGTCCTCAGCCCACAGCAACCCCCGGCAATCCAACCATCCAGCCAACCGTTCTCACTTCTATCAACAACTCGTTCCTATAAATGGAGTACGGACTCGGCTCTGCTCTCTCACTCCCACTCCTTAGATACTCTTGAACTTACATTCACACGTTCGAACTTCGAACAAAGACCTATGCATATTTGTTGGTGATATTTGTATAAATATGCAGAATCCTGCCATTGCATTTCTTTTCGAAACTCTTTACTTGTCGATTTGAAGCCAACAAATTGCTTTCATTAGTTTTAATCGAACCACATTCACATTGTTGCTATCAGAGATTTACTATTCACATAAGCTTCATATTCGCAATGTATGAGCAATTAGGATATAGTTTAATAGAAATTTAATATTTATAGAGTAGTTAGATAAAGGGCACAATAAAGGCAAAAATAAATTTAAAATGCTTTTCAGTTCTTTGACTTTTGAAAACAAATGGATTAAAATTGCAACGGGAATGGGAAATAATTAATAGAAATTTTATTGTCATTGTAGGAGATTTTGCAAGGATATAAAGAAATGGATTTTCAAAAAACGAGAAATTAAAAATATTGCAACGCAATTTTCTTCAAAAATATTATATTTCAAAAGAAATCTAAATTTTAGATAACTGTGAAATAAATAGACCAATCAAATTAGATAGTTTGAACTAAATTTAGATCAAGTTTGATTCAAGCCAAAACAACAAATATACGCACATTTTTAAATTATTGAAATTTTAGAATATTTTATTGATTTCAATATAAATTTGTATTTTTATTTAAGAATTTTGATTCAATTTGCTGCAAAAGTTTCCATCTCATATAACACACATGCAAATTTTACTACATTTTTTTCGTACATTTTTGTTACAATTTGCGATTGGTCATAAACAAACGCCAAAACGACATATCCGAAAAAAAGTCAATTTGCCATATGTTTATGCTTAATATTTATTTAAAATACATTTTGTGTGTTGTATATATTTTGTTCACTATAGCATGTATACCCCATATATATTTATATATATATTTGTATATAAAAGTCAATTATTTCCGACACGCTTTCACGCGTGCTCTATTTTGATAAATAATATTATCATTTTTTTTCCTCTCTTTCGTTGGCGCATTTCAAATGCTTTTGGCATTTTGCTTAAACACTTACATATGTAAATTGAAATTTACTTCTCTGTTTTTTTTTTTTTTTGCTTGCTCATTTTTTGAATATTTTAATTGTAAATATATGTATACGTATGCATCTATGTATGAATGTATATATAAATATCCTATCAATCATCAATATTCATGATAAACTAATAAATATATATATATATTGATCTTTTTGTTTCTAATTGCTGAACACATTTGGAATAGACATCGACAATGTTGGAGTTGGGGCTTAATAAGTTATAATGATGATTTGTTGTGGGTAAATATGCACTTAGCCGTATAAATTCTGTCATTTGCTTCACCAACTTCTTAAATATCTAACAATATTTTAGCCATAACTCTGTCGTTTTATCTCAATAATCTCAATAGCTGTTTGTATGTTCGTATTGGTTTATATTTGTTAAATATACAAAATTTAATATCTGTATACCCTTGCAGAGAGGGTAATATTAATTTGGCAGAAGTCCCCCACAAAATGAATTATATTTTCAGTAAACAATCAAATTCAGAGATTCTAAGAATATATTTTTATTAATGATTTTGCTTCATAACTTCTGCCTTAGTTTCTTAAAGTTGTATGGGAGCTGAAACACTGCAAGGGTATATCAACTTCGATGTACTGAAATTAGTTTTAAGAATTTGTTTTGAAAAGTTTTTACTTGAAATTTCATTTTTGGGTGGCATTGGAGAATTTCATTTTGCATAAATTAAATGGCCTGGCGCTTTTTATATGCATAGATAAATAGTTATATCAATACATATATATACTATATATATGCATATATATTGTGTAGGTAGTCTATATATGTGTGTGTGTATATAAAATATTTCTCGCTTGATTACCAAACAATTTTAATATAGATTGTGTAAAGATGCGTATACGTAATAATTTGTTTTTTTTTTCATACTATGCAGAAATTAAAATAAGCATGCAATGAATTCGCTCATATGTTTCACAATTTTAATGGTTTTGGCCATCTGCGTCTGTTATTGTTTAAATATTGCCGTACACACACACACATACATATACATGTAGTTGTATATAAAACTCGATCTATGCATGTGTGTGTGTGTGTGTGTGTGAGTGTGGGAATGTGTTGATTGTTCTTATTGTTTTCTGCATGTATGTAAGTATGTATATGTATATCGTACTCTATATATGTAGTTAAACAATTATGTATATTAAACTGGCGCACAATTTTACACTTGACTGCCTGTTTCAGTTGCTGTGTTTGTGTGTGTGTGTGTATTTTTCATTTGTTCTGTTTTCTGTGTGTGTGTTTTTTTTTCTTTCACTTTGCCTATATTTAATTTCACCTTTTTTCACTGTTTGCATTTTGTTTGTCTATACTATTTTCACTATTGCTGGTTGATTTTTCGAATATATATCCCCTATTGCATTTAATTAAATTTAAATAAAATGATTATTGAAGCCTGCCTGCTGCATGAACAGGCAGAGTTAATTGTACGTTAATGTTGAAATTAAATGCAAATGCAATAAACAATAACAAAAAACACAAAAAAAAATGAATCTTCCAATGGAATTGAATTAAGCATTTCAAATTGGCATAGTTGCATGTTGCTGCTGCAATTTGTGTTGTTGTGTTTCCTTTAGCCAATTTAATTCTTTGCCAGAATGTTAACGTGTTCAATGTTGGAGACAACTTTTGCCGGCTAATTGCTTATGGTGGCGACACCCGGAAACGGAAATGCTGCCACGCACGCCTTGTGCTCTCCATTTTATGGCCATTTTCCGTTCGCACGTAGCCGCTAAATGTTTCAATTCTGGCAGCTCAATAAGGCAATGCAGACGTTTAATGGGCAAACGCAGTTGGCTCTTGTTTCAAAGTCTTTTATCTATACGAGAATTTTTCAAATGCCTTTATCTGACTGTGTGTGTGGGTGTGTGCGGGTGTGTGTGTATGTGTTTTGGAGTGTCGATGTATGTATGCGTGTTTTTGCAAAATTGCAAAGACAACCGCGATGGCTTTGCTATCGAATATTTTTATGCCTTTTGGCCAAAAAGCAAACAAAATTAAAAACGAATTTCAAATGCTTTTGGACAGCTCAAAAATGCAAATCGCATTTGCTGGCACCGTGGACACAGGCAGGACAGACATCACCCACATCTCATCCAGAGAGAGAGACAGAGAGAGAGAATCGACAGTGGCCAAGTGCGCTGCATACTTTCGGGCGCAACATGCAATTAAAATGCAAAAAAGGCAATAGACGGACGGAGCCTGCAGCTTGCCCGACAAAAACCAAAGACCAAAATCGATGCAATGCAAAGTTGAAACGGAAATACCAGACCCCGCCATCCCGCCATCCCTCCATCCGTCCGTTTGCCATCTGATCGTCCGTCCAGCGGTTGTCTGTGCAACGTCTGCGGTTAGAACAAGTTTGCCAGCCGCCATTTTGTGTGTGCGAGTGTGCGAGTGTGTGTGTGTGTGTGTGTGTGTGCGAGTGTTGATTTAGCGTTAAGCCGTTTGCTTTTTTGCATTTTGTCAACATTCTTGGCAAAGTTTCGTCTGCTCCTTTTTCCCCATTCCCTATTCCAAAGAAACAAAAATCAAAAATACAAAAATAATCCATTGAGCGGGAACACATTCGAAAATGTTTTTGGTATGTTATGTTTTTTGTTGTAGTTTCGATTGATTTGGTTTGATAAACTTTGCTGTTAGTTTTCAAAGAATGCGAGGTGAGTTGGCATTAGAGTTAGCTTAAGGCTGAATTAATTTGGTTAAGATCATCAGGTATGTATATTGTAAAAGCACCTCGCATCCTTTGAAAATCGTTTTGAAAAAAAGAAACCATAACTGCTATTTGGATTGTAAACTGTTGCGTTGGTATCTCTTGGTTTGTTTTGCTCCTTTTTTATCACCTTTAAACCTATGAACATTAACCTGCGCTTCTTCCACCTCACTTAAGTAAATTCGTTTTGCTTGCTTTAACAAGTGTATCACGCGATCCTAGAACTATATAATATATATATAAGTATATATGTATGTACTTAGATTACTAATCGATTTCTTAAATGTGTAAATCTTATGCAGCATCAATGCTGATGGCCGTATCCTAGGGATGCTTTGTATAATTGTTCAATGGCATCTCATTGACATGGGTGTGGGCCACTTCCTTGGTGGCCCGTTCGTGTATGGCAATGTCCATGGGGGCACTAGCGGGTTTCTTCTGGGCGCAAGCCTTCTGGGTCTTAAGCTAAGATGGGCAAAGAGAATTAAATACTTTTTTGTGCACAAATAAATTTTCAAATTTACCCTTTGAATTGTCTTTTCGAAATCTTGATGTGGTTCTGGTCGTTTCATCGTACTGCAACCCCTCAAACGTTCATTGGTCTGAAACGAAAACAAGAAGTATATATATAAGTATGCTTGATACCGACAAATTGGAGACCATGATTACTTCATTAACATAGCTGGTTGGCTACGACGAGTTCCAAGTAGATGGGCATAAAACAAATCGACACCTTTAAACAAAAGCACTGAACAAAACCGCAGCAAAAAAAAAAAAACCAGTGTGAGGTGGAACGGTGCAAAATGAAAATGAAAATGTCAAATGAAAAGCGCAGGCCAGCCAAATAAGTATAATGAAAGAGCAACAGCAAAATTTCCCTAAAGCAACATTTCCGCCACAGACCGCATAATGAGAGCAGAGCAGAGCAGAGTTTAGAATTATACATACGCGTTTTGTGACCTTTGCCGGTTAGCTTCAGGCCGGCTCCAGCTCCAGCTCCATTTGAAAGTCTGTATCACAGATGGGAGTCAGAGAGAGAGAGAGACAAACCCACAGCCGGAACCAGAGCCAGAAGCGAAGCCGAGCCCAGCCGGCAGCTGTTGCCACATCGAAAGGAGAATAAGACCATGGTAAAAAGGTAATGAGTGCCAAAGGACAAACACAAAAGAAGTTGTCCCAAACACGGAGCACAATTGTCGCCAGTGCTTAGCCCAAGTCATTTTGTAAATTGACCACAGAAGAGAAGCAGAGTCTGTTGTTGGTGGCTCTGGACTCGGGTTCACAGGATAGCGGCAAATTGTGCTTAAATATTAAATGAACAGCAGCCAGAATAAGGTTGAAAAAAAAAAAACACAAAATAAAAGCTACGACAAAGGACAACCGGACAACAACCGTAAAAACACGAAAAGTTATAAACTCTCTTTGGACCTGGACCTGGAACTGAACCTGGACATGGACACACACAAAAAAAAAGGCAAAAAAAAAAATAACAACGAAACTGAATCACAAAACAAAACACTTTGCCACGCCTGAAATAATAAAAACAAATACGAATACGAATGCCACTGCCAAAAAAACCAAAAAAAAGAAAAGAATGAGAAAACAAATAAAAGGACAATCGTATGCCCCAGGATGGGCAACCGCAAAGAGCAAACGCGTCAAGGTGCAAATGAACGAAACCCCAGACCAAAAAACCAAGACCTGGAACGTGCTGAGGACTCCGAATCCTGGCTGAATATCGCACAAACTGCAACTCGACATCGACAGTTCCAGCTCCATGCATACATACATACATACATATCTCTCGGCATCATTGTCGGCAGAGGACCCAGACATTTGCATCCTGCTGCACATGTCCCAGCTCCAAAACCATTTGCAGTCTTTTACTCATCTCCTCTTTGCCCTTTTTTTTGCTCTGATTCTCACACTATTGTTGGACCCTCTGATCCCCCAGCCTCTGGGCTGTGTCCAAGTCAACGCAATTAATGGTAATTGCCTTTTATCGGCTTAGCCTTGATAAGGTTTTTTTTTTTTTGTGTTGGCATTCTCCAGTTCTGGCCCATTCCCTTCTATTTCGGACGTTAGTTGGTTGTCAGCTAGTAGTCAACTTTTCTAGTAGGAGGAGCTCCTCCTGCTGCTGTTATTTTTGTGTAGAGGTTTACGCGGTTTTTATATTTTAATTTAATTTTATAAGTAACCACCCAAACCAGTCAACCAACCAACCAACCACGTAGACAACGGACTTTTTGGAAAGTTGTGCATTGCAAAAATTAAACATTAAACAGAGCGTTGAAAAAGTTTTTTGTTTTAAATGTAGATGGGGAAATACTTTCAAATTGTTTGGCATTGGAATTATAGAAGTTTTTGGTAAACGAAAAATTATTTGGCTAGTGAAATTAATTTGATGGGCTAGAATTTTGTGTGTTTGCCTGGACTCTTCAAAATGAAATCCATTCTTGTGATAAGCCGCTTACACACTCAACTGTCTAATCGCTTTGAAGAACAAACATTTTCAAACTCACCTTCAATTGCATGCCTTCTGTTGCGTTCAGTTCGTCGCCACTTTGCCTCAATCCCTGCAGGAAACGGGCAAAGACCGTGCGCCGTTGCTTGTGCTTATTTCGACCCTCTGGAAAGATGGAAACGGGAGGTGGGTAGAAATCAAACCATGTATAAGCAAATGGAACATCAAATCGTGTCTCAATCGGTTTAAGCAAGCAACATTTAATTGAATTAAAAGCCATAAAAACCAAACAGCCGACAACAAGATGGCTGGCTAACCACATGTTGCCCCCCCATCCACCCTTCCCTGCCCCTCTTCTTACCTGTTGCCGAAAAGTCGTAAAAGAAATTGGTTCGCGCTCCTGGATAACTGTGCTGCATGCCATTCAGATTCAATGCCGACTTGGAGTCGATGGCATTGCGGGCCATGCGATTGGCCAAATCGTTTTGCGTATAGCTATATATCTCGTTCTCCTCCCGATTCGACAGACAACTCGATGGCTGCACATGCATAATAAACGAAATGAATTAGAGCTACCGATTACATTACGATTCAGTTGCTGCCTCTGTCTGATTAGCTGGGAGTCGTAAAAACTCTCGGCCGTAAAAAGTCAAAGTTCAAAGTTTGCTTACCAAATACTTGCCAGGCACATAAAGTGGCTGACTGTGGCTGGTGGGCATTACCGAGGAGCTAACCAAACCACCGCCAGAACTAGAGCCGCCGCTGCCCCCTGCGGCCATGCGTCGCGTTAGCGTATGCCCAGTGGAGATGCGCACATGACGTTCCTTCCATTTGGATAGCCGCACCTGTTCGATGGCATCGAGAACATCCTCGTATGGCATATTGATCTGTTTGCTATAGTGTGCGGCAAGTCCCTCCAAATAGCCACGTTTGCCCTCCTGCAAAGAGAGAGAGAGAGAAAATACTATTTTAATTATTTGAAATCATTTGAACTAAGTATATAGTATGTAAGGCCAGGGTCATAAGAGACACACACACACAAGTGTTAATATCTTCCGGTAATTAACGTGAGGTTGCCACTTAAATATGTGTCCTGCTTGACATTCAAAGCGGTCACTGAAGCGATGACAGGAGTCCCCGGTATGGAATATGCGTTGAATCTCATTGCATCTCTTTGGCTCTTTGGCAAATTCATTTAGCTTCACATTCATGTAATGCACATGCAAACATTTGTGCTGAAATGCAACTTGTCTGCAGCTGTCAGTCAGTTAGATCCAAGATATCTACACACACACACACCACGAACACTCACACACTCACACACACACATACACACACATATATACAGACACGTCTGTCTCATCAGCGCAAAGTGCAATTAGTTGAAGTTGGCGCTCGCGTCAACATGGCCCAGACAGAGGCAAAGCACCCAGAAGCTAACAAGTCTCAGTCTGCCAAATCCCCCGTGCAAATGTCCCCTCACCATTCCCCCACTCTCTCTCTCTCTCTCTCTCGGTGAGCGCAGACACCTGTCGGGCATTTGTATGCATCTTTACTTGACTGCATTTTCATTTCATTTCGTGATTTTATTTTCACATTAAAGTTACATTTCAATTTGACGCATACGACACGTTTGCCACAAAATACACAAAAACTGTTGCCAACAATTGCAAATATTTAACTACATTTTGCTACACAAACAATGTTAAGTGCGGCAACCAAAAAAAAAAAAAAAAAATACATCGAGAGAACGAAGAGATAGGCCAAAAAGTAGGCAACAACCAAATAAAAAGACAATTGCTAATTAAAATGCAAAGCCAGCCACTGAGGCAACGGAGGCAACTGAGGCATCTGTGGCATGCCTATGCAAAAGTTTTCACACATGCCCAAAAAGACACTTCGGAGTCGAGTTGGCAACTCCGTTTCCTGCTTTATCATCAGAATGCACACTTTTGCCTCTCTTCGGGTACAGCGCCTGCCTGCCTGCATAATAAACGTCTGATGAGTGCCAAAGTGCGATGAGTCTCGGCAAACACTATGCGTGCTCAATAGGCACAACAGCCACGCCCATTCTCCACCCTCCACATTTCATTTGCTTTAAATGAGTTTTTGCTTTTGCTCAATTTAAACTTACTTCATACTGAGTATTTGCATTGCAAGCGGCCCTGAACCAGTGACATGTTTTTCAGCAAAACAAACTGCACTATGCATCAAAAGGTAGATCTAATGGATAATGGCTGGGATAGAAAACGTTGGCTAAAAGCACCGCTTGACACACTGGCTTAGCAGCAGCAGCAGCAGAAAAATGCAACATTGCATTTGTGAGGCTATCAAATGTCATTCAATATGCATTAATGTCATGAATCCAAGCATAATCGGTTATGTATGTAAGAAATATATTGGTATTTGCATTCAGCACAATAGATGCTCATGAAATTGCTATCGATAAATAAAAAAAACTTCTTTTTACATAGAATTTACGTACGTAAATTAATTAGAGTTCAATACTTCGACTCTTTATGCACAGATTTTCATTTAATTATAATTTCTAGATGGGTTAATTTCTGTATTTTCATTTGTTAAAATCGAAATAGAACCAAAAGGTTAAAATAAAATTATATATATATAGCTTTAGGCCCAATAGCTATAGCTAGAATTAAGGTTAGTTGTAAAAATATACATAGAAAAAAATATTTGACAATGTATAGAATAAACAAATAAACATCGAACAAATAAATAAAAAAACAACAAGAATTATAATCGTTACAATGGAGTTTTCTTAACGGGGTAAAATAGATTTATAATCTCGCCAATAAATTTAAACTTGCACAACTCTAACTCAGTCAAATTAAAGGGGATTTTAAAAAGTCATATCTTTGTTTTCTTTATATCTTTAAATAAGCAGTAAAATCCCGTAATCTATGTTTCCAGCGATTTTACGAAAAATTTACTGACAAAAATTTATTTACATCATCAAAATTTGTTCAAGTTTTCTAAGGCCTTTGAATACACTCATCTTTCGATTAACATGGTAATTATTTTACATTTCGAAAGAAATTTAGTTTTGTTTTAAATTTGATTTGAATATTTCCAAATAAACAAAGTTTTTTCTTCTTTAAAAGAGTTATTCAAAAGTTGAAATGAATGCATTCGCAAAACAAGTATTTTTGCGTTTAGTTTAGTGAACAATTTAAGTTTAACTTTGTTGTTTTTTTATAACCTTTTGGTGTTAAATATATAACTAAATTTTGAATTTACTATAATTTATTTGATTTGCACAATTTTTACCTACAAAATTGATCATTTCTACTTATTTGCATGGTTTTCTAAGGAACGTGTCTACCGTATTAATCGAGGGATCGAAAATTATCAGCAATATTAATATGCAATTGCTAAAAATCGTAAATAAAATAACTAAGTTAAAGCCCTAGAAAACTGAGAGATTTGAAAAGATATTAATTAAAAATTCCAATTTTTATTTTTGCAACACAAAAGTCATTTATAGAGACACAGATACATTGTTGCTGCCACCTCTCAGGCAATTGCATTTCGCTGGAATTGCAACTTTGTCGATCATTTTTGTGGTGGAACCCAGCGGGAATGAATGCTCACTGCCAGGCAATGGACAATTTTATCTCTAAACTGCCAGCATAACCAAAGTACAACAAAAAACCAAAACAAAACACCGCAAAAATAAACAAAATTAATGCAACGCAAAGTTATTTGCCAGACCAGAAAGGGACACACACGTAGTAGGTATATATATATATATATATATAGGTACATTCATATATATTATGTATATATATGTATAATAAAATAAACGGAACTGAGCCGAAAACCAAATGGCAGCCACCCAGCGGGCAGTCAGTTGGTTGGCCACTCGGTTTAACTAAATTAAAATCGTGTTAATTTCACATTAGAGCGCACACAGCGGCAAGCGGCAAGCGCTAGTTGCTGCTGCCCCATGCGACAGCCATTACAAAACTGTGGCTGTGGCTGTCACACGTTGCAACAGCAACAACAACAACAACAGCAGCAACAACTAACTGATGGCGAGAGCTCCCTGTGGAGCAGCATGCAAATTGCCGGATCTAAATAAAGAGAACAAGATAAGCAACTGCTGGTGGACACTCACCGGCGTAGAATAGGGATGTGCGGTCAACCTTATGCCATCCGCCTCGAGATGCCTCTTCATCACAGCCTCCAGCTCTTTCATGGTCACAGGAGAGTCACAGTCGGAGGCTAGAATCTCATTGCTATTGCTCAGGGCCTTCGGATCGTTGATCAGCACATAGACAATTGCCGCACCCTTCTCTCGCAGCATGCGGACACTCTTCAGCAGCTTGCCGCGATGCGAGAGATTGTCCACACCAATGGCATCCAGATCGATTTCACCGATCTGCTTGCAGATCTCCAGCTCATCGTAGCCATTCTCGAGGAAACTTTCGCCATATTGCATTAGGCCGATGGTGCGCAGCCATTCGCAGACGATGTTGTGGTGCGGCATATTCGCGTATCACGTGGCGACAGCCTGGCCGGCAATGTCCAGCGGTGCAAACGAGACCTTGGGTAGGCGTGGCTTTGAGGTGCTGGCACCAAGACCACCCAGAGGCTCGGGATGATTGCTGCTGCTGGCGGCGCTGCTGCAACTGCTGCTAGATGTTGCCTTCATAGCCGCTGCAAGGAAAGTAAATGTTTAAATCATTAGTTATATCAATTTCCCGATTCGTGTTCTCCTTGAGATTTTTTGGGTATAAATTTCCAAACTTCCGTTGCCCATTAAAGTAGGCTACATTTGTTGGAGTAGCAGCTGCTTTTGGGTTGAAGAATGGGAGTTATCATATCAATTTGTGTTAATAGCAGTCATTGTTCACTCTCATAAATAGGAAGGATGGACAGATTGAAAGACGGCCAGCCTATAAGCACTTAATGATAATGCTCGGTCATGTACACGGGCCACTAAAACACTTGAATATGTTTAGCCCCGGAAGCCACTCACTTGCATATGAATAAGCCACTTAAAATGACAGATGGACTAAGAACACACATACACACACACACCACACACACACACACATATATCACATCTAAGAGGCTGAGCGAGCCAGCAGAGCCCCCAGGTCACAGACAAAAGACAAAAGGAAGTCGTCGTCGTCGTCGTCGTTGTCGTCATCCAACTATTTACAATGCCCCCTTCTCTTTCGGATGGACAGTTTGTCCTGTTTTCTCCTGTTTGTCCATGTTGTGTTTCAGCCTGCAAAAATATTTTTGCTTGTCGAAAAATGAAATGCAAATGGCTGCTGGCAGTAGAAATATTGTCCTAACCATTCTCCCAATTGCCATATCCATTCGTCTGGCTTAGTCCAGGTGGAGTCCACTCGTGCCAGACATCCCTCATCCAAGACAAGCTCCCCTTATTCCTCTTGCCCCACTCAACCAGTTCCGAAATGAAATTAAAGTAAATTCTCGGTCAAGAAATCTAACACATAAGCATAATGAAAATAATGTGGCTACAGTTTTCTCTCACATTG
Organism: Drosophila sp. 14030-0761.01; assembly: GCA_018150735.1. Classification (NCBI taxonomy): domain Eukaryota; kingdom Metazoa; phylum Arthropoda; class Insecta; order Diptera; family Drosophilidae; genus Drosophila; species Drosophila sp. 14030-0761.01. The sequence goes on along the minus strand of JAECWO010000026.1, from coordinate 1,550,364 downwards.
CTGCTGCAGCTGTCATTAAGTGGAGTGGACTGGAGTGGAGTGGAGGACTGGTGACAATGTCCTTTACAATGATTTATATACATTTGGGAATTTATATTTCGCCCTGTCTGTTTGTCTGTCTGTCTGTTTGCTCTGGGTGCAAGTGAGAGAACTCTAATTGACTTTGCTTTTGCCTGGCATTCATATTGATAAACACATGCGAAACAAAATACCAAACTCAAAGGCATTTCGCTTTCTCGACCAAATGGACAAATGGAGCGTAGAAAACGAACTAATTGAGAGGGTTTAAATGTTATAAACAAATATTTAAGTCCTCACAATGGTCATTAACTGGGGCTTAAAAATAGATATAAATTAAGCAAACAATTTTTCGTCTAATCATAAAAGATATGGTTTTCATTATTCACTTTATAAAACAGATTTTCAGACAGACATAATTCCTATACTTAGATCCTTTAAATTGGAATGGAAGGAGAATTATAGAAACTAATTCCCGTCTGATCATAACAGATATAATTTGCATTATTCATTTTATTAAACTAAATTTCATACACAAATAATTCCCATATTTAGATGATATTAAGATGCTTCAAAGAACACTAAAAATTTCTATATTTAGATCCTTTAAATTGAAAGGAGAATTATAGAAGCTGATTGCCGTCTGATCATAACACATATCATTTATATTATTCACTTTATTAAACTAAATTTCATTCACAAATAATACCCATATTTAGATGATATTTAGATCCTTTAAATTGGAATGGAACTTAGAAGAAATTAAGAAACTAATTTTGTGAAAATATCGTATTTATTTTTGAGATGAAATTTCATATCTTGAGAGTAAATAAAATGTAGAACTTAGTTCCTAAATTTAGATCCTTTAAATTCAACGGAACTTGGGAGAATTATAGAAGCTGATTACTATCTAATCATAAAAGATATCATTTGCATTAATCACCTTAGATCCTTTAAATTTAATGGAACTTATGAGAGTTATAGAAGCTAATTCCCGTCTGATCATAACAGATATCATTTGCATTATTCACTTTATTAAACTAAATTTCATACACAAATAATTCCCACATTTAGATGATATTAAGATGCTTTAAATAACACTAAAAATTCCCATATTTAGGTCGTTTAAATTTAAAGGAACTTGGGAGAATTATAGAAGCTGATTTGCGTCTGATCATAACACATATCATAACACATTACATTTACATTATTCACTTTATTAAACTGATTTTCATACTCAAATAATTCCCATATTTAAATGATATTTAGATCCTTTGAATTGGAATGGAACTTTGAAGAATTATAGAAACGTATTTATTTTTGAGATGAAATTTCATATCTTCAAAGTAAATAAAATATAGAATTTAGTTCCTATATTTAGTTCCTCTAAATTAAATGGAACTTGGGAGAATTATAGAAGCTGATTACCATCTAATCATAAAAGATATCATTAACATTATTCACTTTATTAAACTGATTTTCATACTCAAATATTTCCCATATTTAGATGATATTTAGATCCTTCAAATTGGAATGGAACTTAGAAGAAATTTAGAAACTAATTTTGTGAAAATATCGTATTTATTTTTGAGATGAAATTTCATATCTTGAGAGTAAATAAAATGTAGAACTTAGTTCCTATATTTAGTTCCTTTAAATTCAACGGAACTTGGGAGAATTATAGAAACTGATTCACGTAAAAATATCGTATTTATATTTGGAATGAAATTGCATATCTTCACAGTGATTTAAATGTAGAACTTTTACTACGCCACTGGCTGTTTTTTGCCCAGCTGCTCGGCAGCTGCAAATATTTTGCACAACCAAAAACTTTGTGCACATTGTTAGCATAATAAACACATAATAAAATGCGAAAAGGCAAAATCAGTAAAGTCAATTTTCAAGATGTTTTGCATACGCAGCCGTTCCGGGGCAAAGTTTATTTACGAGGCGAGAGTCAGTAGCCAAAATGCAGGTCGAAAAGGCTAGTTAATGAATGTGTCGCATGTACAACAGATAGATTAAATATAAGTGCATTCACACATAAACACAAGTGCACAAATATGTATGTACGAGTTTGTCAAAAACCTTCATATAAACGAGGGTTGTGCAATAAGTCATGAAATATGAGTGCACAATTATTTATAATTTCTATTTAGTTGGGAGTTTAATGTAATAATTAGCTAAATTATATTGGAGCTACTCTCAAATAGGTAGAACACCTAAAAAATAGATAGATCTTGTAAATATTTAACAGCTATTTCTCGAATGACCCTCGTAAATGGTATGCATCTAGTATAGCATACGCTCAGGCGCTCACTGTAATTACATGAATGTTAAATCGAAATTTGCATATGCCACAATCTGACTCCGATAAGCGTCTTAAATTTTCAATTTCATTGTTTATTAAGTACTAAATAATTGTTTATGTGCACGTGCATAAAGAGATAGAGATGGAGATAGAGACAGAGAGAGAAAATTAAAGAGGAGAGTGGGAGTGGGAGCGGTGGAATAATGATCAAAGGCGTTTCACTCTCGCACGATTTCCGTTTGTAATTATTGTGCAAATTTTATACAATTTCCTGCAATGCCCTCTATCCCCCTTTCACCTCCCCTCCCTCCCATCAGTGTCCCTTGCCACCTGCCACCCAGCACTTGCCACTTGGCCGCAAGCTTATGAGATTTCCTCCACTTTATTGCATATGCAATTAAAGCATTCATTGTGTGGCAAGCTTATGATTTGTGATTGGGTTTAGGCCAACGCCTTTGAGGTGTAAAATTTCATAAATTTTCAACGCCATTTTCACAATATTTGCAATTATTTATGTATGCAACTAATTGTGCCACTTTAACTTGAACAAAATCTATTGAATTTGCCGCTTAATAATCCTCATATTAACCAAATGTTTATGCTATCTAAATGTGTGTTTTTGAAAAGTTTTTTTTTTTTGTTTTAGTATGTATTTTTAAGCCAGGCCAAGTAATTAATTTTAATATGAAAGCCAAACATGCTCTCTAACAATTGTCATATAATTTGCCGTCTAGACAGTGGAAATTTAGTATTTTCAATTAACTGCAACGGCCCCAGAGCCAGGCTAACAACAATGCACACACACACCCACACACACACACAAAAAGGCGCACAATGCACAAGTTGGAGCAGAGCTGGATTCAAAACTGGCTGACTGCCATGTTGACACAGCACGCTAAAAAAAAAAATACTGTATATACTTTAAAAGAAACTACATATTGGAGACCGAAAGCTAAATACCCTTTGCTGAGAAAGCAATCATATAAGAAAGAGCTTAGCTGGTGAATTTAATAATATCTATTTGATATCTGACTTCAATCACCAATGAAATTCTATATTGATATTTGAGAGAGGGAGAAATAAATTTATATATTATATTAAACCCAAATGCGTCTTGAATAATTTATAGGGATTTCAAAGAAATTGTATATTGATATTTGAGAGAGGGAAATAAATTTATAGATTATATTAAACACATAAACTGACGTTTCGAATAATTTAGGGGATTTTAAAGTTTCAGGTTCATCTATTTCATCTATTTAAAAACAAAGATATGGGCGTTACAAACGACATGGTTAAGTCTGAGAACTTTCTGTTAGTGTGTGGAAAGCGTAAAAAAGAAGCCGGCAAGTTTCGAATGCAGCTCCATGGCAAAGTCGTTTGCAGCCTTGGCCATTGAATAACAGGAGCCCAGCAACTGGTAGGAGAATCAACTCAAGGTTGCCAACGAAAATTGCATGCAGCTAGAGGCATATTTTGAACAGCTGGCATTGGCATTGGCATTGGGTTGGGGATTGCGGATTGTGGGGTTTGGGGTTTGGGCTCTGGGCCCGGTAAGTTTTTTTTATTCGTGTGGCAATGTCACTGCACCTGACGCAGCACTCACCACTTGCACCACGGCGGTGGCATTCGCAAGAGTCGCACTCTCATTGCAAGACCCGCAGGCCGGGTCTACGCACTTGCGGTTGTTGATGGAAGGAAGCCTTGCAAGCGACTCGAGTGGATGTGGATGTGGATGCGCACCCTCATGTGGAGGATGATGGTTTTGCTTAACAAAGCGTGTGATGTTAACGGCTTCGATTTCACTTTTTTCCACCATTCCCCGCCCCTCTCTCCGCCCTGTGATGGCCAATGCCGCCGTGTTATGTTTTTTCCGCAATGGCTTAATTGAAATTGCATTTGTCGCATTTGTTTGCACATAATTGCAATTTGTTTAAAATAACATACATAAAAAGTCAATTCAAGGACTTCAAGGAAATTTAAGACAAAATCAGCATGAATACAGAGTTAAAGGTTATTCTGTAGATATTTATTTATATTTTTATTTCTTTTTCTTTTTCTCTCTGGCTGCGGTTTGCGGTTTCGAATGCATAAAAGGGGTATTGCTCTCCAATTTGTGAGTTGAGTTGAGGTGAAAGGAAGCTTTTTGTGAGCTGCATCAGATTATAAATGAACCTGGTCATTAGTTGCAAAACTATTCAGCTCGATTTCTCTGGCAATCCGAAATCCATCACGGTTCTCAAATAAAGAGTAAAATATGAGAGTTTCTTTGACTGCATAAATTTTACACAAATCCATATGAGTAAATTGTTTAAATCAAGAAAATTTCAAGGAAAATTGCCAACCTGACAGGGCAAACAAAAACTGAAAGAAAACTGGTTCGGCATTTCAAAAACAATAACTATACATATAAGTGATTTTAAAATATTATCTGGTTAAGTGGTTGTTCTCATTAATTTTGAAATATTTTAGAATGCCATCAAAAATTCACTACTACCATATTCTATTATATAATAAAAGTTTCCAAGAAAAAAAGGATATTCTGTTCCTAATTTTTTCCAATATTATATTATATATTCCACTATACTTATTATAAAAATTTTTAAGAAAAAAAGGATAATCAAAAGAAGAGAAATTTATTTTGAAATTCCAAAACGTTTTCGGAATAGATCATTGATCAATCTTTTAGGCAGTATTCTGTAAAATTGAATACATTAAATTTTATGTATTTATATCTGGTTAAGTGGTTGTTCCAATTTCTATTTTGAAATATTGTAGAAATAAAATCCAAACATTTTAATAGAATGCCAAAAATTTGCTGTTATAACTAAAAAAAAAAATTACTATAGCCTAAAAAATTTTGTATAAAAAAAATAATTAATTCAGAAAAAAAAATAATAAATAAAAGAAGAAGAATGTATTTTGAAGAGAAATTCCAAAGCGTTTTGGTAATAGATCATAAGAAGCTTTTGGGTAGAAATCTGTGGAATTGAAAACAATAAATTCTATGTATTTCTATTCTAATTGGAATAGATATGCCTTGTATGAGATCAATTTGTAATTAATATAAATAGTAAATTTAATAGGATAATGTAAAATAGTTGCAATAAAAAGACATATTTGTCCCTCTTTATACACTTACGCTCTGTGTTTTTATTTTGATATCCTGATGGTAAAAATATGACTGTCTTTTTGACTTATTTCCGTCCGTAAAACTTCAGCTAAGTGAACGCAAGAGTTAGGCTAATTTTTGGCGTGTTGCAAACGTTATAATCAAATGGTTTGGCACTTCATTTGTTAAGATCTCGCTAAGCCAAAGGAGATAATGCCCACTTGTTGTGGTTGTTGGGTGCTCCAGAGAGAGAAACCAGGACACGCAACTGGACGATGGTCACACACGCACAATTATGCCATTTGATTTATGTGGCATTTGGCTGGGCTTAGCGGCGGTTCGCGCGCCGTCCCCAAAAACAATGGCCGGCAAAAAAGTGGCGCGCAAAAAAAGGGCGGAAACTATGCGCCACAAAATGGCTAGCAAATTGCGCGATTGGCAAAAAGTAAAACGCAGCCCGTGTGTTGTTGTTAGTCGGTGATTGCCGGGGTTCAACACAACAACACAAACCCAACCAAAAACCAACTAAAAAAAGAACTGAAAGCAAACGAAAATCACTCGCACGTTTTCTTGGCGTCCGCGTATTGGCAGCAGCAGGAAAAAATGCAACCAAAGTATGCAAAGCACGCGAACGTACTGCCAGCAAATGCAGCCCATAGCCCATAGCCCAGCCGAGAAGAGAACACGGCGAACTTCTCGAGAAGGGGCCGCACCGTTAACGTTAACGTGACTCTGCCTCTGCCTCTGCCAGTGCCAGTGCCTGCCTCTCGAAGAGAGAGCGTTAACGCTTAGGGAGCGGCGGCGGGTGGCGGAGGAGAAGCTTTTGCAAACGTTGCAAGTGTTTGTTGTAAGCGATACCCAGGACGCAGGCCGCGAGGGAACACAGAGCAGAGCACAGCTGGGGAGGTTTTGGTTTTTTTTCGTTTTCAACCAAGCTGCCAGGCAGCCACCCCGAAGCCTAAGTGCAGAAAGTAGGTGAGGCGGCAGCCACATAGCCACATGAGGCAGGCAAAGCGAGACGAGCCAGTCGAGGAGTGTTTACCTCAGCTTAGAGCTGACGCTCTGTCAGACTGTCTGGCTCTCTGGCTGCGGCGTAGGCTCAGCACAAAACATGAATGAGTTGCTATGAAGCAAATGAAGTGCTACGACTCGACAGACGAGCCGAGTGCAACCCGCAGCGTATTTATAAATATAGCTGGAGAATAAAAAGTGGCATCAAAATGCATCCCATGCAGAAGCAAGAGCAATAGCAGCCAGCAGCAGCGGCAGGCAGCACCGGCAGCAGCAGCAACATCCGCAGTCGACCAACGTGCAGCAGACGTTCACAGGCTATCATGTCACCGCTGCCGTCCTCATTTGTCTGTTTGCTGCAAGGTTTTTTTTTTTTTTTGTTTTACTTTAATTTCTTCTCTTCATTTTTTTTTTTGTGTTTCATTGCAGACAGCGGAGACTGGCAGACAGACAGACAGACAGACAGACGACTGACAGGCAGTTTAGTTTCGACTCCGACTGGGCATATTTTGTGCCACATCATCATTATCATCCTCATCATCATCTCAGCCGTGGATGATGACACATGCGAGTGACTGCAAATAAATAAGGGGTAAACGGGGGGAAGGGGAGAAAGAGGACAGATGATGGAGGCAAATGGTCGCCTGCTTGGCGAATGTTTTTAGTTATTCTGTTGCCACCCACACAGCTGCAGCAAAATGTTGCTGACGCAGATTTTACAGTAGCATCAAGTGAAGTTGAGAGGCAACTAACTGTAGTTGATGCAACTCATAAAAAGGGCTTTTGCACCACAAGCGACCTTGAGTAGTTTCAACACAAAGAGCATTGAAAAGTTTCTAAATTAAAACTTATTTAAATAATCACAAATTTCAAACTGGAAACTTTAATTACATTTTTCTGTTATTTGTGGCAGCTTCATTTAATTTGTATAATTACATTGACAGAATATTATTTTAAGCCAACTGAATTAGTCTCACCCTATCAACAGAAAATACTATATTCTTATGCATATATATACAAAAATTAATCAAAGGAAAATTACAAAACAAAGGCAAGAACGAGTGAGCGAGCTGAAGCTCAACTCGAGACGAGTTGAGATTGAAGCAAAAAGCAAAGCATGCTTATAGGCGCGGGGCACGTATGTACTTATGAATGGTATGCACATATTGAAGAAGGTTCCAGCATAAACGTGCCATAAACTGTAGCCGAGTAGATACCTAAAGATATAAAGATATATATATACATAAACACACACTCTAATAGATACAGAGAACAAATTTTTCCACTATTTATATAACATGTACTATAAGATGAATCATAAGACCATAAGATGAGATGATGATTTTTCTGGATAAACGGAACTAGTTTATTGCAAACTTCTTTAGAAAATTATTAATTTATTTGAAAGAAATACGGAACTAGTTTATTGCAAACTTCTTTAGAAAATTATTAATTTATTTGAAATAAATTGGAACAAAATTGCAAATTGTTTCTGTCTTTAGATATATATTTGTATTAAATGCTCAAAAACTTATAAATTTTCAAAGATTTACTAATCCTAGAACGCACTTCAATATATTCAGTTTCAATTTGAATAAGATGAAATGGTGATAAGCATAATTAGTTTTTTGTAAACTTTTTTAAAAAATTATTTATTTATTTGAAAGAAAGTGGAAGACAAGAGAATTATTAAAGAATTAGAGAATTATTTGTAATAAATACTCAAAAACTCACAACAATTTCAAAAGATTTACTAATCGCAGACTGCACTTTCATATATTCAGTTTCAATTTAAATAGGATGAAATGGTGATTTATTTATTTATTTGAAAGAAATTGGAACATCATTGCGAATTGTTTCTATCTTTAGAAAATTATTTGTATTAAATACTCAAAACAATTTCAAAAGATTTACTAATCTCTGACTGCACTTCAATATATTCAGTTTCAATTTGAATTAATTGATGAAATAGTGATAAGCGGAACTAGTTTATTGGAAACTTCTTTAGAAAATTATTTATTTATTTGAAAGAAATACGGAATTAGTTTATTGCAAACTTCTTTAAAAACTGTATTATTTATTTAAAAGAAATTGGAAGACAATTACAAATTGTTTCTGTTTTTAGAGAATTATTTGTATTAAATACTCGTACTTTTAGTTTTCAAAAACTTATAAATTTCAAAAGATATACCAATCTCAGACTGTACATCAATATATTCATTTGTGTCAGTCTTTAGAAAGATATTTGTATTAAATGTTCGTAGTTTAAGTTTTCAAAAACTTATCAATTTCAAAAGATTTACTAATCCTTTAATATATTCACTTTCAATTTGATTTAAATCTCATCTTCTAAATGTTTTTTTCACTGTGTAGTCACATACGAATATGTCCCTTGCGTTGACAAAGCTTTCTGCCTGGTATTTGGAGCGTGAGTATATTATATAGACAACTTGTCTACACAAACACACACACAGAGACATACATATATACCTATAGTTGATATATATATATATATCATTGTAGTGGACTCTGTGTTATGCAACCTGGGCTTGTGTTGCCTTTAGGAAAAGTTTTATCAGTTTTGTTTTGATAGTTGACTCCTTGCCTAAGCCTATTAAAGTCGCTTGAGTCGTCCAACTAGCGAAGGACTTTGCATTGGGCGGGTTTCCAATGCTCAGGTTTAGGTTTAGTGTTTTCTGCTTTCCATGGTTTTCTTTTTTTTTTTTTGTTTTCGGTCTCTCCCCCGTTTTGGGGGCAAATGATAGGAGCCACAACGGAGAGCTAAGCTCTTGTTGCTCTGTGCGGCTGTTAATTATCAGGAGGTGCTCGTTAGTGAAGTTCTCGACGTTCTCAGTCACCCTTTTGCCCATTCTCTTACTCCTAGTCTCTAGTCCTTTCTCTCTCTCTTTCAGTCTGTTCTTTATTTCGGTCTGCCTTCTCCTCTATACGCCGCTATGACTGCAATTTTCTCAAGAAGCCGCACTTAAATGGCTTCCTATGCGGGTGCTAAACAAAAGCAGCAGCAGCAGCCACACACGCACACACACACACACATACATCTAGATGGGTGTTGTTGTCTGTGACAGTTAAAATAAAACAAAAAAAATATTGCAAACAAATCGCAGCTGTAAGTCGGAACGACGTTTGCCGCCTGGTGGTTGAATGTTATTTTTTTTTTTTTTTTTTTTGTTGTTGCTAGCTGCTTCCTTCTGTGTCTTTGCAATGTGCAAATGAAAAAAGAGTTGCAAATTTCTGGCGCTGCTGCTGCTGCCGCTGCTGATGTTGCTGCGGGTGCAAGTACTTCTGCTGTTGCCGTTGATGTTGCTGTTGTTCTGCGCAACACATGCGCCATTATGCAATTGATTTTTTCTCATTTTTGTGCTGAGTATTTAGCATTGTTGTTGTTGTTGTTGCTGTGCTAGGTAAGTACTTAAAGCTTCGCTTTTTGCCATTTTTGTTTTATTTTATTTTTGGATGAGTTGAGTTGAGTTGAGTTGGGGCCAGAGGTCATTCAACTTAGGGCAGACTAATTTGCAACTGACTGCAGGTTACGCCTAATTAGGAAGCCCAACTAAAGACTGAAAGTTATGTGGACCAAGGCGTTGAAAAGCCAACATCAGAAAGGTGTGCAAAGTGACGCTTTATGCACGGGAAATGGGAAAAATACACACACACACACACACACACACGCGCATTATCTTTCAGGCAAAGTGCAGTTTCTATGCAGCATGCTGGCTGCGTCACGTAGCACGTGCCCTATCTCATTTGATGGTGCATACAACGCGGCGCGGCTTTTAACCCTGAATGCAATGCTGCAATGAATGCAAGCTGCAGCAGCAGCAACATAAAGACAGACAACTCACAGACACACCCACACCGCTGTACTCCAATTACATATATGTATGTATGTAAGGCGACCCTCTGACTCCACTATAGAGCTGAGCCAGATTGCGTATACGCAACATTGGCCACTTGCATTATTAAGCGTCTGTTTGTGTCGTGTGCTGTGATAAGCCTCAACGACTTTGCTGTCGGTCTGTCCCCGTCTCAGTCTGAGTCTACATCTGCATATCCATCTGTGCAACTGCAACTGCATTTTCCCGTTAGCTTAAGCGAATTGGTGGGGGGGGGGAGATCCGCGTGCAATGCGTGTGTGCCCTGTTTCATTCATTGTGAATGTCAAGTGTTGGCAGTTGGCTTCCCAAGATGTTTTGTTTGACGCCTGAGCAGCGACAATGACAACAACAACAACGACTAGGACGACGGCGGCGACATTTGCTGTGTCAAGTGGCATTCAAGTGCATTTTACATGGCGCGTCTTTGATTGGCATTAGCTAGCGTTCGCTCTCCATGATGTTGCCCCGAAGACGAAGATGAAAATATGATGTCAACTGGCAAAGCAATTGTCATGGAAATTTAGCAAGGATATGTGAAAGGGAATAATGCAAGTTTCCTGTTCCCCTATGGCTTCTCTCTTTAAAGAATATGACTTAGGATGAGACTGCTCTAACTCGGATCTGTAAGCATACAAATTGGTTTCTTTCAGTTAAGTTAAATAATCAATTAATACTCATTTTTTACGTATTTAATCTATAATAGAAATATACATAGAAAGCTATGTAAAATCAAATTTCCTTAACAAAAATCCAATTCCCCATTAAAATCCTTAATCAATAAATTATATACACATTTTCTGCAATATTCTTGCATTCGCAAAATTTCAGTTTACAAAATACAAATTTAAATACCAATTTAAATTTCAGATAATTTCACTAGTTCCATGATACCTAATCATGTTTTATTAATGAATCTTTGATTAGATAGATGGTTTATTTATCATTATTCAAGCCTGATAAATATAACAAATATGATTATATTCAAAATTTTATAAATATGTAAAGACAAATGGCTTCTTGCTTGACCATAAACAATTTATTTCCCATTTGGAAAGTGATTTAATTTCTTACACACTTCTTATGCAATATCACAGGCTCGAAAATTCAGTGTATAAAACCATAAAATTTTGTACCAATTTAAATTGCAAATATTTACACAAGTTCAAACAGATATTTGCATATTTAGACCTATTTTTGGGCTCATTCCACATTAAGAAATAAAGTTAGTAGCTACATAATCTCGATCGTACTTATGTTTTTTAGGTTTACAACTGATTGCTGATTGTTAGTGCTCTATGATGTCAATCTCTGGAAAACACACCCTTTTATGTTGTAATCAAGAGCCACTTAATTGTAATATTGACGCAAACATTACAAGGCTTGAAAAATAATCTCATATCATTTTGGTCAAACAACGCCCATTAATACGATCAGCAGCATTCAATACCCATCGAATTAATTCGAAGCTTCACACACATGGAATTAATCATACATATATATATGTGTATACATATATATCATGTTTATAGCCATTAAAATCGTTAAGCAAGTCATATGCAAATCCACTTATGTATTTTTATAAATCCACATGGCAAACTCCAACGCAGACGTCGCACTTTTTCTTTTTTTCTTCTCTTTTTTTGTTTGTATAGACAAACATTAATTTACAACCAAATAGATACGAAATCATGCAAAGCAAATTAAATAAAGCTGACCTGAAGTGGGTAAAAGCGGAAAGGTAAAGGTAAAAGCAACAATAACATAAACATTTTCACGGCCCCTTCGAGATGCGTTGCCATTAAGACAAAATAAAGCAGAAAATAAAAACAAGAGATACGAAATTTTGAATACCCTTTTACATAGCCATAACCCATTTACATTCACTTGCATTAATTGAAAGGCAACATCTTCAGTTATATTTTATGTCATGGGTCAAATTATCATCCTCCCACGATTTCGTCTGTTTAATGTCTTAATCAGAGAGTCGGCAGGGAGTCGCCTCTAAAGAGACTGTTAATTGCTGGTATACATCGCCTCATTGATGTTACTCATACAAAGTTACATATCATTTAATGCCTCTTCCTATTTTTCCATTTGTTGTCTCTGATATTATCCATAAAAATCCAAATTGCATATAAAAGTTTATTTGCTTGAAAATAATTCCTAAAAGAATTCAAAGCAGTTTTAATTATTTGAACACAAAGATTTGACCATAATAAATATGCTTTTGTCTTTGCAAGTTTTTTAAAATTAAGTTTTGCACTTTTATTATGATCAAATTTGCGTGAGTGATAGCCAAATGATGGCACAAGCAAATGAACGTTGAAGTGGCAAAACGAAAATAACGAAATAAAAAAAAACAAATAAATACATATACGAAGAAAAAGAAATTATGAAATTTTCAAACTGTTACAACAAATCAAGCTGGTAACCAGAAAGCCAGCAATCACAAAATGAGAAACGAGTTTTCTGCTCAAAGGCCGGTCTATCAGATCTTCTGCTCCAAAAGACATAGTGCTTTGTCTCTGCTCCGAGCTTCAAATTCACTCGATTGTCAGCGGGCAAAGCGCGAACAACACAACACAAATCACCAAAAAAAAAAAAAAAAGGTTCCCCAACAAAAGCCAAAATGTTTGTGCTCCTATTGATGGTGGGTGTCAGCATAGATTGTGATATATTTTTTTTAATGATGATCTTTCAATTAATCATATTAATTATCCTTTTAGTTGGCCGTGCCGAGTTTAGCTCAAGGCCCAACCTATAATTATCAACGCCCGCAAGTTTCATTTAATGTGGAATCTCAGACGCAGCTACCGGCCAAATTTGTAGTCCAAACTTTGGGCCCCCATAGTCGCACCTACGACGTGGAGTCGCACAGAGCGCCAACAGTTTACGAAAATCATCAAACACAAGTTGTGGCACAGCAGCAACAGATTGGTTATCACTCAGGAGTGCAGCAGCCACAAATTATCTACAGTCAACCGCAGCAACATGTGCAACAACAAGTGCAACAGCAATTCGTGCAGCAGCAACAAGTGCAGCAACAAGTGCAGCAGCAAATTCAGCAGCAAGTGCAGCAGCAATATCATCAGCAGATTGCGTATCAGACTCCTCAGCAACAGTTGCAGGCACCCGCGCAGCAGCAGCAGTTGCATACCACAGCCTATACGAATCCCTTGTTGGTCAGTGGTGTTAGCTATCAGCAGCAAGCTCCCACTCTAGTGTCGCCCCCAGCACCTGCTGCTCCAGCCCAACCTATTAGTTATTACGCGCAGCCCCAGCAATTGGTTAACTACCAATCACCACCGCCGCCACCACCTGCCCCTGTCTACGGCGTTGCAGTTCAGCAACAGCAGCAGCAGCAGCCACAGAGACTCTATTTCAAAAACCCACAACCATATGCAGTGGTTACGCTTCCCAATGGCCAGCAGATTCAAGACGCCGGTCATGGCTCAGGAGTTCCTCCGACTGAAGTGCAATACAAGTTATTAACTAGCACGGGATCCCAATCGCAGGCACCTCGCATTGGTGATCATGTCGGACAGTCGCAGAGCTCCTCACTGGATGGTTTCAAGTACAAGCAGGCCATTCCCGGCGATACCCGAGAATATCAACGCTTTGTCACCAACTGCGAGCCGAATGGCCAATGCCAGCAATCCAATCTGAGTCCAGGACAAATTGAGCCAGGACACCAGCAACTGCTGCAGACGGCACGTGCCAGCACCCAGCCACGCATTGAGGGCTGCACCAAGAGTGAGGTAGTTTATGTGCCTGTTGGAGCCCAGCAAAATGCCCAAGGTCAATTGCGTCCCAAGGGCAGACGCCAATTTGAACGTGCGGAGCAAGTGTTCAATAGGTATCCCTATGAATAGGACACCAGCAACTAAATCCCCCCCCTCACCAGTGCCCATTATGCTAAATAATACAAATCGAATTTATTAGTGTGTGTATTAAGTTTCAAAATTGTTAATAAAACTCAAGAAATTAATTAAATAGGTCGCCTTAAAATATGCAATAATTTACACACACATGTGTAATTAATCACTGGTCACTAAAATGTCTCGCAACATTGTTGCTATTGTTATGTGGGCTCAAGCGACATGTTGCCCAAGTCTATTAAGTAACCAAATTGTTGCCCAATCACCGAATTGACTTATAGATCTCGTATGCTAATCAGTTGAAAACGAAATCGAATGCTTCAATCTACACTGTGCAGAAAACTTTGCACTACAAATGCGAAGAAATTTTTGGGCCTAAGATCAATCTGAATAATAGGGAAATGAGTTTCTGAAATTAATGAGAACGCCTGAAATTATGTAGAATATTAAAAATAGGTTTTTGCTAATGATGAATTGGGTTACCAAAATATTCAACTACCTGGACATATGTAAAATCAATCTGAATAATAGGGAAATGAGTTTCTGAAATTAATGTAATCGCCTGAAATTATGTAGGATATTAAAAATAGGTTTTTGCTAATAATGAATTGGACTACTAAAATAATCAACTACCTGGACATATGTAAAATCCATCTGAATAACATGGAAATGAGTTTCTAAAATATTAAAAAAGGTTTTTCCTAATGTTGAATTGGGTTACTAAAATAATCAACCAACTGGACATATGTAAAATCCATCTAAATAATATGGAAATGAGTTTCTAAAATTAATAAAATTATGTAAGATATTTAAATTAGGTTTTTGCTAATGATGAATTGGGGTAATAAATAAATCAACCAACTGGTTTGTAAATTTAATGTTGGGGTCCAATATAAGTCAAATTAAGTCCCACACAATATTAGATAATATTTTAATCAAAGCTTATACCAATTTTTATGACAAATAAATGAAATACCTTACTTTGGTTATTATTCTAGAAAGAAAGAAGGTTAGAAACGATTTAGTTAGAATTATTTCTGGCCCAAGCTAATGGCCAACCGTCCCTGGATTATATGCAAACCTGTTTCAACTTATGTTAGAACTCAGCATAAATAATTTCCATATTTCATAAATAGTTTTAAAAGAGGCTCCAACAGCCGCCAGCTGTTGAATTTCTAGCTTAGTCAGAGTTTAGAATCCAAGTGAGAGACACCCCATATCAAAAATGAATCCGAGTTTGCTGCTTCTGCTGGTAAATCTTTAAATCACAAACTAGTTTTGCTTACGATGACGTCAAATGCGTAAACTTCCCCTTCAGGTGATGATGAGTGTGCTGACAGTGTCGCTAGCCTCCTTGGACAATGGCTATGCCTATGAAACTCCAGTTGGGAATAAGTTTTCAGAGCCCAAAGTTGAGCAGGTGCGTCGTCCCGTCAAGCATCGTCTCAAGCCATCGACAAATTCCTGCAATAATGATGTAGGAAGCGTCACTTCGGAAAGCTACCATGCGGCTCGTCCCCCGCCGCGACGATCCACACACCACAGGGAAGTGATCGTGGACAGAGCATTCTTTGAGCCATCGGCGGAGAGAATTGAGGAATTGAAACGCATTTTGCTGGATGAACAATAAAGAAGAATCAATACAATATGGGGAAATTCCCGCATGTTTGTTTGTTTGTTTGTTTTGTCATTAATTCAGTGCCCATGGCTAAGGCAATTAAACAAATTATTCCAGACATTAGCTAATACCTGGCCGGAGCTCAAAACTTGCCCCCAAACCGCATTCCAGTTCGAATGGAACGCTGCCAAATTTGCCAAAAAACAACAAATTAAATAGTATACAATAAAAACAAGTGCATTCTTACAATAAATAAATAATTTATTTTAGCGCTTAACAAACAAAAAAACAAACTCATAAATCGCTCACACCATAAATAGAAGTCGCCCCATTCTATGCATCATGCTTATACTTTTTGCTCTCTCCCGGATAAACGCTATAGAGATCATAATCGAACTGATCCCATTGCTGGTAATCTGCTCCGCGTGGCTGGGTATTGCCCTTCTTTAGCTTGAGCAGGCTCTTCTTCTCTTGTGCGATGTCCAGGTCGGGCACCTTCTGTCGGATCTTCCTCTCGTGCTGTGAAAGTGGCTGTGGGGCACGAACTGGGGTGCTGCTCTCAAGGAATCGTGACTCATCCATGCCCAGATCATTGCCAGGACTCATTTCGGCATCATAGAAATTGGCAAAGTTTTGCAACTGCATAGATTCGGCCGGATGATGATCAAAATAATCGGGCATTATCAGATTATAGTTGCCCGTCAGTGTCATCGGCTTCTGGGGACTGGGTGCATAGGCGAAACTGGTTGAGCTGGCGGCTCCATTCAATGGACGACTGTAGCTATAGCGGGGCAGAGCCTGACTGAGGACCAAGCAGCAGGTAAACAGCATCTAAGGATTGGATAGGAAGATCAGCTTAAAGATTTCTTTGGGACTTGTGAGAGACTTACCACTTTTGTATAGTATTTGGCAGCCATTCTTTTGCGAATTAGTTTAGTTGTTGAAAATTAATGATTGCTCTTGTTTTTTTTTTTTCAATTTTTTCACACTTTTTCTGCTTCAGCTTTAGCTTCTGTTTTTTGCGCGCTGTTCTGTTTAATTCGAGCTCTTAAACCTGTCTAATGTTCTGAGCACTGCGATTTTATATTTAAAGCAAGCGTCAAGAGCGAAAGCCGAAAGAATTTCATTTTGGAAATCCGGTTTACTGCGAACCAAGCGAACCAAGCGGGCTGTTGGCCAGCTGCCGTTGACTGACTGACAACCGAGGAGAAGTGAGTGACACACGCAGCAAACGTCAGTGCAGGTCAGGCACATAACATTCAGCTGAAGACTGAACCCAACGCCGATGCCCATCCCAACATCCGAACATCCACCAAGTTCATCGCGTCAAACGGCAGCGAAAATGTCACACACAAAGGAAATGCAAATCATTTGACATTTTTCTCAATTTTGTTGTTTTTGCCTTTCAACTATGAAACTCATTTTGACACACATTTCTTTACACGACGACTCTCATTCATTTGCGGTCGCATTCGCTTTAGCATTTGCATTTCACATTTGATTGAGTTGGCTTGGTGACGCAGATGCAGACGATGCAATTGCTTTATTGGGCAATTAATCCAAATTAAATGTTAATAAAAATATTAATCAAGTTCGCTTTGTACCACTGAACTTTTGTGTAATTAACCAGAGAGAGAGACAGATCGAATGACATGTTAATAAACATATTTTCAAATTGGCATATCAATCAAAAGTTTGTAATGGCATTTCAATTTTTTTCAGTTGGGTCGCCCCATGGGTGGTAATCGCCCCCTTTAGTTGGTCGGTTCAATAACATTTTAAAATTGCAGATCACATTAACAAGATAATGCCTACAGCAAATCAGTTATTAACTGCATGAAAATCCCACAAAAATTGAGCTGAAAAGAAAACACAAAATGAAATATTGTTTTGCGTAATAAGAAATGGATTTTGTTAATTAATTTCGTATATATCAAATATATATATATATACATATATTTATTTACAACAAGATGAGAACTGAAAACAGCTTCGGGCAGATTGAATTGTGTGTAAAAAAAAAAAAAAAACACCCAAAAGCTAAATTAAATTGGAGCACACATTAAGGTTAACTTTTTAATTAAAACTCTGAGTGTGTGTGTCTGTTAATGGGCACTTAATTTGAAGAAAGAGATACAGATAAGAAAGTATCTACAAACTTGAGGTGAAATTTCACAATTGAAATGCATTAATACAGGAAGCTTCATTCTCAAGCAACTTTTTAAATGACGGGGGGCTCGTCTATGCTTCAGTTAATACAAATCAACAAAGTTATTGAATATAATCAAAATGAATATAGATTTTAAACTGAAGTGAAGATAAATATCTGATAATATTAAAGTTAATATTAAAATTCGTGGAGCAAAAATAATAATCAAAATGAATCTATATTTCAAGCTAAAGTCGATCTTATTTGTGAAGTTAAATATCTGGATAATATTAAATGTTTGTGGAGCAATTAAATGTTTGGGTTCAGTTAATAAAAATCAACAAAGTCATTGAACATAAAAATGAATCTAGATTTTAAACTGAAGTCTATTGAATTTTTGGAGTTAAATATTTGGATTATATTAAATGTTCGTGGAGCAATTAAATGTTTGAGTTCAGTTAATACAAATCAACAAAGTCATTGAACATAATCAAAATGAATCTATATTTTAAGGTAAAGTCAATCAAATTTGTGGAGTTAAATATCTGATAATATTAAATGTTTGTGAAAATAACAAAATGAATCAATTTCAAGCTGAAGTCGATCATATTCGTGGAGTTAAATATCCGGATAATAAATATTAAATGTTTGTGGAGCAATTAAATGTTTGGGTTCAGTTAATACAAATCAACAAAGTCTTGGCAATGAATCAAAATGAATCTATATTTTAAGTTGAAGTCAATTGAATTTATGGAGATAATTATCTTATAATATTAAATGTTTTTTTAGAGCAAAAATAACTTATTTATTAATCTTTATGAAATGGTAATTGTTCCATATTCATGATAATGTTGAACGTTTTCTTTAATTCAAAAGAATAATAATCATTTGACTACCCATGCCATAAAATCCGGTAAAGTTCACATCTATTTGTTAATCTCTTACAAATCTTCATCAATTTTTCAAGCTTAGTCGCTAACATTTCGGGGGGAGTTTCCCACTTAAAGATGTCTTAAATTTCTTTGGCTTTTGCCAGTCATTCTATCTATAGTTTCTATCAATAATTTATATAGAACAACATTTGAGTTATGTTTGGATTGCTTTCGTTTTGTTTTTCCCCACCTTAAAAACAAATTTGCATGTCCCAAAATGTTTTTGGATTTATATATACGAATCAACGACGCACGCATTAAAAAGGCATAAATAAGTTTTAGTGTCTCGGGAAACCCGTTGTCATTGATTGCTACTGGTCCCTGCCCTTATCCCCTGCTGTTGATAACTTTATCCAGCTTTCAGGAACCTAACAAAATCTCAAATTTTCGTTATACATATACACAATGTAAATATTTACTTACATTTTGTTGCCTTTTTTTGTGGCAAATATTTTAAAACAACTGCGGGTAATACGTATACAAGTATTTACATATATGTATATGTATTTATGTAGGTATGGCGGAGTCCAGATTCATTCGAATTTGCTTTGTTTTAAGCACTTACAATTCATTTGTATAATTTTTCTGATTTGTTTTTTTTTTTTTCGTTTGTTTCTCTTGTTATTTTGTTTCGTGTAAATTGGCCCGTTTTGTTGTTTTTGTGTTGAAAAAGTTTTTATTGTTTTTTTATTATTACGCGCATGTTTTTGAGATCAAAGACATGCTTTTGCAAACAATTATATATATATATAGTAAGTATATATATTTTTTTGTATGTAAAACATTTAGCTGGGAATTTACGTCGGAACACACAGCTCAGAAAAAAACAAACAAAAATTACATTGTACACATTTAGCTCAAAGTAATTTTAATTATTTTCCAGAGGGTTCAAAAACAAACTGTTTCAAACTGTTTGCTCGCTAACTATTTGCCAAGCTCTGGCCAAAAAGCCTCAAAGCAACGTGCCTCAAAATTGAACCACAACATTACTTGCACCAGCCAGACACATCCCCCCAGTGAAGTGCAGTGCAGCTGGAGGTCTCTCTGCGGTTGTCTAGATGCCACACACATGCACATCCACATCCACACAGAGACAGCGAATTATTATCGAATCAATATCCACAAGCAAATGCAAATCTCATCAAATTTAATATGCACATTTGACCACAATGAACCAGACGCATCATTTGACAATCTTCTGTCTGGCCGCCAATGGTCAGAGAGTCTGGGCCCATATTTAACAATTAAACCTCAAATTTTGAATTATCGTGTATCCTCTATGTATGCCTAACAATTGAGCAAAATTTATTACTTATTGTAAAAGCTACAGGACTTAAATTGAAATTAATTAGTAAAATGTTTTCCATGTTAGTGCAGGGGAAAGACTAGTTTTTCGATATACAAGGGTTTTCTGGTTACAAAACTCTTAACGACTGCCTTCAAGAATGAAATCTGCATCTGGAAATACATGCGCCAGGCCATTAAATGACTTTGATTAAACATCGCCATCACATGTTGAATAACCATGCCATTGGCAATGATATTCAATAGAACTACTCCCACATAGGCACCGACCAGACCAATTATCAATAAACGCTCGGCCATTGGATTTTCTGACTCGTCATCCCAGCGGCTCCATGCTATCACCACTAGGGCAGTAAGTGGTAGAGAAGCCAGGATCATATATCCTTCCACCTTGTAGCTCAGCATGAGGGTGGCCATGTAGTTGGCACTGAAGAAATACGAGTCCACAGATATGTTAACATTCATCTTTGGGCGAACCAGAGCGATTACAAGAATTATATAGAGGAATACACCTGCAATTCCATGACGACAGGATAGTGCCATCTGGAACGAAGAGGTAAATAATTAAGATTTGTAAATAGGAAAGATATTTTAAGAGGAATTCATTACTATGCAATGGATTAGGTAAGCATACATTACATTCAATAACCAAATTAATTAATAACATTGATGTTAATGTAGATTTAACTGATTATCAAGGACTGAGCAAATGGTATTTTAATGATTATAAAACTGTAGAGTTAACTATTTTGAAGATACTTTATTTTAAATAATTTTATTAAAGATATTTCATAAAAATATAATAATATAGTTAGCAAACACCAGAAGAAAAACAGGCAAAATAGAAATAATAAATTGTTAATTTCGGAATCTTTAAATGTAGAATAATAAGAATATATATTGACATATTTAATCTATATATGATTGAATTTTAAATTTAATAATGACGACATAAAGCTCTATAAGAAAAATCCCTTCAACCACTAAGTAGCGTCTCTAAAAAAATTAATTCTATAGACGATAGAATACAAATAGAATATAGAATATAGATAGAATATAAAAAATGTAAATTTTCTAAAATTTGAGGAACTGTTACTAAAATATTTAAAATCTACTTTTAATAGAAAACAGGAAAATAGCTGATGTAATGGAAATAGTATGAAGCTGCTAATTTGAAATTGTAATTGGAATTAATTCTCTTTTAGAATTATATAAATAAATGAATACGTAATTAAAACTGTCAAATAAGAATTTTACTTATGCAGGGGCGGATCTAGAGGGACATTTTGCGGGGAGGAACTGGGCAATATAATATTGTATTTATAATAATGCGTCAATTTATTCCGAACATCAATTTTATATATCAAAATTCATACCATGTACTTATAACCATTTTAAAATATTTTTCAGCGTTTAACAAATTTAGTATTGGCTTTAACAATGTATTTAAATTTAGACTATCGATCTACCCTCTCATTGCAGTTTTAGTTCGATTTTTAAACATTTTCTTAGAGCTCGGAATGGTTTCACTCAGTATTTAAGCTTACTGAGTAAAGGTATGAAGTGCCTGCAACACTTGCAACATACTCAGGATTTGGGTTGCAGTTGCAATTTCAGTTAATATCTTATTTTCTTTTACTTTTTCTTCTACCAGATTGTATTCCACTTTTAAGCCCTCACAATTACTTAACAGGCACACGCACACACAGACACACACACACACACAACACCTTGTGTGTGGGTCATTAGTGCAAACGAGCGTTGGATTGGGGGCAGCTGTTGCCACGCCTACTTAATTGTCGTTAATTACTTGCATTTCATCGATGCCTTTTAATCTTCACTTGCTTGCAACGTACTTCAAAAAGGTGAGGCAATAAAAACCCAAGTAGCAAGAAGAACAAGCAACAGCAAAAGCAGCAACAGCTACAGCAGCAGCAACAACAACGTCAGTTGATGCAGCACTGAAGCATAATTAATTGCGAATTTTCACAACAACAGCTTGCAACACACTTTGATGTCAGGCTGACGTTGAAATGGGCAAAGCAAACAACAATCGGAATGTATAAAACACCGATGACAGTTGCAGGCTTTTCTTGAGCTGATGTAATGGAAAATATTTAAAGCAAATTCTATGGAAATTATACACTGTACAAAATTAAATCAAAGCCAAAGTCCAGCTAATTGCAAAATGATTAAGCGAAAGTTGCAAAATTCTCAAAATCAAAATTCATGTGTGTAGGTGTGTGTGTGTGCGTGTGCGTGTACGTGTGGACCTCCCGTTGACAGCGATAAATCAGCAAATGTAATGAGTCAAAGTTATTGTTTAACAAGGCTCATTAATCACACGCATATCAAATTAAGAGTACATTATTCCAATTCCACAGATTTGCATACATATATAGACTTGAAATTCATATGTACGTGTGTGTGTGTGTGTGTATGCAAATCTATCTGTAAGGCATTGCATACTTTGAGGCGGGATGTTCATTAGAGTCACATTTTACTGGTGGCAGGGCCATGCGATTTTCTGTTTACCCGAACGCTAATTGCAAATGCCAATCAGGGCGTTGCCCGGGTCCAACTCCCACACAAGACAAAGCCCACACTGTCTACACACTTTGCCTCAAGTTGTGAGATGAGAGAGTCATGTGGGGTGGACTCTTCTCGACTGGGTTGAGCTCTGCCTGATTGCTCCAATTGCCAAGCGCCCAAGCACGCACGAGTGCCTTGGATACAAAGTTGAAACTAAACAAGAGTTGTCCGCATCTCGGTGAGCAGCTACTACCCAGAGATAGATACACAGGGCAACTCTGTCAACGCACGCAAAGACGACAGCCAGCTCTGATATAACGAAACGGTTAATTTAGACTATGACAACAGCAACAAACATAACAACAACACACAACAACAAACGAAACGGCAGTTCAAAAGCCGTCAACGCGAAATGAGAAAGCAAAAGGATGCCGGTTGAACAGTGAGCTTTCTGCAAGGCTCTTTCGCTGCCATTTGCATAGGGTTTCACCATTCACAGAGATCTGCAATTATTTCACTTTCTTGGAGTGGGTTAATGCGCGCTCTTCCCCACTCTTGTCATATAAAACATTTTTTAGTGCTTTTGTACGTACAACACTCGAGTACAGTCGTTTGCTAGAAGCAAAAGAGCGCTGTGTGCTATGGCAATTGTTTAAAATTTAATTAGCAACGCTCTCTGATTATGCCAACATTTTGAGCATCGTGCATGAAATTAGAGTTGGCTTTTCCGCCGAATTGAAGGCCATAAAAATGGCAACAAAATGGCAATACAACAGACAGAAGAAGGTACAAAACTACACACACACAAACACACAAACACACACACACACACACACACACAGTACTTACATCTTTTAGTCTTTCTCACGAGTCAGTCAGTCAACCAGAAAGGAAAATGAGTATCTCTAGATGCTCCTCTTTAAGTATATTGCGGGTTTTTGTCTTTCACTGAAATTTGTAGAAAAACTAATGTAACTCGAAAATATCGTGTTTAGCTCAAAATGAAAACGAGTTAATACAAATAAAATGTACGTTGAAAGTGATTTAAAAAACTGTGATAACATGAATGAGAAATCAAGCTAGACACATAAAGCTTGAGCACCTTTTGTGGCTTATTGCGAGGCGTATTGGCCCAAGTCCTGCTTGTTGTGGTCGCGTTGCGCAAACAATGGCCAACACTTCAGCACCTTGTGGCACACAATAACACACACACACACACACACACACACACTCAGCCAAACACTACTCCACCATATTGCTATAGTACATGTTATATATAGTGGTAGTACTTTTTGTAGATTTTTATTTATTGTTCTCTTCTTTTTTTACGACGACGACGAAACAATTTGCGGCTAGCCAGAGTCGTCAACACACTCACTCAACGTGAAGTGTTTGAGAATTCTTTTTTTTTTCTTGTTTGTGTTAAGTTGGTGTTTGGGTTTTCTTTATACTATATTTTTAGAAATTGTTTCTAGTTTTTGCATGTTTTGTCAACTTATTTTTATGTAGAACTTTCGCAAAAGCTATGAAAAGCGAAAGAAACAAGATGTGACAACAGATGACAGATAAGACACATTTTGTGCAAGACGTTTGTGTTTTATATTATCCCACATTCTATTCCTTTACTCCTTGAACTAAATTCTTCTTTACGATTTGATCTTATATCAGCTAAAACATGCAATATATCTTCATAATTTGTTATTAATTCAAACTGATTTCCATATTATCTTGCAATCACTGCAGAATTTACTTAATGTCCTGTGATATTAAGAAAAGAATTTTTTAAATGCCTTAATTAAAATGCAGGAATATTTATATGTATGTATGGTGACCATTAAACGATTTAACGTTCAATGAATCGGCCGTTAAATATTTAAATAAACGTTTTTTGGGGAATCCGCACAGAAGGTGTTAATCTGGATTATCACTTGAGACTTGTTGATCCGGATTATTATATAATATATGATTGTAAATTGCAATTTAATATCGATAAGGTGGCATACATTATTTTAATTTATACTCAATTAGAAAACATGCAAAAAAGATAGTTGGGCTTGAAAAAAAATATTTTAAATAGAATATAAAATTATTATTATTATCATCAACTTTACTTGGAAAATAAGACCAAAATTTCGGTTGAATTTTATAACAAACGTTGAAAAATTATCTATAAAGTGCTGGCAAGATGCAAGATAAGGCATCTAATATGCATCGTATCTGTCATCGAGCAGCCAAAAAGTATGCTAGAGTTTCTTCTTCTGTCTATAAGCATCTTTTATTAATTATTATGCCAGCAGTTTAATTAAAAACTTAGCTTAACCCACAGACGCCTTTAGCGCTGTTGCACTCAGCAGCGGGGTGGTGCCACAACATCCCATGCCCCACGAGCAGGCTGAGGTTGGGGAGACATCCGATGGATTGTTGCAGCAGGGCATGCAAGCTGCTGCTGCTGCTGCTGCATCTGCTTCCGTTGCATTTACTTGGGATGAGCTAATTAAAATGCATTGTTTAATGCAAATAATGGATTATAGTATGTACATACATATATATAGAGTCGAGTCGGTAGTTTCAAGTGTTTACTTACGCCAGCAGCTGAGTGCCCTGTGCGGGGGCATAGGCAGAATAGTCAGCGTTTGGCGCCGCGAAGGCTGTTGCAGGCGGCGCCTTAACGATTTTTGGCTCTGTTTGTGGATATTGTTGTTGAGCCTGAATTGGCTTTGGCAGACTCAATGGCTGTTGCTGTTGCTGTAGTTGTTGTTGTTGTTGTTGTAGATGCACATTGACGCCATTGAACCCTGGCAATATTTGAGGTTGTTGACTCGCAAACCTTACAGTCTGTGGTTGGCTTTCATAAACAAAAAAGTGTTGCCGATGTTGCTGCTGTTGCCGCTGTTGCTGAGGTTGTTGAAATTGCTGTTGCTGCGGCTGCTGTGGTTGATTCGTCGGCGTCTGCCAATTTGGCACAGTTTGGGCCAACAAATTGTACAACAATGGCGCCAGAGCTGAATCGCTACCCGTGATTTGTTTCAGCTGCTGATGCAACTGAGCTGGCTCAATAATTTGTATCGGTGCCCGCTGAATGGCCGCAACGTTTGAACCTCCTTCACTTTGTATATGGGTTGTGTATGCCAAACTGAAAGTAAATACATGCTTAGTTTGCTCAATAGATTGACCTGCTTGCCACACACTAGTCCCAGCGACCTACTTTGTCAACGGCTGTTCAAACAACTGCGCCTCAGCCAAGCACACAAACCACATCAAACTCAGTAAACTTTGCAAATCAACAGACATATTCATCGATAAATAAGTTAGTTAAATTGCCAGCGCGTTAGAGCTCTAGAACTGTCTACACGGAACTCCAAATATGAACTGAAAGTTCAAAAGGAATAGCCCACGAAACCCTCTTTTCGATGGCCATTCATAACCGTCAAGATAAAATCTATCTACTGACAATTAATTAGTAAAGGTAATACGCGTGTGTGTGTATCTGTGTGTGTGTGTTTTTTTTATTTGTTTCAAGAATTTAATTATTGTTTTGTTTTTATTTCAGAGATTCATTATTGGCTTAGTTAATTATTTATTCA
Source organism: Drosophila sp. 14030-0761.01 (assembly GCA_018150735.1). NCBI lineage: Eukaryota > Metazoa > Arthropoda > Insecta > Diptera > Drosophilidae > Drosophila > Drosophila sp. 14030-0761.01. The sequence goes on along the minus strand of JAECWO010000026.1, from coordinate 1,524,018 downwards.
CATAATTATGCAAATATTATAGAGTGTGAACAATTGAATATGCATGATTTGAGCAACAAATACAACAAAATACCCGCTGTACATGATTAATAAAATTTATATTATATTTAATTACTCTATTTCAAGAGATATGTGGAACAAATACGAGTCTCATCTTAAGGAACTGGATAATATTATAATATATAGCATAAGGCCCAGTAGCTAAAGCTAGTATTAAGGTTGCTTGGAATTTATAATGGAGTAAATAAAGAAATCAATATATTATGACAACAAAAATAAAACAATGTGGATTCTAATTTTCTTGTCGTTTAATAGGAAAATGTACAAATTTAACCAATGTAAGCCTACTAGGCGTATTATTAATATTTTTGAAGAAGCAACTTGAAAGACAACGCGTTGCAGATTAATTTCAAATACAAAATTTGTGATATTAAATAAAAGTTGAAATATTAAAGGATTTTTCGCTAAGTTTTTGCCTAATTTGTAAGATAATAATATACCCACACAGTATAACATAGCTGAAAAGGTCCCTAGATCGGATGATCTAATGTAATGAAATTGTTGTTAGAAGCATACTCCTATTATAACAAAAATTGCAATAAATTGATTTGAATTAAAAAAGGATCAAATCGAAATGATGAAATATTTATTAATAAGGAAAGTTATTGGTTTTCGGTAGATCTTGTATATATAATAAATTAACTCTGATGATGGACAAATGATTTGAAATAAATTTGAGTACTCTCCAACCGTGAGCAGTTTAAAATACATTTAAATTGTGATTTTTGGCTTTAATACATCTTTAAACAAGTTACAGGTAGTCGCTCTCAGTTTTATCGTCAGTCTCCACTTAATTTTCATTTCATCTATTCCTCTCTCTCTCTCTCTCTTTAAGCTTTTTATATTTTGTCCCGCATTCCCTTTATCTGAGGTCTGCGTGGTGGCTCGACCACCAAAGTCATGAAATTTAGTGTTGGCGGCATAATTAGACCATCAATTGCGGAACACTCATGACAGTCATGAATGGGCGATTGTGTGGGGTACAAAACCGCATACACTCACCCACAGACACACACACTCACACACACTCACATCACTTTCAGTGGTTGGAGTATAAAGTAAGTAATATGGCCCAAAAGCATAAACTCATCAGCGTCGGAAATGCTGACAGCGAGGGGGGGGACAGTAAAAAAGATGGCGAAAACTAAAAGCCAACACAAGGACGAACGAACAAAGCTAACGATGGTCGTGGACTGTTGCTCACAGCTTTCGCACACAACAACAACAATAAGAGAAAGCGCCATTTTGAATGGCAAAATGCAAAAGCTACAAATGCTACTTTTGTTTCTCATAAATATTCACTTCTATGTACATACACACACATATTTTGTTTGGGGGGAGATTTCTGTTGGCCGCTTTCATTTTCAGTTTTAGGCAAAAGGCGCAAAAGTGTGAAAATGTTGAGTATTTTTATGACTATTTTTTGGTGACTAGCAAAACAGGCAACGAGCAGGCCAACACCAAATCCAACAGCAACGACCAGCAGAGTGTGAAAGTTAAGCACATAAATTACATGCGAATTTTTGGGATCCGAGAGCGAGAGAAATTAAAAGCACATTGCCCGAACCAAAAACCAAAAAACACTTAAAATATGGCAACCGCTCGCTTGGGGGATCCGAATGTGTGAAGTGCATCGGCGGAGGCAGCGCTTTTTAGTAAAATTACACGCTCTAATCCACAACTTTTGAGTGGGCCGAAAAAAAAAAACAACGAGGAGAAGAAAAACCCATCACACATGCTTGTATATACGAGATGAAAGGCGACATTTCAGCGAGCATTGCCGAGGGGCCTAGGGCTGTTCAAGGGCTGCAAGAATTTGCCAGACAGCGGCAAAGACCTAAACGCAAAACAAGCAAAGGATATACTCTGAGAGGCACACACACACACACACACACACGCATCTGCTGATGCACACAGACAAGCTAGCCTGAAAGTATGCAAAACATAATTCATGCTGATGGAATACATGTACATGTCCATGTCCATGTGAGTGTATGCATGTGAGTGTGTGTGTGGGAGTGTGAGTGGAGAGAGCGAGAAGGCAACTTTCCTCTATGCTTGCCAGCCAGGCTAAAAATCATATGCATCACGTGATTAAACGCGTCATGCATGAAAATGTAAAATATTGTGCAACCATATACATGAACCATAGAGACACACACACACGCACACAGAGACCGCCACAATGGGGCAGACACAAGGAAGGGAGGGGTAAGGGGTGAGAGAGAGAAAGGAAAAAAAATTAGACACCGCACGTCATGTTTACTTGACTTGACTGGCAAAGCCGGGTTGGAAAAACTCAGCTTGCTCGTGACCAACAAACACAAGCAAACAAAACGCCTCGCTTACAAATTTTCCACAATTTTTTCTCATTTAAATGGAAAGAAATTGTGAGTTAGTGAGTAAGTGAGTGAGTGAGTGAGTGAGTGAGTGAGTGAGTGAGTGAATGAATGAATGACGGAGCAGCCAACGCTGCCACTGACTGAGATGAATCTGGGCAGCACGTGCTGAGACGTTGCCAGACGATAGCTTGAACCTTGGCTAGTTATAAGGGGTTGTTGTTCCTTGTCTGGGTCTTCAGTAACTGCAGATGAAATGGTACGGGCTATGAAATATCCATTTCCAACTCCTTTCAGGAAAGGGTCAAGCGTCAAGCTGATATATGAACAAAAGCAAGTTATATACAGGTGGAAAATGAACACTAAAATCTTTAAATCTCAAACGATCGAGCCTGCTTGGCTCGTTCTGACTTTGGCATTACTTTATAGTTATTTCTTTAATTTCCATTCAATTAGCAATTTGTGGGACAGATCTTATTCAAGGTTTTTTCTTTGAGAAATATTTGATATGAAAATTGAAATATATATTGAAAATTTACCACATTTAAACAGATTTCTCGCTTACCTGAATGTGTTTTGTTTTGATTACGCAAACATTTTCTTCCACTTCATCCTGATCCGCGAAGCATTTCAGTCCCAGTATCTATGTTCTTAGATTTCTAAACATTCCCATAGATTTCTATAGATTCCCATAGATTTATATATATCCCCATAGATTTCTATTTATTCCTATTGATTTCTATATATCCCAATAGATTTCTATATATTCCTATGGATTTCGATATATTCCTATAGATTTCTATATATTCCTATGGATTTCTAAGTATATATTTCTATAGATTTCTATATATTCGCATATATTTCAATAGATGTAAATTGATTTCAGCTTACCTGTATGTCCAGAAGTGAATTAACAGTCCGATTCCAGAGGTCCGATCCCGCCGACATCCGCGCACCAACTGACCCACAGGCCCCACATAGCTCCTTTTATATACCCTGTAAGATCATTTCAATGATTCAACAAAGATTCTCAAAGATTTCTATATATTTATATTGATTTAGACTTAGCTGTATGTCCAGAAGTGAGTTTCCAGCCGAGCTCCAGAGGTCCGAGCTCCAGAGGTCCGATCCCGCCGACATCCGCGCACCAACTGACCCACAGGCCCCACATAGCTCCTTTTATATACCCTGTAAGATATTTCAATGATTCAACAAAGATTCTCAAAGATTTCTATATATTTATATTGATTTAGACTTAGCTGTATGTCCAGAAGTGGGTTTCCAGTGAGTTCCAGAGGTCCGATCCCGCCGACATCCGCGCTCCAACTGACCCACAGGCCCCACATAGCTCCCTTTATATACCCTGTAAGATCATTTCAATGATTCAACAAAGTTTATCAAAGATTTCTATATATTTATATTGATTTCAGCTTACCTGTATATCCAGAAGTAAGTTTCCAGCCGAATTCCAGAGGTCCGATCCCGCCGACATCCGCGCACCAACTGACCCACATGCCCCACATAGCTCCTTTTATATACCCTGGAGACATGGAAATTTGGCGCGATGTTTCAGTTAACCCCTATTTACTTTAACCCCTATTTAAGATAACCCCTATTCAAGTTAACCCCTATTTAAATCAACCCCTATTTAATTTAACCCCTATTATTTTGAAATTTCAAATTTGAGTAAAAATTTCCGTTAAAATTTGAAATTTCCGTTAAAATTTAAAATTTTCGTTAAAATTTAAAATTTTTGTTAAAATTTGAAATTTCCGTTAAAATTGAAAATTTTCGTTAAAATTTGAAATTTCCGTTAAAATTCAAAATTTTTTTACAAATTTGAAATTTCCGTTAAAATTCAAATTTTATCCAAATTTGAAATTTCCGTTAAAATTCAAAATTTTTTTTTCCAAATTTTAAAAATCCATTTAAATTAAAAAAACCGATATTTTAAATTTTGAACTGGAAAAATATTCAAATTAGCGGCAATTGGTTATTAACTCACTTCTGGACATACTAACTGTCAGTCTGTATGCTGAAATCAATTAAAATATATGTAAATTTATAGAAATCTATTGAAATATATAAAAATCTATGGAAATAAGTACAAATCTATGGAAATATATATAAACAAATGTATAGAAATCGATAGAAAATTGTAGAAATCTATATAAATATATGTACAATAAATCTAAAGAAATAAACAAAAGTATATAAATCTGGCTCCATTCACGTGAGGAGTTTCATTTCGATAGGTCGTATTCGTAAATTTCCAGCAAAACAGCCCATTTCCTTTGACGAAGTACAGACCATTTATGCGGTTAAATTTTTGTCTTAGTTTCAAGATTCAACCCATTTAGCCATTTTTGATGATAGCTTCTAAAACATGTAAATTTACATGCTGCATGCAACTTAAATACGCATACGCCACGTTGACCGCGCTATCCTAAACTTTCTCTTTGCCCTTTGGCATATGTGGCCCTTTCCTTTGGGCCGTTGGGAAAATAACTTTTTGCATACTTAGTCGTGTTGCAGCGAAAATTTATTACTACATCTTATATATATATCATTTAGCGTAGCTCTACTGAAATTATGTCAGGCACGGCGGCTAAAAGTTTAAGTTTAACTACTTTTCTACGACTTCTTGTTTTTTTGCGAAAAGAATATGGCATAAAAAAATTAAAAAAGAGTAACAAAAAAGTGAGTACACACAAAGCTGGGGAGAAACTTTCTTCATTTGATGTGCACACTTTGTCGCAGTTGATTATTTTTTGTAGTCTTTTTTTTTTGTTGGAACTGCCTACAAAATGTGACAAATTCTAGTATTTTACAAAGTATCTCACTGTCTCTCTCCTGCCACGCGTGACACATATTTAATTTCTTTTTAGCATAGTTTTAGAGCACAGCGCAATGCAGCCAAATTATGGCAAACACGTCGTATACACTTGGAGATAAAACAACAACAAAGACGAAGTGAAAAAAGAAAACCATGTTGCTCACAAAGGACTGGGACATGTTGACGCAAACTACTTAGGTATTGGGGACAGACTCCTGTGTAGCAGCAGCAGCAGCAGCAGCAGCTCTTCATTAGTGCTTGCATTGAAATTTAGCATTGCATTACTTAAAGGGACCATCCGACTGGCCACTCCCCAGAGACTAAAGAGGCAAGAAGAGAATGGAATGGAATGAAAAAAAAAATGGAAACTTTACTTTGCTGCAAATCAGCGAAAGCGCCAACAAACTATTAAAAACTTTACAACAAGAAAAACTTTTGCAGGACCAAGACTTTGCTCCAGCTCCTGCTCTGGCTACTGCTAGTGGCATCCATATCTGACGAGTGCCAAAAAGCAAAAGTTTTTCCTTGGCTGCCGTTGCATACAATGTTTGTGCTGATTGCACAGCACAGCAAATAGCTTTTGATTTCACAAATCAAAACTTTCTTGTGCGGCATGCACGTGATTTATGCCTGCAGCAGGACCAAGATGAAGGACAACCCAGATGCAGGAGCAGAAGTACAAAAATAGACCCAGACTACGACGACGACGACGACGACGATCGCCGGCGACATGCACGAGCGAGTCGTAGTAAAAAAAAACTTGACTTGGTCCAGCTTAAGTACAAGAAAAAAAAAAAAAAACCAACAACAACAACCTAAAGAAAAATCCAACAAAGTTGCCATTTTCTTCGTTGGGCTTAATGCACATTTAGATTTCGTTCAACGTGGCGCATTTTAATGGCAGCTCATCAGGATCCATCTCAGAATGCATTTGATGGTCTTGTGCAATGAAAAGTTTCTAATGAAACTCTCGGCATCCTTAACACTTTCGTCTAATTGCCACACACACACACTTACAACTTCTTTGGCTTTGGCCAAAAAAACTTTTCGCCCACATTAGAGAGCACGGCTCAAATGAAAATTACATTACATGCGCATCTTATGGCATCTGGTGGAACAGGTGCACGAGAGCCCAACACATTTATGTTTCACGTCTGCCGTTCATAAATAACATCAAAATAATGGCTAACAGCTTCACAAGAGAACGCTTGCTAATAAAGTGCCTAAAAACAACAGCGAAACGAAATAACAGCGCGAAACTTACCGCTGCATTTACCAAAAAAAAAAAAAAAAACACGTTGTTGCGGTGCGGTTGCCTTGCATCCTGCTTAGTTAACGGTTTAGGGAGAGACAGACAGAACAACGACTGATTGATACCCTAGACAAGAGACACAAATCTCTAATTAAAGATCATTTACCAGCTAGTCGAACTAGTCTTGTATTTAATTTTTGGTTTTATTAATTTACAAAATGATTGATTGCGGGTATATACCCCAATTTGCAAGAGGATACACGAAAAGTTTTGAATGTTGCATACTTATCAGGTGGCTGGCAGAGTTAGCTTGAAAATGTAGGCTAATTAGTTGGGTTTAAGCGCGGCTTATGTGTGCCACTTAATGGGGCTTGCAACAGCATCGTGGCAGCCGCTTGCTACATAAATAGTTGACTGCCTCCCTTGACCATAATGCTTGTCTTCCAACCACAAAATGGTTAGCATACTTTCGGGCGGACAAGCATTAAATGTATGTAATTGCAGTTGTTGTTGTTATAAAAAGAAAAACTCTTAGCAAAACATTTTTGAGGGTGGCAACTTTAAAATTAACAAACAGACGACACAAATTGCCACTGTGCCACAAAACATGTGGCCGATGTTGTTGCTATTAGTTGCGCTTTCCCTCAGCCTCCCCTCAATCTGGCTCTCTCCCCCCTCTCCCTTTTTGCTCATCTGCTTGTCATGTCATTGAAGCGTAAGTGAGACATTTGCGACGCTTGTTTAATTAAAATAAATTTTAATTTAATCAAAAATTGCCTTTGTGTGTGCGTAACTTTTGTGATGCTTGTGTATGGCAACAACAACAACAACAGCAACTAACACCGTTTGGAATTTTACATTAAAATTGTTGGCATAGTTTTTGGCTGGCATTTTTGTTTAAGTTGCCTGGCAACAACTGTCACATGCTTTAAAATTCCAGCAAACTGAAAGTTTCCAAACACACACATGTACATACTAGATGCACTGTATTTACCTTTGTTGAGAGAGAAAGAGAGAGACAAAGTGCTGATATTCAGGTGTCACAGAAGGACATGCCACTTAATTAAATCATTTCAGTTAGCATTCTAATGAATTTTTGGTATGTAACTACACGAAACTTTGTCAAACTTTTTGATAATAGTTATTGGATGCCAAAAGTTTTTATGCTCACCAAAAATGTAATATCGAAAATATGAAGAAGTTTTTATTTTAAATACTTTTATAATGACGGAATAATATTGAAATTACTAAAAAAAAACATAGTTTAATTTGATTTCAGTCAGGAAAACAATTATTAGACAAATTTTGATGCTCTCTCTCTAAGTTCTTGTGAGATTTTTGATGAAATTTTAATATTAAGATAACTAATGTACTCTTTTGACCTTAGGGTATATGAGTTTTATTGGTATTTGAAAGCTAAATTTAATCTCACATCAAAAACTGGTTAAAAGTGTTTATTTTTTTAACATAAACTAAATCAATCTTATTTTTTCTGCATGCAATAAATTTAATTTGTAAACCAAATATTGGCCTTTGATTTAATGGCAATGTGCTTACCACTCTCCCCTCTCTCTCTCTCTATCGGTCTGAACTGCAAATATTATTTTAGAAAAACATATTTCATAGTTTGGCATTGAATACAATTTTTTGCCAAAAATCTGCAACTTTTATCTCAGCCATCTATAGGGCAATCCAATTAAATGTTTTGCTTAAAAGAAAAGTTTTTAATTTAATTTAAATGTTTTTTTTTTTACGGTTTGGAACATGCCGCGAGTATTTGCCACAGCATAAGGATTGTTTCAATTTACTTTGTCGAACCAGCAGTGCGTTTTTGATTCGATTTAGAAAACGAAACCCAGTTGTTGACTGAGTGGCACCCAGAAATACACATATGTATTTATTTATATATATGACGCTACGTGGCTGGCACGCTAATTGATAAAAAAGAAGCACATACACACACACAATAAATGCAATTTAAGTTTTAACTCCTCCCCCTTTGTGCAACAACATTGTTATAACAATTAAAAGGAAAAGCCAGGATATGCCAGAGAGAGAGAGAGGGGAGGGAGAGCGGAAAAAAAGCGCAGCGAGGCCATGAAAAATGCATATTTGGGTTTAACCGAAAAATAAACAAGGCAAAGGCATTGCTGCAGTCGACAGAGGTTGCCATGTTTGTTTTTTATCCAATTGTTCTTTTTTTTTTGCTGCACTCTGGCAGTGTACATTTTTATTTGGCGCGCGCTGAGCTGAAAAGTATGCAACAATAAATATCGCCACGACGCACGCTTTTCATTTATATTGCCATCTGACATACATAGCTCCCCTCCCCTTTCAACCCACTAAAAGTAACAAGCAAAAACCAACAGCTAAAATGCAAATAAATTGTTGCCAAACTAAAAAACCGTTTGCCTGCCAATTTTCTATCAATTGTTCTTTTGTATGGCCAATTCTTGAACGGAACTTCGACTGAACTGGGCCAGTTTGAGTTTATTGCCGCCTGGCCATAAATCTGGTTGGTCGCTCTTTTTATTTTCTCTTTTTTTATGTTCTATTTGGGGCCCGAAATTGATTTGGATATTGTGTAGGCTAGTCTTAGCCGTAACCAAAAGCAAATTGACAAATTTAACTAACCTTTGAGAACTTATTTTCGAATTGGCATCAACCACTCCCCACCTGCTGCCTCCCAACTCTTTAGTTAGATAACTAAGCCTGCTGCACCTGCATTTTATGGCTGTCAAATGCAACACTGACTCGGGTCTGGTCTGGTCTGGTCTGGGCAATCTCTTAACTCTTCTGCCATATACTACTATGACATCGACCAGTCGAGTGCATTTTTAGATGCACTTTAGAAATTTGCATTTTGCATTTGCCGCTTGAGTTTCTTTTTGCAGTTTTCATGCAACATTTTTCATCTCTCCATGCATACATACATATGTACATATGTACATACAGATATTTCGTATGCATGTATATTTTGAGATAAATTTCATTTTTGATTTACCTATGGACTCATCGAGGCATGGAAACTAGTTGTGGTCGTGTGGTGGCGATGGATGGCAGTTGGAGAAGCCTTTGAAATGCGTTAGGCAATTGAAATCAAAGCTGATGTTAAGTAATTACTAAGTATGATAAGACCAAACATAAATGAATGAATGGGCCCGCAATAAGAGTTGGTCAGTTGATTGAGGGGAAAGGGTGAAAAGATTATTGCCATGCACAAATTTGCAAATGTCAATAAAACTATCAAAATACGAAAAATCTATGACAACATGCAAATATCCATGTTGGATCTTCAATTAAATTTGTTGTCAAAGATTTTGTACACACTTAAATTGTATTTTGTTGTGTATGAGAGTAGGCAAATAACTAAATGGAATAAAATTCTTGAAAAATAAGCGAGAAAAATATATGTTTCACACAGACAAATATGGTTTTTACAGTTTAATTTCTTTTTATTATTTATAGATATGGGAATAATATGGGATATTGGAATATTTATCATGGAGATTCCTATTCAATAGTTTGCTTGTGACTTCTTTTTTAAGTAACTTTAATTTGATTTAATTCCCAAGTCAAGAATAGTTTCAAAAGTATTAAAAGAATTTCAATTCCCTTTTCTTTTGAATAAAACCTAAAAAATATGTAGTTATGAGTAAAATATTATCAATTATTTAGGCGATATTTGTTTGGAACTAAAGTTCAAGTGCAAAGTTTTCATTTTAAAGATGTTTCCATTGTTAGTTGAGAACCTTAAGCTGGTAATACCCAATGTGCCCCTTGTAAATAAATATTCTTTATTTTTTTTGTATTGTCCATTTTTCTCTACCATAGAAATGAATATAATATGAAAATAATCCGCAAGTGCCAACCCGTAAGATTAGTGACAACAAACCAAAGCCACAAAACGGAATGAGATTTTTCATTTTGTATCAAATTTCCATGACAGCCAAGTTTGCAAAACTATGCGAACGAACGAACAATGCGAAAATGCGGAAAATCTAAAGGCAAAACAAAATGGAAAGACAGAGAGAGAGAGAGTGAGCGAACGAGAGTGGAAGAGTCACCAAGGGGAAATGCAAAGTCCGCGTAACAAGTGCAATGCACCGAGAATGCAAACATAAGAAAGGGCGACATGCCGCAGCTTTAGAGCAAAGTGCAACTAGACAACAGTCACAATATGACAGAAAGTAAATTGCGAATAATTAAATGGGATTTACTATGCCAAAGACATCTCAATCGAAGCGTGCATGACCCCATGAATTGTGGCGCCGCTGATCGTTGAGCTGAGCTTTGCGACGTCTCCAAGCATTTGCACCACAGTGCAGCACTCGAACTGAACCTTCAGTAGCTTCAACATTGATCGTGTCCAGCTTCCAGAGTTAGTTGCTTCTGACACACGAAGCTGCGAGGTTATCTTTGATTGTCGTTTCACATAAATATATTTTTTGTCCTCAATGGAATCGTTTTACTGGCGCAATAAGGTAGCTGTGGTTACCGGCGCTTCGGTGGGTATCGGCGCCTCCACCGCAATTACTCTGGCCAATGCGGGAATGGTTGTTATCGGTCTGGCCAGACGTGTGGAACTCATTGAGGTGATTCTTGAGTATTAGTTCTTCAGCTGTCTTCACATCCTTGCTTATGGTTTACAGTCTCTTAATGCTCAAGTGACCGGCGAGGGCAAAATCATTGGACGACAATGCGATCTGTGCAATGATGAGGATTTGACAAGCACTTTCAGTTGGATACGTGAACGTTTTCATTGTATTCATGTGCTTATCTGCAATGCCGGCATATTGAAAGCCAATTTTCTAAAGGGTAAGCCCTACCTAAACAAGGTCGCAAACATTTTGAAAGGACTGCTGTTTTACAGAGTCACCCACAAAGGACATTAAGGAGCTTTTCGATACGAATGTTGTGGCCACTGCCAGCTGTTTGCGTGAGGCTCTCAAACATATGGCGGAGACTAAAGTTCGTGGACATATTATCGTTATGAATAGGTAAGATTATATGATATACATATGAATTTCTCTCTATTAGAAAGCATACTATATTAAGTTTTAGAAGCTAAATCGTTTCAATTTCTATTCATGGAGCTCTGCTTATGCATTTGCAAATACATGAATAGTCCGTATCAGCAATCAATCAATCTAAAATATGCTAAGTAATTGTTATCATTTTCCGAATTATGTTTGCTGAGCTGAATTAGGAAAATTAGAGCAGTTCCAAACACACAGCGACACAAATATGGAATTACTGTACACCGCACAAAGCCCACCACATGCACCCACACTTCAATATGTACTCAATGCACCCAGCAAAACGCAGCTCAGGGTATATTCATTTTAGATAGAAATTCGAGACGCTGTACAAGACGAGTTCTTTAGTGACTTTTCTTAGATTCAAAGGAACTTTTATCTAGCTTAAAATAGTAAAAGTTACAATTTCATTTCGTAGTTCTAAGACTTCAGCAATTTAACAAGAGATTTAAAAAAATGAATTTTTTAATAGCATAGTTTTATGGGTTATATCAATGGATCTTCTTGAGTTATTAACCTTCATAGTAACGGACTACTTATATAAAAATTGTTTAAATTACAAATTTTTAAGGGTATAGAATGATAGTTACAATATGTCTTTAGTTATTTTATAGGTTTGGCTTACCATAGACCAAAATTTTACTGCCTTGAGTGCCAAAATATTTGCCAAATTTATGTATGTCGTTGCATTGTGGCACAAATACACACATGCACACGCCCACCTCTTACATGTATTGTTGATCGGGGGGCTTAATGAAAGTGCAAACAATTCGAACAGAAGGGGGAGGGCGGGGTGCTTCTAGTCTATTGGCATTTTCAGTGTTGGTCAATCTATACATTTTGCATGAGGCGAATACTGGCGGCAGGCGAATACAGTAGGCTGAAATATAGGGAGAATGGGGTATAATATGTTGGGAATGGGGGAAACGATTCCGCGTTATTTAAATTAAATTAAAAGCCATGCGGCAAACGAACAGCAACAAGAACACAAACATTTATTGATATTTAAATGTTGAAAGCGTCGCGGCGACTGTTCTTCATGTTCAATCATGTTGCTTTTGCTCTTGTAGTTGTTGTTGTTGTTGTTGGTGTTATTGCTGTTGCTGTTGCTGATGTGGCTGTTGTTGTTTTGCGGTGTGGGGGTGCATTAAAAGCTTTGCATGACCAATGTGTTTGCGCAAACAAGAGCAACAACAAACACCACCACCACCAACAACACCAACAGCAACAACAACAACAACTCTATTATTCAACATAATTAAGTATTTTGCATTAAGTTGCATGCGTATTGCATTTGCATTTTCCATACATATCTATCTATCTCTCTCACTCACACACACCCCTTCCCCCCTCGTGCCGTGTGTGTCTGCGTGTTTGCTGATTTTTATTTCATGAATTCCAATGCGCGATGCATTTAAAATCAAAAATGTTGCGCATTAAGCCGCATGTTTGATTTGCGCTGTGGCTTTAATTTCAAATTGCATTGATTTAATTTTAATGAAATTTACTTGAGTGCCACAGATACCGATACACTTATGTGTATATGTACACACATTCATGTTTACATACATACATATGTATGTACAGAAATACCAATTATTGCCGTTTGCACATGAGCAAATGCAAATTGAATAATTACGTATACGCACTGTACACGTTGTACAACAAATTGTATCGCAAATTTGATCAAAAACAGATTTAACATCAAGGCGAAACTGACATACCCTCTCACTTATGTGTTCTTTTACCCTTTTGTCCATTAGTTGCAATGGTTTTACCATAATGAATAGGTAATTCCGATAAAAAAAAAGCCATCTTCCTCATTTGAATCAAAATTTACTTCTTAAATAATACCTCTAACCAAATACACTAATTCCATGGTTAGTGATAATACCTTCAATTGCTTGAACTGAGATTTTTTTGGAAATCGTAATCTCCTAAGGACCTTTCAAATAAAGAAAATAAAGAGAAAAGAGAATTAAAGCAGTCAACTTATGCACAATAAAGTTGTACCTGATAATTAACGGAATCCGCTCTCAGATATATTTTAGTCATTTAGTAATGGCTTTACGCCATATGAAATCCATTGGATTCACTTACTATTTTCATTCTATACACTAACTAAGCCATATTGAAGCGACAAGTAAAATATTCTGCAAAGTTACAGAACTTTACGATTCTAAAGTTATTCATGGTTCGCATCTCAATAATATTTACGACTGGCAAAAAATACTGAAATTCTCAGAAGATACATTAATAAAACAGTGTGACCACTTGAGTGTCTCATAAAAACCAATCCAACGTTTCAGATGCGCTTAAAAACATTCAATTAATGTCCATAATTGTGCCATTTAATGAGCGGCAAACGCACAGGCATATTCTCGACAACCAAATACAATTGAGCAGTCCGAAACGATGGGGGCAACAAAAGTAAACTTCAGTTTATCCACCCAACCCGAACGTTAATTAATGTGAAAATTTATTTGATGAGCGTAAATTTTCGATCCTCGAAGACAAAGCCCAGAAGTTGCTAATGAATGCGTGAAGAAAGGTGGGCTGTATGTAGGTGCGATGGCATATTCATCAATATGAATTTCGCTTACCGTCAATGCAATAATATTAAGACGTAATTAATTTAAAAAAAAAAAAGACACCATGGAGACACCATGCAGGCATTGCCAGTACCACAACGTGGTGTTGCTGGTCCTGGCCAGAAGTCTGCATCTGTTTGCACTTAATGCCCCCAGCCATCTGGGCAGGTAAATTAAAAGAAGTTTACGCAATGTTTGCATAAAATGCACAACGACAGGACATTCTTTATCACATGTATGCAAAAAGCGAACAAAATAACATGAAAAACAAAGAATGTGTATGCAAAGTGGAGGAGTTCCGAATGCGGATGCAGATGCGTATGCCGATGCCGATGCGGGTGGCAGCTGTTGACCGTCATTTTTCGTGAGTGCCGCGATGTCGCCGCCGTTGCCAATTTTCTTATTGTTGTTGTTGCACTTGCTGTTTTAAGTACTTAAAACCGTTACGTTGACTTTATTTACCCATTCGCACACACACACACAGACTTATTTCTCTTTCCACCTCACTATGTCTATCTCTCCCTCTCTCTCTCTCTCTCCCTGTCATTCATTGGTTCTTGTGCCATTTGACAATGAAGCGTACTTGGACATCGCATACCGGAAGTGCCGGTACCCTTATTCAGCGTTTATCCAGCCACGAAGCATGCAATTACTGCACTTTGCCAAACGGTTCGTCAGGAAATACATTTTCTCAAATTAAATATTAAATTAACGGTAAGTTAAATGCAATGTACACACACACATGCATACACACATATGCTGCAGATGTCCTGCCACCTGAATATTTCCCATTCCGTTCACAGAGCATCTGTCCTGGTATGGTGGATACGGATTTTCTGAATGTTTACTCACAGGCGGTGGCCGAATTGCCCAAACTTCAGCCTTTAGATGTGGCCAAGGCGGTTTTGTATGCGCTCAGTACGCCCGATGGAGTTCAAGTGGAGGATATAATTCTCCAGCAAATGCGAAGAATTGATTAAAGCACTCAAAAAGGACAATTAAATAAATTATCCTATACTCACAGGAACTTGCTTATTTATATCAAATGTAATTAATTCCTACAGTATTTACAATTGAATTTGATTCACACTTCGACTAACTTTTTCAATAAAATATTTAAGTTCCTTTTGAACTTCTGACAACGCTGGGCCTGACGAAGATTGCCTTGCTGTCGCTGCAATTGTTTTATGTTAATAATTTTTCTGATGCAATATCAAAATCTAAATTAAACGAAATTGTATTATCTCTATATAAATAAAACTTATGATGGACTTTACAGACACAATTTTCAGTTTGGATTTGTTTTTCTAAATCTT
Organism: Drosophila sp. 14030-0761.01; assembly: GCA_018150735.1. Lineage (NCBI taxonomy): Eukaryota > Metazoa > Arthropoda > Insecta > Diptera > Drosophilidae > Drosophila > Drosophila sp. 14030-0761.01. Next base: position 1,508,585 of record JAECWO010000026.1, on the reverse strand, counting down.
TGCATTTAGAGAAATTCGATCTTCTATATATACTATATCTATATATATGTATATCCTATAAACTTATAGCTCATGTTTATTTATGTCATTACTTTTTCATTCATTACCCTCAGTAATAACTACATTATACAACTATAAAATTACACCTTTTTTATAAACTTTCATTAGTCAAATCCTTTCAACTTTCATTAGTCAAACCTTTTCTTACATATTTACTGCAGACAATAAAAGCGCACCGATCATTTAAAATTGGCGCTATTCCATCGTCTTATCGGAAAAGAAATCTTTATCGACATTATTTGCCGCCATTACTCGATAGCAATATCCAGGGCTGCAGCATCGATTTATCGATATCATCCCTTTGTTTTGGTATTTACGCGGAGAACGGTTACACGAACTGACTCCACTAAACGTGAGGTAGAAAAAGTGAATTAACGATTAATAATAAACAAAATATGCATTTTATGCACATGTACAGTGTCTAGAAACGTTCAGTGAACCAAAGTACGCATTCACGAAGAACAACAGGGCAGTTGCAACAGAAGAACAAGCGTTAAAACGTGAGCCCGCTCTGCGAAAGGCGTCCACGTAGTGTAAAATGTCAAAAAATGTCTGCTGTTTTCTTACATATATACACGTCCCTAAACAGTCCGATGTCCGTGATGATGCCAAGGGTGCGGCAATAAGAGTCGTGCGGGCACTCTGTGATACAAATTTTGTGCCTGATTCCAAAGTGCGAGATTATGAAATGCTGGAAAATTTGAATGAAATTACCAAGTTTAATGCGTGTTACCACGTAGTTCAACGCACACACACACACACCAATACATACACACACTCAACCTTACATACAGTACGTAGATGATGATAGGCAGACAGAGAGAAAGAGACACGAAACATAACGAAAAGAAAGAAAGTGCTGAAAGTTGACAAAGAACAGGTTTTAACCTAATTATAATTGCTGGGAAAATGAGCATAGCGAGCTAAAAAAAATAACGACACTTACTGCGTTTTATATATGTATGTATTTGTGTCAAGGCCCCTTCATCCGGAAGTCGCAAAGCAATGCGGGTTGATTGATTTTTAATCCTATAACCACAAAGACGGATTTATTGTTGTTGTTGCTGCTATTGCCCTGTTGCTCCATAATACCTGAATGTGGAAATGTGAACAAAATGAACATTGAACTGTTGTTAAAATTGCGCATTAATTTGTTTATTAATTGGAATTAAATTTAACTTGTCTCTCTTTGCAGTCCAGTCTAGCGCAGCAGCAGCAGCACTTCTTTCCCCCCTTAACACACACACAGCTTTTGCCACTAACTCCCGCAATCGACCACAAATATAAGTCATGTTCATCTGGGACTGGTTCACCGGTGTTTTAGGATACTTAGGTAAGTGCCAGTCTTTCCCCACCCCCCATCAATGATTAACATTTGACATTGGTCTCGGTTAGGCTGAATTTTCTTGAGCATTTGCCAACAAAGCAAAAAATATCACAGAAAAAAAACATGAAACAAAAAGAAAGACAGACAAAAGAAACTAAAAAAAATTTACAGCTGTGCGTGTGGAGACAAAGTTTGAATTTTAGTCTTTTGTATTAATTACTAACGATCTGGGACAAAGACGTCAGTTAATGACCTTCCTAAACATATATTTCTCTTACAGGTTTATGGAAAAAATCGGGCAAATTATTGTTCCTTGGCTTAGATAATGCTGGTAAAACCACATTATTGCATATGCTCAAAGATGATAAGCTGGCGCAACATGTGCCCACATTGCATCCAAGTAAGTGAAGCTGATTCGAATCCAAGAAGATGAATTTTAACTACTACTTATGTATTCATTTTGTATTCCAGCATCTGAAGAGCTGTCCATTGGCAATATGCGTTTCACTACATTCGACTTGGGTGGCCATACTCAAGGTAAGCTAATTGAGATTTTATCATTATAGGTTCGTCAGTTTTCATAAATATTTTGCATGGTTAAACGTGCGCGAATGTCTAAATATAGCAACACAGATTGCATATATCAAATGTATGCATACATAAAATATATAGAGTACAACAACAATCAACATATCAGTGTACATACATATATACATACAAGTACAAGGCGGTCACTCATACATACAGAGACAAAGCGTTGTACTTTTTGACATTTGTTGCTTTCAATCAACACTACTAAAGCAGCAGCAGCACAGTGGTTAAAATTTCATATAGTATTGTCACTACTTGTCGAATTCTAAACTAGTCATGCTGTCAAGAAAATTTAGTTAAATTATTTCTAAAAATATTGCTTCATTGTGCCGTTAATAGAAGATTATTAAAAGAGAAAATATGTACATAGAAATGTAATTCACAAGATAACTACAATAATAACGCGTATAAATTGTATAAGATGTTAGTTGCACAAAAAATATAATTATAGCACCTTATACGAGTATAACTAAAATTTGCTTTCTACAACTATGACATACTTTTTATACCCTCACATACTTCTTAAGAACTTACTTAAGAAACAAATAAATTAAAATGGATTTAGACTGCATTTCAAAGTAAAGAATCAATTTTTATAAAAATTGTATAGGTTTTTAACAGGATTAGTTCACGCTTAGAAAAACTCACGAGCTATGTATGTATGTATTAATATAGGAAGTCGGAAATATTTTCAAAGCGCTGCGAACTACGCGTCGAAATTGATATAACCTTCATATAAAAGTACAATAAAGGGCAAGTCAAGCATGAAACGGCAGGTATTGATAAACTACACTTATGTATGAGTATAAATTAATTATATCATTGTCAGCACTACGGCCAGATTTTAGAGTCAAATGTGGTGCAGGGAGGTGCTAAGGGAAATGGGTGTGAGTAAAAAGTCTCCGACACGTTCTAGGCCAGATATCAAAAAATATTACGTGATAAGAGAGGTTATACATATTTCGGTTGGTTTTGTAGTGGTAAATAGATTGTTTTATTTACACAGTTGTTGTTATTTAATTTGTTTAAGTAATTGTGTGAAATGTGATCCATTTGTGTCTTGCAGCACGTCGCGTCTGGAAGGATTACTTCCCAGCTGTGGATGCTATTGTTTTCTTAATCGATGCCTGGGATCGTGGTCGTTTCCCGGAGAGCAAACACGAACTGGATTCGCTGCTCACAGATGAGGCGCTTTCCAACTGTCCTGTGCTCATATTGGGCAACAAAATTGATAAGCCCGGTGCGGCCAGTGAAGATGAGCTGAGGAATGTGTTTGGACTGTATCAGTTAACAACCGGCAAGGTAATAATATCCTAAATCAAGAAGTGCTCAATGGAGCTAGTCATCCAATGACTCAGTATGAGAGCTCTTTTAGATTCCAGAAGTATATTTTTTTTAAATATTGGTTTCTTCTCTCTCCAGGGCAAAGTAGCACGCGCCGAATTGCCTGGCCGCCCATTGGAATTGTTCATGTGCTCCGTGTTGAAGCGACAGGGTTATGGCGAGGGTTTCCGTTGGTTAGCGCAGTATATTGATTAAGTACCACAATTAACAGGAACAGCAAATTCAAAATCCAATAACACACAACTGCAAAAACTTGGCTACAAACAACAACAACAAAAACAGACGATAGGACTTTCCACTCCAAATACCCCCCTACACACCAACAGTTAAGCAAAACGAAGCTGCGTGCGCAATTTCTAATTTAAACGGAATTACAACAAAATAAAAAAATATAAAGTAATAATTAATAATAAAGGAATACAGAGGAAACAAAATGCGGCAACAGAACAGATTTGTAATTAAAGAAAATTTACGCCCCCACAACAAGAACAACAAAGTGCAAAGACCTTTCTATCAAGTTCGCAAATGAAAAAAAAAAAATAAATGATAATACAAAAAACAACAAAAAAAGGGGAAAAAACAAAAACTTGGTTCAAAAAGAAGTGCGCGATGAAAAAGGTTTTTTTAATAATAATTATTATGAATAACAAATTGTAGCAAATTAAAGGTGATTTATTTAAGGGCAAACGACACTGTTCCATATATAAAATTTAGACATCTACCTTTTTATTTAGAACATTTCAACAAAATTTTCAAATTCTGAAGTGAATTCAACCAAATGTTTTGTAAAATTGACTTTGTCTGCAATCAACACCTACACACCATTTCTTTCTCTTCACCTCAATCGATTGATGGTTTTTACTTGATTTAGTTTAGCTGAAAACAAAATAGAACCCTTTTTTTAAGTTGCATGTCATCAATGTACTTTGATTTTTATAACAATATACACACAATACGATGGGATAAAAATTTATATCGCATTTTTTGTTCGCAAAAAGATTCTAAAATAAAACAAAGGAAAAAGTAATTTTGTAAAATAAACAATTGTCACTTATTTGTTTAGTGAAAAGGAGATAACCAAAAAATAAATGAACCCATGTAGGAGGATATGGAAAGATTGTACGAGTTATTCCAATAACTTTACATAACAGGAACAAATTGGTACTCTAATGAGGGCTTAATTACAGAACTTGAATGGTTTGGGAATTTTTAGAACTACTATGCATATCTATTTTTTAATCCTCGGATTAAGCTAGCAAGATTTTTTAAGGCGGTTCAGCGGGAAAATCATAATTTTAGCTTGTGGCAACACTGATATCGATGGTTTTGGTCACACTGGAAATAAATACGTGGCTGTTGTCACAAACGAACGAAAAATTCCATTAAATTTCCATTCTTTATAAATATATGTACGTATCAAGGATGCGATAATAATTTATTTTATACATTTCGTCAGGCATTGGTGGGCGTGCAGAAAAAGCTCCTAAGTGCAATACATTTGAACAAAGACCCAAATCTCTTAGACAAGCGCCGGCTCGACTGCGACTGTCGTCACCGCCTTAAGAATGGGTCTTTGCAAATGTCCGAAGAGATTGGTGACCAATCAATTCTGTTTTGAACATCGCGTGAATGTCTGTGAGCATTGTATGGTCCAGAGTCATCCCAAGTGCATAGTGCAATCGTATCTCCAATGGCTGCGCGACAGCGATTACATTTCCAATTGCACCTTGTGCGGAACAACGCTGGAGCAGGGCGAGTGTGTGCGCCTGGTTTGCTATCGTAAGCAGCGATGTCTACCTTCATTTATATCCCTGACTATCCTGACTGACTTTCGAAATCCTCAGATGTATATCACTGGGACTGCTTGAATGCCCGTCAAGCAGCTCTGCCTGCCAACACAGCGCCACGCGGACACCAGTGCCCCAGCTGTAATGTGGAAATATTCCCCACTTCCAATCTGGTCTCACCTGTAGCGGACGCATTGAAAAACTTTTTGGCTCAAGTCAACTGGGGACGCAATGGCCTGGGCCTGGCTTTGGTAAGCTAACGATCTACTGAAACCTTACATCAAAACTTTACTCATTTTATGCATATACAGCTATCGGAGGATCAGAGCAGTCTAAAGGCAGCCAGGGCAGTCAACCAGGCAGCTGTAAGCAATATGACCAAAGTGCATCATCATTCCGGCGGAGGCGAGCGAGAACGAACGAAGCCTAACGGTAGTGGCGATACCACCAGTCCTCATTCCGTGCTCTTGATGGATGCATTTAATCCGCCCAGCGCGGGCGATTTCAATGGTGAGTAGCAATAAGGTGGAAAAGTTAAGTTTTTATTATAATCTCGTATCCCAACAGCCAGCAGCCGACGTCCTTTGCTGCCACGACAATCACCCATTGGTGGCACAGATCGCGATGACAATAAATACCAACGTCGCACGCCAGCCGAGATGTTCTCGCGCTGGACGCGACGGTTCTATGCGCCCTCATCGCGTCCTCCTTGGCGTCGCACCTGGTTTCTGGTGGTCAGTGGCATTATGGCTTTCATTGTGTTTATTTATTTAATGGCTTGGTTAGGACGCGGCGGCGCCAACGATGCAGCTGATGATGCCTGGAACAATCCGAATCCACAGCCTAATCACTACAAGTAACAGAAGTAATCCAACAAAATGATGAACATATTCGAAAATGTCCCTGCTAGTAGTCCCTTGCTCCTTAGTTTCCTCTCCCTTGAGAAAAAATTAATCTTTTTACAGTTATTTATATAAATATATATATATAATAAGATTGCAACTGCAACTAAATATAATTTAGGCGAAAATCCGGGATCTAAATTTAACCCGCTTCTGATTAATATCCATTGAGACTAATCAGCATGTGGCTTAAGGGCTTCCACTCGGCTTGTAGTGGCGGCAGTTCTTACTCTTTCTTCTTTTTTACGCTTGGGTGCATCCAAGACCTCATCATATTCATGCAACTTCTTGGCCAGGAAATACATTTCAGCCAAAGCTATGACCAATGCAGCTATTACACCGAGCAGAATGCGAAAGCCAAAGGGCAAAGGACCCACCATTAAGTTAACGCCAAAGAAACCAAAAGTGAAACCAGCTGCCACCGAGAAAATGAACTGGACCACGGCAATAATTTGCTTGTTTAGACTCTTGACTGTAACGAAAATTAAAATGAAAACAGAGCAGGGAACAATCATTAATATAATTACTTTGATAAGCTATGGTGTCTTCCGGATAATGTCTTAGGCCGGCATCCACACTTTTAGTCATCTTATGGTATTCACGATTATGCTGCTCCTCGCGAAGCCGCTGGCAACGTGCCTCTAACTCTGGGTTACGCGGTTTTAATTCATTCTCCGGCAAAATGAGTTCAGATGATTCAATAAGCTCGTAAAGGAAGATCTCGCAAATTTTGCGTTTGCGTAGATCGATCAAAGTATTATTAAGCCAATGACAATCGTTTAGATAGAGAAAATGGCCCTCGACTGGCTTCAGATCAGCGTCCTCCGTCTCCTCCTCTATCTGCTCGTTCTGTTTGGGTGATTTTCCCTTCTTTATGGCGGAATCAGGCACATCACCAATTAGTTTATTCAACAGAACATTATCAATTTTCGGCCTAGTTGTAATTTCACCTTCATCCTTTAAAATAACTATGTCGTCCGGTAAGGCGTAACCATTCGCCTTCATTAACTTGGCCACATTGTCTGTCACTTGTTTGAAGTGGTCTTTTTGATTAGCCAAAAACTCCAAGATCTTCTTGGATGGGCGTAGTCGTACCCGATTATCGATAATTGTTGTTTTGAGCATGATTTCAATTGGATCACTTGGGTATATTGAGCTTCAATTGCAGATCGGAATATAGTTCGGCTATTTCCTCCTCCTTTTCCTCAAATGAGTTATCAATGCGTTGATATCCGTGCTGTAGATTGATCAGAAACTCGGCTTTGCGTTCTTCACGTGCCCTACGTGCCTCTTGAAGTTGGTTGCTGACCTACAAATATATATAAATACATATATGTGTGCCATGTTGGTTACATCGGATGTATTCATCAACTTACTGTCCTCTCAACTTTGGCCTTTTCCAACAAGACGTTAACGCCGCTTAGCAAACTGTTTACCTCCGCGTTAAGTTTGGATAAATTTTCATTACCTAATGCTATCCCACGTTCCGCTAGATCGTATTTCAGTGATCCAACTGTTTCGGTGACCTGGAAAAGTTTTTCAACTTCACTGTCGTTGCGTCTCAACTCAAAATTGTCAAGGAAAGATTCGATTTCGCCGTTGACAAAGACTCGGTGATCTAAAATGCGAAGCGGCACTTTGTACAGCTCTGTGAAAAGATTCAATAATTATTTACAAACTTCGAGCAGTTTCTCCAATGGCTACTACCTCGTCCAACTTGACTTATCATTTCAACAAACTCCTCCTACTCCTGCTAGTCATACATCACATGAGCAGTGATGCCCACCTAGCCAAATATAAAGGTCGATTTATTGCTAAACATCGACCCTGCCCGAATTTTCTCTGAAAGAAAAATAGGATTTTTAGGAAAACCACTTTAATATTTCAATAAATACTTACAAATTGTGATAATATAATTGATATTTTGAAAAAAATATAATAGCAAGGCCCGAAACCCTATTAGAAGGTGTGACAGTATCATGACTTCTTTTTGGCATTTTTTTCTTTGCCATGGCCATATCTGGTAAAGTGCTGCCAGATTTGTTGAGTGCTAATGCGGTCACATTTCCCATTAACTTGCTGCTTCTGCATTAACCACTTCAATTTTAGTAAAATTTAGATTAATATTACAATTCATCCAACGATAAAAATGAGCGAGGAATTCAAGCTGCCGAAACGCTCCCGTAAACGTACACGCGATGTCAAGAGGAAAGCTCGACCAGAGCTGGACGGCGAGAACGCGTGGGTGGCCATGAAGTACCATGAGAATTTCGACAAATTTTGGGACTTTACGGATAATCTGGAACGAATCGATAGTGCAGAGGTGTCCTGTGAGGAATTTATTGATCGCTTCGAACGACCCTACAAGCCGGTAGTAATAACTGGATGCACTGAGGGTTGGTCGGCGTTGGAGAAGTGGACAATGTCTCGTCTGTCCAAGAAATACCGCAATCAGAAGTTCAAGTGCGGAGAGGACAATGAAGGCTACAGTGTCAAAATGAAAATGAAGTATTATGTGGAGTACATGCAGTCGACACGTGACGATAGTCCGTTGTACATATTTGACAGCAGCTTTGGTGAACATCACCGACGACGCAAGCTTCTGGACGATTACACGGTACCGAAATATTTTCGCGACGATCTCTTCAAGTTTTGTGGAGAGAACCGGAGGCCGCCGTATCGGTGGTTTGTAATGGGACCCGGACGCTCTGGCACGGGCATACACATCGATCCGCTGGGTACGAGTGCCTGGAACACACTGATACATGGCCACAAACGATGGTGCCTTTTCCCTACCCAGACGCCCAAGGATCTTCTCAAGGTCACCAGTGCAATGGGCGGCAAGCAACGCGATGAGGCCATCACTTGGTTTAGCACCATCTATCCTCGCACCAAACTACCCTCCTGGCCGGAACAGTACAAACCCATCGAGGTGTTGCAGGCCGAAGGTGAGACTGTCTTTGTGCCCGGCGGCTGGTGGCATGTGGTGCTCAATCTGGACGATACTGTGGCCATTACCCAAAACTTTAGCTCGCAAACGAACTTCCCTTGCGTTTGGCATAAGACGGTGCGCGGTCGCCCCAAATTGTCACGTAAGTGGCTGAGGGTGCTGCGCGAACAACGTCCGGATCTGGCTGCAATGGCCGATAGTATTAATATCAACGAGAGCACTGGCTTTGCCTCGGATAGTTCCAGCAATTCAAGCTCATCCTCATCGTCCAGTAGTTCCTCATCGTCGTCGGAAAGCGATTCTAATACGGACAGCGGCCAGGAGAGTCTAACGGCCAAAAAGAAAAAGAAGCGACGATTGGGCGGCAGTGGTGGAGGATCTATGGGATCCACGCGCTCTTGATGTCGGGAGAGAGCCAAGCAAAATAGCTTACTCATGCGACTCTTTTACCGGCAATTGATTCTTTGTCGCCGGCTACCACGTCGCAACAGCCGTCGCAGTTAACATTAGTAGAACGATTTGCAAATTTTGTAATATTTTTTATATAGACAACCTAACAAAACGAAAAATGTGTAATTGTAATTGTAAGTGACCAGCCAATGCAGGCAGGCACAAGGTAGCCCATTTATATCATTGCGTTGCCCTCAAATTAGTTTCAATATCTGCTCTAAGGTGACTCATTAGCTTATATTTAAATGCCAGAGAAATAAATATATTTGTAAAAAAAAAAAAATCATAAAAACCTCTAAATTATATTTGAAAAAATACCGGCTCTCAATTGATGAGCTATAGCAGGTAATAATCAACGATCTGGCGGCGCTTAAGATTTGTGGAGCAACTGTTTACACATCTGGCAGCTCTTAAGATTTGTGGGACTACAGCATAGATATCTGGCAGCACTGGTCTCCCTTTCCCTTTTGTAAAAATAAACAAAAAAAGCTCAAATTCTACACATTTGTGCGGGCGCAAAGTGTAACTTGAATAGCCACAACGCGATTTGCAAATAAACTAAATAGATTAACATTAGAAATATATGTAAAAACGTTTATTGCGCATTCCACGGAGGCAGAACAGAGCAAAGGCAAAGGTAAGGCAAAAAACAACGTTTACATGATAAAGTGTGGGGGCGGGCGGCGCTGGCGCTGTTAATAATAACAATTGTACACAGTTACACACAAAGCCCGTGTTCGAGTCTCTGTGTGTGTGTGTGAAAGAGAATCAAAGCAGTTAACTTGTTTTTTTTTTTTGGATCGCGTAGGCAAAATGGCAGTCGAAAATTAAGAAACGTTAGCACTTTGGGTGGGTGGCCGCCTACACCACCTCCTCCCTCACCTGGTCCCCCATACGTTTAGCCGTGACGTGTTTTAGTTATTACTCAATGGAAGCTCTTTGATTAATATGTTCGTAATTGAAGCAACAATTTTATTTATGTGAATTGCAACACCGATAAGAAGAGGGCGGGTGGGTGGTAGGTTTTATTCATCAATAACAAATACTGAATTGCTTTGCCTAGTGAAGAGATCTGAGATCTTATAGGGTCCATTGCCCTAGGCAGTTTTTTCTCATTATTGTGTCGCTGTATGACTTTCTTCAGCCCAGATTGCAACTTTGCCATTTTCTCTATTCTTTTGTTGCCCTTGTTGCGCATACCCTCATGCAAGTGGGGTAATTCCGACCATTTATTGAGGTCTAACAAAAATCTTCTGACCATATTTGCATAAAAATGATCAATCCAAATTACCAAAATGGGGCACATCCGAAGTTACCCCGAGCCCAGTTCCCTCCGTTGCAGTCAGTCATTAGTTAGCTACTCGTTTGCTTATTAAAGCATAGAGACCCAACTGCGCCTCAATTAGTCGTTCACTTGAAAATGACTGACTATCCATCAAGTCAAGTTGAACGTCCGGCCTAGTTGCAGGCTCTCTAGAGACCTACCTCACCTGAGGAGACACTCACACACATATAGGCCTCATCACTATCAATCCTGACAATCGATCAAACAAATTGAAAGAAAAACTTTTAGAATTTACTTTAGCAAAGTTATTTCTTATATCGCTACTATTGACTCATTTTCCCTGGCAATGATCAAAAAACAGTTGTTTCCCGGTCCAAATTGCTGTTTCCCTTTTTGTTTCTTCTATACACCAAGTGTGCAAACAAATTTTCATTTAGTTCCATTTAGTTGCTTTCAATGATTTTCTCGCAGTTCACTAAAAAAGCCAGCCGCAGCAGCGACAGTTTGGTGCATTTACTCGATATAAATGAAAAGGTGGGGAAATTCCCAAGGATGGAAGGTGGGGGAAATTTGGATGCCTCAGCACCTTCAAGGCCAAGTTTAGCTAAAACCACAAAAACAAAAATGAATAGTTATCTTTGTGACACGATTAAAATGTATCAAATGATAAAGCCTACGACATGATAATGAATTACAGTTCAGTTCTTTAAAGAGAAACATCGAATTCTAAGTACCTTGTAAAAAGTGTAAGAATATCAGGCACTTCGAATATTTCTATAAAATTTTTAAGTGACGGATTGGAAGCAGAATATTAATTCTACTTACTTAAAAATGTTGCTAACCTAATAAAACAAACCTATATATTTACATATTTTTGATTTATAAAATAATGCTTTTTAATTAATAACATTGATAATTTAATACCAATCAGTAATTTGTATTTGTTAAATATATTTATACCTATTAGTGCGGGGTATAAATATATAAATAGTCTCAGTTATTTTGATTTTAGTTATGAGTAATGACACCCAAAAAAAATACAAATAAAAGAAATTAAAAAAGTACTCTCTGCTGCCAATTAAAGTATGGAAACGTAATGCACTTAAATTGCGCACTTTGCGATTATCTATGTACATACATATATGTATAGGTTTATATGCATAATATTATTAATGCAAATTGGCTTTGACCCGCTCTCTCTCTTTCTCTCTCTTTTTTTGTGGGCGTTTCTCTTGTGTAATAATTTGCGGAATTAGTTTATTATCGTATTGCCAGCACAGTTGGCGATGGCCGCAGCACCGCGTGCCCTGGACACCATCTCTCTGTGCTCCACCGTCTCCAGTTGCCCCGATCGCAATGGCTTCTATGGAGGATTTCAGCGTACAGATAAACCCAAAGAACCGTTGTCCAAGGCCCAGATAATAGCACGTGAAAAGAAATGGCTCTATATGATTGAGAACTGGTCAATATATATGTCTAAAAACTATAAGAAGGTAAGACACATTTAATCCAATGTATTCGCCACATTCTGACAAGCAATTTCCAATCTCCCCGATAGATACGTGATCGTTGCCGCAAGGGCATACCCAAATCAGTGCGTCCCAAGGCTTGGTTCTATCTCTCCGGTGCTTATCTTCTTAAGAAAAAGAATCCAAATGTTTACAGTGAACTGCTGGAAAAGCCAGGGAATCCGGCCACAATTGAGGAAATCAAAAAGGATAAACATCGTCAGTTTCCATTTCATGAAATGTTTCTCGACGAACAGAAAGTGGGCCAAATCGAATTGTTCAATGTGCTAAAGGCCTATTCGATATATAATCCCAAAGTGGGCTTCTGTCAGGCGCAGGCACCAATAGCTGCCTTTTTATTGATGCATCTGCCCGCTGAGGATGCTTTCTGGGTATTTGTAAGCGTATGTGATGTGTAAGTAACTTTAAATTGAATATTTTGAATTTACATTAATTGAACAATTGAATCTATTGCAGATACCTGCAAGACTATTTTATACCTGGACTCGAGGTGATACAAAACGATGCTGGCATATTGGAGGGTCTGCTAAAGAAAACCTGCCCACCCGTCTATCGTCATCTGCAGAAGCACAAAGTGGAGCCGCTACTCTATATGACCGATTGGTTTCTCTGTGCCATGACCCGCACATTACCCTGGGAGACTCTGTTGCGTGTATGGGATTGCTTTCTAGCTGAAGGTATACGGGTTATATTCAAAGTGGCCTTGGTTATCATTGGTGCCTCGCTCAGTCGGCATAAGGTGCGCAAAACCTGTACTGGTCTTTGCGAAACTCTGGCAGTGCTACGCTCCCCGCCCGATCATATTCTGGAGGAGGAGTTTATCATTAACAATATGATGCGTCTTAATCTGCGTGTCGAAGATTTTCAGATTGAGCACACGCGTCAAAAAGCGCGTCGGGCCAAGCAAAAAGCCCAACATGAGGGCGAATCGAGTTCTAGCAATGGGCGACGCAATATTCCAACGCTGTGAGGCGGGCCTAGAGCAATAATATTAATAATAATAATAATTACTAACTATAACTAAACTACAACAGGCAGCAAACAAATTGTTATTATACATACACCATATACACAAACACCCATACACATACAAGATTTTTGTACGTAAAGTCGAATAGAAAGCGTCGTGCACAAAATGGAGAAAAGTGACTAGAAATCATTCAGTTGAGCAGTCAATTAACTAAGAGAAACTGTTCCACTGTTTTTATACCTTTGCAAAAAAGTATATATTCACATTGCCACGAAGTTTGCAATACTTACATAAATCTATCTGTTTACAAAAAATATCCAATAGCTGGCTGTTTATTAGATTTCAGATTTTTCGAATCGGATTTAACGCGAATTTTTGCAAGGGTATATATAAAAAACTTTGGCACAGTCGAAGTTAATTTTTTATCATTTTTCAATTTCTAAATGCAAATGGGAAATATTGCAATAATTAAGCAGCAATCGAAAATGTACTATGCAATATTAATAACTGTTTTTGAAATAATTCCTATCATTCCATACCATCAAATTTAATTTATTTTGAAGTTTTGAACTTTTGTTAAACACACATTCAATCTTGTTCTATTTCGTTTTCAATGTGCGTGCAATTGTTTATGCTTTTCAAAAGTATTTATTTATAGCATATTTATTATATTTACAGTAAAACAAGTTCTAGCATTAGGCATTGTGGAGTACATCGTACATATCGTATTATTATCGTATTATTATGATTCTACATTTGACAGGCGCAACTGAAAATGTTTTATTAAAAATAACGCCAAGCTCAAATCAAGTATTTGTTTATAGACAAACTGCTGTCTGTTTCCAATTTAAACTTGTTTTATTTTCGTGTAAAACAATCAAATGAAATGCGTTTGAAGAAAAACAAACACACACGTACATATATATAATGTCGTTATATACATACATAGTTACATATGTATTATACATACAAATATCTGAAATCATTTGGCAGCTATTGATTGAGATTTTTTGTTCTGTTTGGTTTTTTTTTTAGACAAAATTGAAATGAATTGAAAACGGATTATTACTAATATTATGAAAATTTATTATGATTAAATGAAATACAATTGAAACATGTGTAACGACTTTTTATCTTTGCTGGTGCTGGTGCTTTTGTTACCGACTTTTCTAACTTTTAAGAGTACTTTTTTTTAAAGGGGAAAACAAATTTACAACAAAGACACCTACCAACCACCTTACCTAATTTTATAAATAAAAAAAGAAACCCAAAAAAAGTAAAAGATAATCCAGTCCCTAGAAAAGAGCTCCGCTAAAGATTATTAATATCCACGGCTAAATTGGATTAGATAAAATAATGTATAATTTTGGTCAAAATTCCGATTATCCTTACACCGTATTTTAGACAATTTTCAACTGATTTGAAAATTTTATATCTAATTCTTTTTATATTTTTACATACTTTAAAATGCTATCAAAAGCTTGGAATTTTGGGACAAAAAATTTCGACTCGATTTTTGAAAATTTTGACAGTGTATACACTGTAATTTTTTTAAAAAAATCGGGTCAAAATTAGTTTTTGAGATTTAAATGCCATTTTATAACTCACATTCAGAGCAGCAAAAAAATACATGACTTCTTGAAATCGTCCAAAAATTGGCATACTTAGGGGTTTGCAAAGTTAAGGGTTTTGCATAAATTTTGGAACAATTATTGAACAATTTTTGGTTAAAGCTAAAATTTTCTGAAAGCTGTATTAAGGATTATTTTTTTTACCGATTTCCAAAGTTTTGATGTCGTTTTTATCGATTTTTCATATAGTTTTAAATGCCATCAAAACTTTAAAAGATTGCAAAGCTGGTGATTTTTGAGAATTTTTCGAAAAAATATAAAATTTTGTTCAAAATTTCCGATGCAAAAATTTTTGATCAAATTTGCAATTTTCCTAAGGCTGTATTTAGGACAACTTAAGTTTTTCAAAGTTTTGATGTAGTTTTTATCTACTTTTAAATGCTATAAAAACTTTAAAAGATTGCATAGCTGGGGATTTAAGAAAGTTTTTTGAAAAATTGTATAGCTTTGGTCAAAACACTGATTTTACTTAACCTGTATTTTAGACAAAGTTAGTTTTTTCTGATTTGAATGCCAATTTATAACTTACATTCAGCGCAGCAAAAAAAGGCATGAATTTTTGAAATCGTCCTAATCCGATCCCATTCGAAATACAAAATGTAACTTGTTGAATTGAATTGCTTATTTATTAACATTATAGTTGATCAAAAAATCGGATGTATTGGGTTGGTAATTGGAAACAAGTTTGTTCAGACCTAAAATAAGAGTAAAACTAAATCTCAAAGAAATCATCTAAATATATATAATTATACTTTATACTTATTAATTACGATTATAATTTCAAAAATCTTATTTTGTCATACTGGGAGCAATTTGGAGGGAAAGGACTGATAGCTGTGATGATAAGAATGGATGGGTTGTGTCGAGTCCAATGTGGAAATAAATAGTCTGAGAGTTTTGCCTTACTAACTATTAAATTGTCAGTTCTATAGTTAAATTAGGATTATGAGTCAAAGTCGAGTGATGTTCTATGGGGGGAATAAACCATTATACATAATTGCTTAAAATTTAATTAAGAGTTTTTGCCCATCTTTAGAGAGAGACTTGAAGATTCTGTTGTCTGTTACTGGATTTGAACGTGTGTGTGTGTGTGTGTGTGTATGTTTGGGTGTTGGTCTACTATCCAAGTAAATATTGCTCCTCAAAATCATCGGCATCATCCAGCAAATGCGGTGGCAACGGCATATATGGCCCGTTACCCGAACCTGAACTGGCCGCGGTCTCGTTTTCCAAATGACTGTCCTCGTCAGCCTCCTCTTCGGCGGCCTGTTGACGCACTCTCTGCATTTGCTCATCGCTCTCCTCAATGGTCGGGTGATGTTCCCGTATGTGCTGCTGCAATTCCCGCATACTATGCAGACCTGCTGCAGCATCGCTATCATCGCCCTCCGGATTCTCGCAGAGCAAGCAACGTATGTAGGCAGCAAAAGGCAGATGTCGAAAACGATGCTGCTGAAGCACACGCAGTTTCTTCGTCTGCAGCTCCTCGTCGCAGTCGTAGCAACGATAGAGATCGTCGCCAACTTTTCGCATATGCAAGAGTTCCTTCTTGCCCAGACCGTGGTAGATGTTGATGTGCTCACGCCAGACGGCTTTGCTGCTTGTGTCGATATTGTCACCGCATTGCGGGCACATTAAACGATACGCAGATGGATCAACTTCCTCATCTTCAACCGTAACCACTTCGCTGGCGCTCTGAGCCACCTCCTGATCCTCATCGTCAATGACTGGGCCATCTAGGCCACTGGGACGATTATCGCATCTATTGGTATCCCTGTTCAGATGCTTAAAGAACATTTGCTTGCGCACGAATTCTCCATTGCAGGTCAAGCATTTGAAGGAGCGATAGGGCAGATGACGGAACTTGTGCGATTGCAGCTGACCAATGGCGCCCTTAGTGTGGGTAACCGTCACGCGTTTATAGCACTCCAGGCACAAGTAGTGATGGTTGTCGATCTGCCGGAAGTTGAGACCCTCCCGGCAATTGAAATTATGCTGTTCCACAATGTGTTTGCGCCAGAAAGCATGTGAATCGAAATTCTGATTGCACTTTGGACAGTAGTAGGTGATAAAGTCCAGATCGACGGCATTGTGGTAAGAAATGCTATCCTCCAGCGTATTGAGACCAGCGGGTCGGGTGGGCAATCCACCTGGTTGGGGTTTTAGCGTGCGGCTGCTACCAATAACCAAGACTGCTGATGACGATGACGAGGCAACTGGTGACGGTGACTCTGGTCTGCTGTTTCTTCCTTTATCGATTGGGTCCTTGGATTGAACGTATGCATATTGCGGTTTATTGCGCTGCTCCCGCCAAGGTGTCTCCCGCTCAAAGATATTATGACGTGTCCGTAGATGAGCTGCTATATTCGGCTTGTGATTGTAGCAAGTGCCACAAACCAAACACTTGAGATACAAACGGTAGGGCAGATGCCGGAAGTGATGATCTTGCAGTCCCTTCAATTTTGAGTTGCAGACAATATCCTTGCACTGGGTGCACTGATATCGATACTTGTCCATCTGTCGCATATTTAAATACTCCCGCTTGTCAAAGTTGTGG
The DNA here is from genome assembly GCA_018150735.1 of Drosophila sp. 14030-0761.01. Taxonomy (NCBI): domain Eukaryota; kingdom Metazoa; phylum Arthropoda; class Insecta; order Diptera; family Drosophilidae; genus Drosophila; species Drosophila sp. 14030-0761.01. The sequence continues at coordinate 1,491,202 of JAECWO010000026.1, read as the reverse complement.
GCTTCGTTGATGTGGCGTCGCCACTCGAATTGCGTCTTATACTCCTCACCGCAAGAAGGGCACAGGAAAATGTAATTTTGCTCAATTGTGGTACCTGGTGAACGCATGGAAGTGGTTGGGGTAGAAGAGGACGACGGTGCCGATGGTCCAGGTGCTTTCTTCTTTTTTTCCTCTTCCTTAGACTCGGCATATTTCTTTGCAGGATGCTTGGATTCCCTTAAGCTATGCTCCTCTTTGATGTGCATCTTGAGAGCCATTTGAGTGCTGTGCAGTGATCCACAATCCGAGCACTTGTATCGATGGGGAGGAGGGTTAGGAGGAGGTGGAGGCGGAGGAGGCGCATATTCATCATCATCCGCCTGCATTTGCTCACCAAAATCATTCTCCTCAATGTTGCTCGGCTCCTCATCCAAATAGATAATCTCATAGGTTTCATTAGCCACGGTTACGATTTGCTTTCGTGGCTGCTTGGACGCCAGAGCCGGTTGACCCCCTCCAGCATCACCACTCGTTCCGGACTTGCGTCCTGCCTCCCAGCCCACGCGATGATATGTGGCCAAATGTTTGACTAATCCCTTGCGATCCGTATACGTCTTGTGGCACTTGCGACATCTGGCATAGGCCTTAAAGGGCAAATGTGTTATCCTGTGCTGCTGGGCATTCTGTATGCCGTAGGCATTCGTGATGATCTTCTCGCATTCCGTGCACTTCAACTGGCGCTCAGATATAATCTCAAAGTTCAGCTTAGCTATGTCGTTCATGCCGTGGACTTGGACGACATGGGTACGCCAATGTTTCTTCTCCATGAACTCCTTGCCGCACTGCGGACAAAGGTAATCGATGTGCGGCTCATAGATATCATCGCTGCTTATGCGTCCACCACGTTTACGGACATCATCGCCATCATCGAAGATCTCGTTGCCATCTCCTCCCTCGTCATCTCCTGCACAATTCGGCAATTGGTCCTCTCCATCTCCTGGTATCAATGTCTCCAAATTGTGATGTTTTAACAAATGGGAGACCAACTCATGATGCTCCGTGTAACTCTTGTAGCACAGCTTACAACGTAGCCACTCGGACTGCGGAAGATGGCTGAATTTGTGAGCTCTCAGAGTCTTAATCGTGTTGGGGGTAACAATCTAAATTAAGGGAAGAACACATGGTAACTGAAAGTCAATAATTTATTTAATTTCCTCTCACCTGCTTGCATTCCAAGCACTGCATCTGCATGTCTACGCTTCTGAAGTTGAGTCCCCGACGACTAACATAATCATGAACAAACTCAATGTGCTGGCTCCATTGGGCATGATTATCGCACTCTGTTCCGCAATCGGGACACATATAATGTATGTAATCTTCACACAATTCGGTGGCGCCACCAGCACCACCACCATTGCCTGAAGGATTACTTCGCTTTCGCTTCGTCGACATGGCGTTGTGAGGTTGAGTCGAGTTTTGCGGTTGGTCGTCTTCCATAAATGAAGTGGATGACACGCCAAAACTAGAGTCATCCAGATCAGGTTCCAGCACTTCATTCCTCACTTCAATGGCTTCGTCATCATCGAGACAGAACTCCTTACGATGCATTTGCTCGGTGCGTGGCTCTCGGACACGTGTCTTCCGTCCCGCCGAAGAGTATCCACCTCGCATCATGTTTACAATCTCCTCACAATGCACCATTCGCAGGTGAACCATTAAATCTTGTCTGTTTCGGAGTGGCAAATAAGGAAAATACAATTTAATTATTATTTATAAACTAACAATATTTTTTCAAATTTTGAATGCTGAAAAAAGCTTGAGAATACAAAGGTTTTAAAAGCTAATAACGACCTGTTCGTGATCGGATAACCATATCGTTTGGATTTATTGACTAAAACGACTTGAAACCGAGTAATTTGGCTCGGATTCGAAAGCGAGAACAGGGCCCCAGAAACGAGAACAGTCCTGAGGTCGGTGCAAGGTCTAAATATAATTATAGAAAAGCATTATTTCTTATTGGTCTTACCTATATTTGTACTCCCGTTTGCATATATAGCACTTTGTGCAACGATATGGCAAATGGGTGAATTTGTGCTTGAGAAGATTCTCGCGACTATGCATGGCAATGCGTTTGTTGCATTCCAGGCAGCGCTGATATAGCTTATCTATGGCCATAAAATTCAGGCCACGTCGTGTGTTGAACTGATGCATGTGGTTCATGTGACGCTTCCATTGGTCCTGTTGCCGGAATTCTGCACCACAAGCGGGGCATATATAGATTACCCCCAGCTCGTAGTTAATGGGAACACCGTGCTCATCGGTAGCATTGATTTGGGAGGTGGTTGGACGCATTTGGACACCGGACAGACGCATTTCCTTGGGTCGTCCCGGCATAGAGCCACCAGCGGGCAATGAATGTCGATGCATGGGACGCACTGGAGTTGATGTTGGACCAGCTGGCGCTAGAGGTGTTGTTAGGGGTTCGGCAATGCTTACAATCGGTTCCAATTCGAAATCAAAAATGGCATCATCATCAGGTTCAGGTCCCTTTTCCTTGCCATTTCTATCGGATTCCTCCATTTCGCCATTATCCTCCATTTCCATAAGGTCATCCTCATCATCATCGCCATCGGCATCATCATCGTAACCCTCAGCCATAATGTCGTCTGTATCCGCCGGTGGCTTGCCATCAGTTCCCGTTCCATTGCCATATTGCTCACTTTCCTCACCCTCCTCAAAATCATTGGAGAACATTGACGTCCACAGGTCCATGCCTTCCATTTTGACCTGCTCGCGCTTATGTGGCTCTGTGTGTGTGTTTGTGTGTGTTAGTATGTTCGTGTGTGCGTCAAGGTTTAACACAAAGAAGAAGAAGACAAGATGTTGGAGAACTAGTTTTTATCCTACGCACAGCGTTTTTAATATGATTTCTAAGGTATATCCTTGATGTGGCTCTGATTTTGCTTCATCTTTACGGCACCCTCAACTGCATACGGTCCGATTGTAAACGCGTTTTACTCATTCTATTTCGATGCCAATTAAAACAAAATTAAATCAACTAAAAAAAAAAGTCTGCACAAATGCCATTTTTTTTTATTTGCGGCGATTTACTGTGTTGATGAGTGACAAAATGTGCCCGTGATTTGTCACAGTTATTTTCAAATACTGTGATCACATATCCAAAGTCGCAGATCCCAGCAGGTCACAACATAGTAATTTCACCAAACAGTTAAATTTGAAAAGCAATTTAAGTCTGAAATGTTTTTCAAACTTCTCACGTCACGGTTATCACAGCGACGTGAAAATCACAGGATGATTAAATTTAGCATTTCACTGTATTATCGTAAAACCTAACATGAGGCTCTGTTTAAATTAGTAGTATTTAGAATATTTAAGTATGAAATTTATGTAAAAAAAGACTGGATATGTCTATTTAAACTGATTGATAATTTATGATTATATAAATTCAATTATTATACAAAAAGACTTAGTATTAAATGTTTTTAGATTCTGTTGCGCAATGTTTTTCCCGAAATCATCGATGTCATCTATTAGGATGGTGGCTTCGGAGTATATGGGCCGTTTCCTGATCTTGGTAGAGCCTTTCCCCGGATTTTATCCATACAGCGTTTCCTAAGGATGTGATGGCATTGTCGGCGATGCGCTAACATATCGGGCTTCTCATTGAAGCCAGTTTGACAGACGAGACACTTGATATACAGGTAGCGTAGATGACGAAAGTGATGTTCCTGGAGAACTTTCAGTTCCGTTGTCGCGATAGAAATCCTGCAGAGTAAGCACTGATACAGATTCCTGTCTCGTATTCGCATTTTTAAATACTGAAACTTATCGAAATTGTGTTCCTCGTTGATGTGTTGACGCCACTCCAAATCCGTCTCTGATTCCAAACCACAAGAGGGGCATAAGTATATGAAATTTCCCTCAATTTTGGTGGCGTGAGAAGGCATAGGAATGCTTAGAGTAGAGCAAATCGGTGTCGATGGCGCTGGATTTTGCATTGAATTGGTTACGGTTTTGGCAACTTTTTTTGGAGGATGTATTAATTCACTTGAGCCTTGTTCCTCCTTCCGCTTCATCGTTAGAACAGTCCCGCCATTGCCAAGTTTCTTTGCAGGATGAATGAGTGCAGCTTCTTTGCTGCACACCTTTCCATCTGCTTCTGCTACCTTTACGTTTCCTCTAGTGGGCACGGCGTTGTCAAGCTTCTTTGCAGGGTCTATGAAGCCCCCTGAGCCTTGGTGCTCCTGGCGCTCCTTCGTTAAAACTATTCTTCCTTCTCTTATGTTGCCTTTTGTAATTACTGTATTGACAAGTTTCTTTGCTGGATGTATAGATTCCCGGAAACGTTGGTCGCTTTCCATCGTCTTAGTTACATTGCTTGCGTTCCCATTTGTAGACTGCACATTGACAAGTTTCTTTGCTGGATGTATAGATTCTCGGAAACGTTGGTCGCTTTCCATCGTCTTAGTTACATTGCTTGCGTTCCCATTTGTAGACTGCACATTGACAAGTTTCTTTGCAGGATATATGGATTCTCTTAAGCTATTGTGTTCCTTGCGATCCGTTGTCAGAACTATATTTCTTTCCCTTATGCTCTCTTTTGTAGTCGTGACAAGTTTCCTTGCAGGATGTATGGATAAAGTAGTAGCTACTTTGCCTTCCCTTAAGTTCCCATTAGTAGACTCAGCATATTTGACTTTTTTTGCAGCAATTACGGATTTCTGTAATTGCTTCTTGCGGTCCATCGCTAGAACAACGTTTTTTTCTATTGCAATCTGCCTAGTAAATCTGCTATATTCGCAATGCGTCCTCCTAATGTGCATCTTGAGAGCAAATTCAGAGTTTTGAGTCACACCACATTCTTTGCACTTGTAGCAACGGGGTGTAGGAGAATTGGGCGGAGGGGGAGGCGGAGAGCGCAAATGTTCATCACCAACTGCTTTTAACTTAGTTTGCCGGATGGAGAAACTTCTTTCAATGCTTTTCGGCTCTTCATCCAAAAAAGTAATCTCGAAGGTTTCATTAGCCACGGTTACAGTTTGCTTGCTCGGCTGTTCAATCGGTTTTGGTTCCGGATTTTGCGGCATTGATTTAACGCCATGAGAAGTGATCAAATGAGTGACCATATCCTTGCGATGTTCATAGCATCTGTGGCATTTGCGGCATCTGGTATACCTCTTGTAAGGTAAATTTTGTGCATAGCTTTTGAATCTCGTGTGAGTAAGGTTTGCCATAATATGCATGCCGTGCAAGTTGTTGACATGTGCCCGCCAATCTCTCTTCTCCCTAAACTCTTTGCCGCACTTGGGACAAAGGTAGTCGATGAATGCCTCATAGATATCATCGCTACTACCAATTTTAACACGACTTGTCCCAGCAGTCCCGTTTCCAGCAAGTCCTTTACTGATCGCCTTTGACATAACGGCCTTCGTTATAGGATTACAGTAATCAAATTTCGCGTGTATCCTCTTCTTTCCTTTGCGGTGCAGTTGGTCATTTATTCAATCTCGCTTAGATTCCCTTTTTATTTCAATTAAATCAATGAAAAATTGGTCTACGCTATTGTTTATAAGATTTCGTTGCTTTACTGTGTTGGTCAACGCTAAATATGCACTTGTGACTTGTCAAGAGTGGAAATATGATTTTTGGTCACGAACGAAAAATCACATATTTTAATCACGGCTAAAAAACTAATATGCATATTTGATCTAAAGGTATTTGTTTTTTTATAAACTTGGGCAGATATTTTGTGAATTGTTTACACAGACTAAAAGAAATTTAAATTGCCTTGTTTGTTATGTTTAATTTAAGGTTTAAACAATATTTTTAAAAATTTTGGTCCCTTAATTTGATACTAGTGAGATTTCCAGCACTGTTTTTGTGTTTTGCTTATTATCAGCTGTTGGTGATTAAATACAAACTTTATTTAATAGTGCAAGCAATGAACTGGAATTTGATGCACATAGTACCTATGTAAAGAAAGTGTTTCCTATTGCAGATATGAGTAGCTTTTCGCCAGACCTGCGCAATTTTCGATCCAGCTATTATGATAAATGTCTGATAAACAGTGTCGAGGAAAAGAAGTCGCTTAACAAACTCCTGCAGGATGACGTACGGAATCGTTCCAAACTAAAGCAATTCTGTATGAATTACACAGTTCCCAATGCCCAACGAAGTCTGCTGTGGTCTCTTGTTATGGAAATAATGCCACTCCACAAGTCATCCACATCGTTCATACGGGATCAAAGACGCGAGGTCTATGAGGATTTATTGCGGGCTGTAACTGTAATGCGGTCAGTGGACCAGACAAAACCCAAGGAGCTGGTAATGCACACAATGTGGCTTGTGGAAACGAATCGTATGCAAAGCAGCATCATCAGTTCCAGTGCCGGTGCCCAAGACGATGACTCTCAGTTTATAGAAATAGTACGGACTTTGCTTCAGATATTCAATGACGATGTGGATACCTATTGGATAGCCAAAGGATTTTATCAATATACACGAGAGCTGAAGCGAGAATGTGGCAAACTAAAGGAATTGACCCAGACACTCTTGAAGCGCGAAGATATAGCCCTTTTCTATCGGTTGGAGGAATTGTGCTTATTTGAAGAGAACACAAAACTCCTTGATAATTGGTACATCACTTGTTTTGCCGGAGTCATTTGTGAAATGGTGTTGGTCAAGATCTGGGATAAGGTGTGCGGTGGATCGCGAAAAATTGTGATTTTTCTATTTCTTGAACTAGTTAAGGATATCAAATCTTTGATTTTTGATCTCAACTCACTGGCAGAGCTCAAAGCCCTAATTGAAACAGTAAGTGGACTCATTATCCTATGTACAAAATTCATAGATTTACTTAATTTCTTGTCATCTGGCAGGTTAAAGATCTCGACGGAGTAATCGTGAACAAGGCGATCAAATCTTTACAAAGCAATAACAGCGAAGTCGAGTATGCTCACTAAGTGCACAGTTTATCGACGTGTACATGTATATTAAGCAGCTAAAATTACGAACAACTAAATGTACTTGAAGACCACATCCTTCTTGTCCCCCACTGTCTGCAGTTCCAGGGTGACGGGGCATTGCAGCCAATAGGAGAGCAATTCCTCCGTGTAGCCAATCAGAAAGTATATCTTGCGCGGATTAATTGCTTGACGAATGATGCCACCGATGCGTATTGTGTTGTGTTGCCGCTTGATGATCACTTCTGAGCAGAACAAAGCATGCCAGGTGCCAGTTATGAATTTCCGTATAAAAACATCCTCAATGGCCGTTTGTGATGGCCGCAAACCATCCTTCAATGTGGCTGTTAAATTGATAAACCAATTAGTTTGTAATTAATTAAATAAACTCTGATTTAACTTACATGTATTCCATGAGTTCCAGGACTTGCGGTGCCCTATGAAATGGGGAGGATTTGCCATTTCATAGGTAAGCGGTCTGTCTCGCTTTGTGGTTATGCGATAGCGGCCGGATTGCACGCGACAGCAGACGGCACTGGTGTGTATGGCGGCTTTGCTGACCGGGGATTGGACGAGCGCCAACTGTGGCATCAACTAAAAAAAAGTCGTGTTGCATTATTGTTTATCTTATTATTTATAATTTACCTTTGTTAAAAAACTCATTTTTGTTAGAGCATGAAACACTGCGCCCAACAGCTGATGACGTGACGTAACAACAAACTAGAGGTGAGCATCGGCCGATAAGTCAGAAGTGGGTCCGAGTCCTACAATCGAAAACTTAAATAAGGTTAATTGCCGCCAAACTTCAAAAGAATATTTAAAATTTGAAGTCAATTCACTTGTAACTTTTTCTATATTTATCTCATAACTAACATATATATTTATAAGTGGAAAACTAAAACTTTTTCTTCTTCTTGGCGCGGGCCAGTTCATTGAGCTCGCCCTGCTGTATGGACGCCTCCTGGTATATACGTTTGACCTTCTCGTGCCGTTCCTTATCACTGTAAGAAAAACAAATTTGTTATAATCTTCTTTTTTGAAAAAGAAATTTTTTGAAATTACCTCTGGAGCTGTTGCTTAAGTTTAAGCTCCTGTACGAAGGCCGTGTCACGACGTATCTCACGAATGGCTCCCTTCTTCTCCCGCCTGATCTTGTGGATTAATTTGACTCGCTCCTCTTTGGCCTTGGACAACTTTGGTCGTCGCTTGTCATCGTAGACAGTTTCGAAACGCGGCTCCAGCAGACGTAAAGCCTTGGGTTTTCTTTCAGCTGGGGCTAGACGCTTTTGTTTCTGCTCTGCCAACTGTAATAACAGTTCCTTGGTATCTTTATGGTGCTGATGAACATGATTCGGGTAGAGCTTCAGATGAAGGCGGTTGAGAAGGGGTAAGAAAGGTGTGGCTAGATAGCATGCACCAGGATGCTCGGCTACCAACTCCACGGCTTCTTTGATTAAGCAGAGAGCTGTGTCCAAGGCTCGCACCTTGAAATCTAATGTAAGTGTGTGAGTGACAAGATCCTCAGGCTGGAGCTTCTGCACCACTAAACTTGTGCTCTCTTTTGCTGTTGACGATGGGATGGCCAAGAGTTTACTTAGGGGTCCATTGACTTCAAAGGGTGGCGGAATCTCAACTTGTTCCACCTCTCGCTTGGGTATAGACATGTGAACGATTCCTTGTAGGAAATTAAATATGCCTGGAAGCAAACGTTTCGACAACGATCCAAACTCCAATGCAATCGTAACTAGGAATAATCCCATTCCAATGTCCTGTCGTGTTCGTACTCTCGCTCTGCTCAGAATGTGCTGCATAAAGATGTAGGTGGGCGTGGCCAGTGGATGTCGAAAATCAGACGTTGAATATATATTCGCCACCAGTTTAAAATATAATAATGTATCCAGCGTGGGATAGATTTTGTGATTTTTCCGATAAGCTGCATATTTTTCCTTAATCACTTCCAGTAGAGTGCTGGACATGCGCGCAGGATTCAATTGGGTGAGGTCATACAGATGGGGCATAAGGCCCGACATTAGTTTGAAATTCTTGCCAATATCCAGTTCGCTGGCATCCTCAAAACGATCTTTTATATACTGCAATAGATAGGAGAAGAGTTTAACCACATGCTCGCGGTTGACGCCCTCGAGCTTGGGATGGTGGCATTTGATTAGACGCTCAACAAGGATCGACTGCTGCTCAGGTTGGGGATATTGTTCGAGGAGCTGAGTGAAATCTTCATACGTTTTGGGCATCTTAAGCGTAAATGGCATGGCAGTGGTGTCTACTCCAGACGATATTGAAGAAGATGTGGACTTTTTCTTGGGTAATTTGGTGGAAGTCTGGAGGTCTTTTTGGGATTCTTCATCAGATTCACTGTCCGATTCCTTGAGATCACTTAAATTATCCACCTCAGAGTCATCGTCACTACTCTCTTCCTCCTCCTCTCCATCACTTTCTTCTTCATCTTCTTCACCATCTTCCTTTTTTTTGTCACTCTGATTTTGATTTGTTTTACCATTAAGATGAGTTCCAAGATTGCCATCCAAATCATAAGCCAGGGTATCATCGGCTTCGTATTCGTCTGCAGCCACCATATAGCCATCATCTAGATCATCTGCTGACCGATGTTTCGGTCTTGCGTTGGTTTCTTTTTCGTCATCTTCTCCATCGGCTTTCATGCGACGCAATCTCGCATTTTCCATTTTCTCTAAACGCTCCGCTTCCTGTTTGGCCAGCTCTTCGACATTTATTAATTTGTCAGAGACACTGCCACGCGGCTCGAATATCATCTCCTTCAGCAGCTTGTCATAGGCATCTGGCGGAGGCTTTGGTGTCTGATCATCCTTGGTGGCTTTGGCCACTAGAGGCAACAGCAGCTTATAATTGGCGTCCAATTTCTCCGTAAGATCATAAACTTCATCCTTTTCCTTGGCAATCTCGTTCTTGCGTCGCTTTTGCTCAATAATCATCTTCTCAATGGCCGTTTGCCGATCCTGGGCAGTTTCATCATCACCGCCTCCGAAATTAGCAGCAGATGTGAAGTCGGCTGGAAAGAAAATTATTTTAGCATTGATTTCTAAGAGATGCTGGAAACTTTAATTACCATCGAGTCCTTCATCGTCCAATTCTTCGTCATCGGAACGCTCGTCTCTATATTGTTCAATCTCCTCCAGTGTTTGCCCGCGATGTGTCAACAATTCGTCGTCGTTGAGATTATATCTTTCTGCTTTATTCGAGGCACGCACCTGTGACATCTTCTCGGCCAGGAAACGGGCGTTCATCACCGACTCGGTCAGTTGATCCCCACTGAGATGTCTCCCAATTCGGCGATCTACGAATTTATTCGTCTTGTTCTTCACAGCATATTGCTTTCCAAGGGTCTGGGCACGTTTCTGTAGAGCCTTAGCACGTGACACTCCAGGCATTCCACGATCATGCTTACAAATCCTTCCCAGAATCTGAAACTTCTCCTTGTTAACATGGATATCGAAGGCATTTTGGCCCTTTGTTGCTGTTTGGGCTTTGGTACTTTCGAACGGATTATTGCTACCGGATTTAGCCGACTTTTTCGCATATACCGCATCAGAGTTTGCCCTTTTATTCTTGGCTCCCATTTTTTTAAAGATTTTTTTAGTGCAAATGCATTTAACAACAAAGTCGGCTACACGTGCGAGGGAACTGGTTTAAGTGTGACCAACAACTGTTAAACTGTTAGAGATGACACATTATTAACTATGACTTGTGTTTATCGAACTGGTTTAGTGTGACCAACAACTGTTAAACTGTTAGAGATGGCACATTATTAACTCGAACTTGTTTAGTGTGACCAACAACTGTTAAACTGTTAGAGATGACACATTATTAACTATGACTTGTGTTTATCGAACTGGTTTAGTGTGACCAACAACTGTTAAACTGTTAGAGATGGCACATTATTAACTCGAACTGGTTTAGTGTGACCAACAACTGTTAAACTGTTAGAGATGACACATTATTAACTATGACTTGTGTTTATCGAACTGGTTTAGTGTGACCAACAACTGTTAAACTGTTAGAGATGGCACATTATTAACTCGAACTTGTTTAGTGTGACCAACAACTGTTAAACTGTTAGAGATGACACACTATTAAGTCTGACTTGCGTTTATCGAACTGGTTTAGTGTGACCAATAACTGTTAACCTGTTTGAGATGCCACACTATTAACTCTGATTTGTGTTTACCGATTACGATAACCATTTGTCATCTGGTAACCCTCGACATCTCGACGATAACCATTTGTCATCTGGTAACCCTCGACATCTGGCAGCACTGGTATATACCGAAGCGACGTCGTGTCGCCATTTTTCGAGGAAAAGGAAAACGTATATGCATTGAAAATACAATTTGTGATTGAAGTCGTTTGAATTTTCCTGCAATTGTTGTGAAAGGCGAAAGTGTCAAGTGTTTTGTTTGCCCACTTTAATGAGTGGAACACCCCCAAGTATGCTATCGACAAGCAATGGCGGCGGCAAGGAAAAGGAACGCTCCCGTTCGAAAGACCGCAGTCGCGGGGACAGAGACAAGGATAAAGAGCGTGACAAGAAGAGAAGGTGGGAATTCGTGTTGGTTTGACACATTAACTCAACCACATTGTTATGCAATAATTACATTTGGCTTTTGCAGAGATCGGGACCGCGATAGCAGCAGGGATAGGGATGGTGGCAGTAGTCGTCGTCGAGATAGGGACAGTCGGGAGCGTGATAGGGATCGAGACCGTGATCGTGACTCAAGATCGAACCGCAGCCGGTCGCGCAATCACGATGACTACGATAGACGGCGGTCCAAGCGTTCCCGCAGCCGAGACCGTGAACGAGATCGTAAACGTGATCGTGACTCTCGCTCAAGACGCAGCAGCTCTCGGGGTGGCGACTATGAACGCAGTCGGCGTCGTCGGTCACGTAGCCGCAGCTACGAACGGCATCGTAGCGATCGTGATAGGAACAGCCGGGAGAGAGATCGTACTGCAGAACGCACTCATGTTAATCCCTTCGACACATCGTCCAACAATCGCATTTCCTTGCTTGATCAGGAGATACGTTTACCCTCACTGTTCGATCGCCAGGCACAAATGCCGGCAGCATTGGAAACCATACGAGAGGAGCCTCGCGAATCTCGTTTTGATCTCTCCCAGACCATACAGGAGCTAATGGGCAACGCTGGGGTAGCCAAGGGATTCGCCTCATTCTTTAGCAGTCAAAATAGCAATGATTCGACAAGCAATGGAGCATTGGACAGTTTCAGTAAGTAAAATAGTTTCACAGAGAATATGAACAAAATAATTAATTTTACATATTTATTTGTAGTGGAAAGTGCGGCTGACAGAAAGCGGAAACGTAAATCACGTTGGGGTGGCAGTGAGAATGACAAAACATTTATACCCGGTATGCCCACCATATTGCCATCCACATTGGATCCAGCTCAACAGGAGGCTTACTTAGGTAATACTATTACTTTAGTTTAGTCCTACATCTCTTTTGTTTTAGTTTAAGTCAGCAGCTAAGTGTTCTTTTAATTTGTAAGTGATTCTTAGTAACGTAAGTCTAACTAATTAGCCACATTAGCACAGATAGTCGCGATCAGATCAGATCCAGATCCAGGCGGAACGGCACAGCAGACAGAGCAGAAGCGAGAGCGTAAAACACACAATCAAAAATTAAGACAAACAAAAATTGCATTGAGACAACTATAATTATAATCTCTCGTTCTCTTTTTGAAGGGATTCCGGCGTGCGACATGACACGATACCAAGACACGAGTTCCAAAAATAATTACGGTCCTAACATAATTCAATTAATACCTTCAATTTACGTGTACATTAACTTAACATCCAATTCAATATTCAATTCAATCCAATAATCATTTTCAGTTAGGTTATTAGGCAACGGAATGAATGAATGAATACACAGAGATCAAATTTGTCAACATAATTTTTGAATATCCTTTTTCTTTTCTAGATCGTAATCAGCAATTAACGTTTACTAATGTCGAGATTTGCTCTCGATTTTCTTCCTTCTTTTCTAACGCCTTCTAATTGCAGTTCAATTTCAAATCGAGGAGATAAGCCGCAAGCTGCGCACAGGTGATTTGGGCATCACACAGAATCCGGAAGAAAGGTTTGCAAAGAGTTCCAAACAACCAACCAACCCACCCCAATCCCAATCCCTATATCCACCTCCCATTTTCTATATCTATTTTGACAACAACAACATCACAGCTCGATATCATAGACCGATCAATGGATGGAACGCAGGATGTACTAATGAATGAATATATGTATCTGATTTGTACAGGTTAAAATTTTAAAATTGTGACATGAGTGAATAGAGTAAAAAACAAAACCCTTTTGAAGGTGTTACATGGGTTTTTCAACAACTAAAAATAGACATAGCTAATAATTTTGGAAAACCCATGTCAACCTTGCCTAAAACTAGCATAAATAATATAAAACAATTTTATCCCGGGTGAAGGTCCCACAAAGGTCCCATATATATAAAGGAATCCATTTTCAACGTCCTCGGTACAAAAGGGCTTGGCTTACAGGCCAAATTTTAATTTAAAACTAAACTATAATTCCATTCCATTTCAAGGCAGAGAGATTAAGTTATAACTAATAACCAATTTATTTACCCGCACAAAAGACAAAAAATGTAAGCGATTCGATTCAACATTATATAATAATGTCACATTTCTTCTCTCTTCCAACAAGAAAAGAAGTATTTGAAATACTTTTTGCAGAAGAACGCGTCCCAAGCTGCAGACTCTCCATAGACCCGTGCAGGCACAAACAAATCAATCGAACGAATTAATCAAAATTCTTCTTTTCTCAATTCCCCAGCGAATCTTGTGTTGGTTCTTCTTTTTTTTTCTGTTATTTCTTCTGCTAATCCATAACCTTTTGCTAATGAACTTGATTAATGAATTTGATTTGCAAACTTACAGCATACGATATACGATATTATTTGTAGTATCTATCTTATATAGACGATAAGTCCATTAAGTCTAGTCAAAAAAAAAAAAAAAATAGAAACAAAAAGCGGAAGTAAAGAAGTTATAATATTGAAGTTAGGTTCTTTAAAACAATTTCACAAATTGGATGCGCTTTTATTTTGCTCTGCTCACCCACAGATCACCGTCCCCGGAGCCTATCTATAGTTCTGATGGTAAGCGTTTGAATACACGAGAGTTTCGCTATCGTAAGCGCCTGGAAGAGCAACGTCATCAGTTGATTGTCAAGATGCAGACAGTGAATCCAGAATTCAAGCCACCAGCGGATTATAAGTAAGTTTATTGCAGTTTTCTTTTACTTTAATCATTAATTTGAATTGTTACTTGCTAGGCCGCCAGTTACTCGAGTGAGTGATAAGGTGTTGATACCTCAGGAACAACATCCGGATATTAATTTTGTGGGACTTCTGATTGGACCACGCGGCAATACGCTGAAAGCCATGGAAAAAGACACGGGAGCAAAAATTATAATACGTGGAAAGGGTTCTGTGAAAGAGGGCAAAGTCGGTCGTAAGGATGGACAACCCTTGCCGGGAGAGGATGAGCCATTGCATGCCTTTATCACTGCACCCAATCCGGAGGCTGTGAGAAAGGCTGTGGATAAGATTAAGGATGTCATACGTCAGGGCATCGAAGTGCCGGAGGGCCACAACGATTTGCGTCGCATGCAGTTGCGTGAGTTGGCTCAATTAAATGGAACACTGCGAGAGAACGATATACAGCGTTGCACTTGCGGTTCAACCGATCACAAATCGTGGCAGTGTCCCGACAAACCAATTATCACCAATACAATTGTGTGCACCTCGTGCGGCGGCACTGGCCACTTGACCAAAGATTGTCGCAATAAGCGTCCCGGTTCGGGAGTGCCTGGCATGACCAACGAGGATTCACAGGCCAAGATCGATGAGGAGTACTTGAGCTTGATGGCCGAATTGGGTGAAGGACCGCCACCGGCTGCACCCAAACCTGAAGCACCGCCCGCTGCTCCACAGCTGCATCGGGCTAGCTACAGCATCTTCGATAAGAAACCTTCCCAGATGCAGGCCATACAGTCGCCACCAGGGAATTCATCGCGGGATCATCAGCGCGATATGAGCAGCTGGGGATCAGCACCCAGTGGCCATGAGCTTGGGAACATGGGAATGGATCAGCATGGCATGGGTATGGATCAGCATGGCATGGGCATGGATCACGGTATGGGCATGGGTATGGATCATGGCATGTCGGCGTTTGTGCCAGCACCACCACCAGTGGCTCAGGCCCCGCCGCCAATGCCTCCACCACTGATGCCATGGATGAGTGCACCACTTCCACCGCCACCGTCTACAGAGCCAATGAATCCACCTATCCCAGGCACACTGCCGCCGTGGATGAGTGCACCGCTTCCGCCGCCGCCGGCTACGGAGCCCATGAATCCACCTATCCCCGGCACGCTGCCGCCGTGGATGAGTGCACCACTACCGCCGCCACCGCCCTGTGCCCCGCCTCCACCGTCCTTATCCCTGGCGCAACCACCACCACCTCCACCACCATCCAACTAATCATGCTTCATTTTTGATATGACCATAGTGCTCAACCCACATGCGACTGTCCCTGCAATCAATTTAGTAACTTTTGACTATTCGCCTAATTATTATAATACAATTAATCTAAATAACTAATTGGTATTCTACACACTGCTTCAGTAAACTAAAATGCAAATTACCATTAAACAAGTAATTCAAACTCATATGTTGTTTCCTTTGGGTGGAAAGATATCCACAACGATATCGAAATGGTTAGCATTATTCAAGATAATATTTTGAAATATATTTAAGATAGAAAATTGGTTTTGGTGTTGTGTCTGGAAACGTTATCTAATCACTTTCGATTTTACAATCGCTCGCAATCTGTTTATTACTTGTATGTCTTTTTGTATGTACATATATGGAGGATTTGGGTGAGAATGTTTTAGGTTCTTTCAAAATGTGTAATTGTGTGTTCAGTGAAAAATGTTATAGTTTTCAACCATGCTTGGCAAAGTACTGCTTGGACTCGTCCACGTCCGGTTTGATGGTGGCCGGATTGGACTTTGGATTCCAATTGGCTGGGCACACTTCGCCGTGCTGCTCCACAAATTGGAAGGCCTTGATCAGGCGTAAGACTTCATCAACCGATCGGCCAACTGGCAAATCATTGATGGAATACTGGCGTAGAATTCCATTCGGATCAATAATGAATGTGCCACGCAATGATATGCCCTCCTTGTCCAGCAAAACACCATAGTCGCTTGATATTTTCTTGGTTAGATCGGACAGCAGTGGATAATTGAGTTGGCCAACGCCTCCATTCTTGCGGTCCACATTGCACCAGGTCAAATGACTGAAATGCGAATCGACAGACACGCCAACAACCTCGGTATTGATGTCTTGGAACTCCTTAATACGTTCGCTAAATGCAACAATCTCCGTTGGGCAAACAAATGTGCTGCGAAGAATAATTAATGAGTGGCCAAATGAGGGTGAGGGGATATCGATTGCACTTACAAGTCCAAGGGATAGAAAAAGATAACTAAGTATTTGCCCCTGTAGTCTTCTAGTTTAATCTCCTGAAAATTATTGCCCAGCACGGCCAGACCTTTGAAATCTGGAGCTGGCTGCTGGACGCGCACAGCGCAAACGGGGGCCGCTGGGGAAAAGGGGAAGGAATTGTTAGACCTCAATGACTTGGCAATTGTATAATGTTACTTACTCTGATGCAGCAGACGATCAAATTGCTTTGACTGACGAACAATATTTTTGCCAAACAATGGCACCTGTAAAATTCAAATATAATACATAATAATTTTATTCAACTTCCGATCGGCGACTTATGTAATCGCAATGATTTGCATATGAGCAAGTTCATCTTGTTCCTGTTCCTCCCATTGGGTTTTTATATGTCACTTACTTGACGTAGTAATGCGCGTCCAATAAACGACATGGCTCTTGATTTATTAATATTTATATTGTCGATGGAATTCAACAATTTAACAATTGATTATTATTCTGAACCGGCACAAACAATGTGTCAATACAAAAACAAAACAAAGTGATGGAATGAACTAGTTCACGAGTTTCTCAACGGTGGCGCCACGCAGCTGATGGCTGCCAGACTTGGCTGATTTTTGAAATTTTTGTAACAGAAAATCGGCGGAATGAATATAACTCATTAAATAATTGAATAGTAGATCAAAGGAAGTAAATTGTATTTTACATTTTGAAAGTCTCATTAAACATCAATAGAGATTAAACATTTACAAGCTTATAGGTTTGCTTTTTTAAAAACAATTATTTCATATTATTTAAAATTTTTAAACGCCTATTGCTCTATTACTTACAGTTTTTTAAGCTTATTTCAGACTGCATCATGAAAGTAAATAGAACACAAAAAATGATTCTGATCTACCCGAGAAATGCTTAGAAAATCCTTTCTTCCACAGCCTAAATCTTTTCAACCGATTGCAGTATTTGATTTTTGCATTATTTTCAATACAAAAATCAATAAAATTCGGCAATCAAAGCAGCGGGTAGAAGTAGAAGAAATTACATTGAAGATTTTATCTTTTATTTTCTTTCATTATGTTGATAAATAAAATTGTCCTTTTTCCATGCGTGAATGTAGGTCCTTGCCAGCCTCTTCTTAAGTCCACCCAAGAAGATTAGGGAAAAGTGTAGCAAAATATTTATGCATATTTAACACACACTGCACACACGGCACAATGGTAATGAGCTACTTACTCCTGCACCTACATACGTACTGCATATATGCGCTTTGTTTTGGGATGCATAATCTAGTAATGCTCAAAAGCGGCTCATCTTGGACTCGTCCTCACATGAGGACATACAAAAGATGTATGTATGAAGACAAAGGAACATCTTTCTTGGTTTGCGGCGGCACAAACAACATTTGTATCCGTATCCGATCTCGATACACATTTTTTCTTTGTGAACACTCTCTCTCTCTGTGAGATCCATCAAGAGAACAATGGTCTTCTATTTATGCATATTTTTCCATATGACAACTCACTTTTGTATTGGCAAAACACTCTGCATCTGTCTCAATGCCCAAACCATTAGATGTGCGATGAGTTGGGCCAATAAATGAGGGGCAGGGGCAGGGGCTGGAGCTGTGTCTGGGGGCTGGAACAGGGGCACTTTCCTTTCCCGCAATTAGTCAATTCCCATGTTTGCAATTACGTTTCACATTCCCCCTTTGTGTGTTTGTGTGTGTGTGTGTTTGTGTGGTGTGCCAGCAGCCATTGCAGCTTCTCTTCCCCATCCCCCATTCCCCCTGTGCTGTTCTTTTGCTCCCTGCGCGCTCATTTGCCGGCTTTTTACAATTTTCGCTGCTTTTCATCTGTAATTTGGCGCAAATTACGCGCACTCCAAGTGTCTGTCTGTCCATCTCCCCAATTCTCTCACCATTTGGCATTCACCGCCATCCCTCCAGCTCTCCAGCCCTCCAGCTTGCCTTTCCGCAGGTTCTTCGCCGTTAACTTTGTTTATGTGCGAGTGAGCGCCATTTTTGATGAGAGCGGGACTGGGTGGGGAATGTTTTGGGGGGCGAGTTGTACGAAGTGCGTTAAAAGGCAACGCTAAGTAATTATGTTCAACTTTTGTGGCAACCAACCCAGGTGAACGAATACAATACTCCATGGAACGGAACAAAAACTTGGCAAAAAAAAGACACACCAGTTTTGGTTGTTTAAATATACCCTTTACCCATTAAGTTAGAGGGTATTAATATCATATTTTATATACGAGGAATCCATTTGGAAGAGTTTATCTAATCCGACACTTTGATTAGTCCAAAAATTCTAGAATCTGGTTTTAATTTTTCCATTTTATAAATTCCAATTATGATTTCAAAGTAAAAAAAAAGGGATACAGATGAGACATTTCCCACTAGCCAAACTAATCCATTGATACCAAGTAAGAGTCTAGCCATAGTTTTACCTATTCGAGTCCTCCAACCTGTAATTATGGATGATTTCGAAGCTTTTGAAGACCATTTTGTGTGATGTGGAAAAGTACCTATTAATTTTCTGTATTTTTTTGAGCCTGGTGATTGAATTCCCTGGAATTTAGTGTGCACGCGTATACCAAATCCAAATCGGCATTGCACTAATTCCATACCAGACTGCTGGACTACGTTTACCAATTAAAACTCACGTCGGTTTGTCTGCTTTGGTGCGCTATATCTCATTTCACCCAATCTCTTCAGAGCTGGACCCGCCCGCAGGATTTGCGCAGATTTACATAATTTAAACAAACAGAGCACTTGAATCTCTGCTTAAAGAGTGTAGAGTGTGTGTGTGTGTGTGTGTGTGTGTGTGTTTATCTTGCGAATAGGGATCGACCCTGAAATGGAGTGACCCAAATACACACATTCATCCTAAGAACTCGTGTATTTTGTTTGCTTTGGAAGTCTCTTAAGAGGCGTTGCCGTAATTCACACGCATTTCGCATTGCATTGTCGCTCTTCAGGTGCCGCATTTTGTCAAATTCATTGTCAAACAGATGCCGTCATATTAGAAGAAATCTGCTTACCCTCTTGTATGCCCTCTCAAGTACAAGAATGCCGACCAGATTGGCCCAGATTTTGGAATTGTGACAATTGTCACAATGAGCATGGCTTAGGGCTAGGTTCAGCATCGATGAGGTGAGCTGAGGTGATGATGTGAGCTCGGGGCCAAGCGTAATCCTGATGCAAAATCTTGCTAATGTGATTCATATCATGTATTTCTTTTTCTTCTCACCCATTTACAAACTCGTCTTTCAGTTCCGATGTTCTTTTTTTACACTTAACACTTTTGTGTTGAAATTCGAGAACTAGAGAGCAAGTTAATTAAGAAAGTGTGTGGAGTATATTTCAGTTTTTCTTCTTAAATTATCTTCTGATCATATCTAAAAGATTGTCGTGTGAAATGTCTCCCCTAAAAAGGCAGGTGTGATATTCTAGAAAACTGATTTAATCTGTAGGAATATTAAAATGTTTAATATTTGTATTTTATTAAAGATTTTCTGAGTTTTAAGTCAATTAATTAACTATTTCTCAACTTCAATTATTGGTTACGTTATTAATTTAAGAAAATCAATAATTTTCCATCTATAAAGATTTCGTTTTCCATATTTTTTTATGGATATTATATACATATTTACCAATTGAAATTTGCCTTCAACAGTTTTCGCTTTAATTGCCAAAAATCCAATATGTTTTTGATGCCATTTTTTTGCACCTTACTTTATTCACAATTGGATTTTGTGCAAACGGCCTGCCCCCTTTTTTTTGTAGCACATTCGCATTGGGGGCACATGGAAAACCATTA
Source organism: Drosophila sp. 14030-0761.01 (assembly GCA_018150735.1). NCBI lineage: Eukaryota > Metazoa > Arthropoda > Insecta > Diptera > Drosophilidae > Drosophila > Drosophila sp. 14030-0761.01. The sequence continues at coordinate 1,470,848 of JAECWO010000026.1, read as the reverse complement.
AAGAAATTACATGTTGTTGCTACCCGCAGATTCAGATTGGGGGGGGTGGGGGGTGGCGGTTATATGGATGGCTAAATGCAATGTCTTTCCAACATGTCGAAGTTTGTATTCCCTTGCAGTTTTTTTTTAATTGATCGCTGTCTATTTGAATTATAATTACAAATATAGTAGGTATAATATATAATATATACCGACTTGGTATGTTGAAATATTCGTATAGATTCCGAGTCTTCTATTTTTCCAAATTATCCTTATAAATTAACGCAAATTAAAATCTAACTGAAACGACTCTCTATATAAGAATAGATCTTTCCTAAATAAAAGTTTTTAATATATGTATAAAGACACGATTTGTATAATTTAACCAAGTCAGAATCATGCTGTACCTACTCAATAGTCTTTAGTTATATCATAAAATCAGGCAGACATCGAACCGTCTATTGATGCTGAACACGAATATATATAAATATATCTATATGTATTAGCAGATGACAGAATGTTGCATAATAATCTCTGCGAGGGTGTCAAAAGCGATGACTACAGCACTTAAATGTCAGACGGGGGCTGTATTAGGGGGCGTGGCATGCAGCCAGGCGCTTGTTTTGTGGGTAGCAAACATCAAAGTGATTGAGTTGTTGCGATTGCTTTTGGAAACATTCAAAGGCAAATGGGTTGGGGTTGGGGGAGTGGGTGTGGCAAAAGGGGCAAGATATATAAAAGCAGAATTTATATATAAATTAAATTAAAAGTGCCATTGGTTTGGGGAAGGAGGGAAGAGGCATTGCTAGTTTTATATGTACATAAGTTGGTCCTTCATCATCATTGCTCCAATTGTGCAGACTGCAAACACTTTGAGCCCTTTTCGACGACAACTGGTCAGTGCCCCCCATAACAGATGCATTTTCGCTATTGTGGTTGCTGTTGTTGCAATGTTGCAATATTGACCGCAAGTAAATTTAAATTAAATGCAACATAAACTCCTTTTATGCTTTCACACACACACCGCCCCATCCACTTGCGTCTGGTGTGGCGCATTTGTTTACCAACAATTGCCATTAAAATTTAAATCAGAGCAATTATTATTAATGGGCGAAAGCGCTTTTTATAAATGTATTCAAATTGCCGCAAATTGTGCGAAGCTGTTAAAATGCAATCCGAAACCTTTTAAAACCAAACCAAACCAAAGCAACAACAACAACAATAACAGCAGATTTCAACGGTCATTTAATTTTCATGCAATTTCCACAGAATTTTCACCATGAATGAAAATTACTTTAGTGAATTAATCATTTGATTATCATTAATTTTGCTTAAAACCCGGATTCAATATAATGCATTCCCATTAAAAATTCAAAAGCCATAATAGAAAAATCTACAATTTAAGATTATAGTTTTTAAATTTAAAATATTAATCACATTAATAGCAATTTTAGTAATGATGACAAGTGTAAAATAACTTGATTTAAGAAAGTAAAGTTTAAGAGAAACAAATCAAAAAATCAGCTCAATTTCATTGATTTGAAAATCAGTATAATATATAAGTTCTTAAGATGTAAAGTAGAAGAAGAATCCTTTTTATTTAGATGTTAAAAAATCTGCCCATCGCTTCAATAAATTTTGACTATTTATCTTATCTTATTATGTGCAAAAATGGATTTAAATTGATATAAATTAAGCCGAAAAGCTTAGACATTATAATAATATTTGAATCTCTATACAAAAAGTCCCGAAATAAATCTGGATAAATACTGCTAGTAACTGAATTTAAAGATTTATTACTTATGGTCTAAGACAACCGAGTTTTATAAAATTTTACTTGATATTTATTCTTGGGGAAAATAAATGTAGTAGCTAAAGCATTGATCATTTAAGTAACTAGGATTTTCCTTCAAATATAAATTCTCTTTTGGTTACATAAATAAATAGAATTTTTGTATATTATATTATAAAATTATTAAGTGAGCAAATTAATTTGGCAGCTTTTCAAACTTTAATTTTTCATTTGCATTAATTTATAAATAGATTTGAATTCATAATGATGAAGTCGTTAAAAGGTGTAAAATGTTTACATTTTAATTAACTTTAAGTCATTTGTAGTTACACGGTAAGTTTATAAAGGATGTGTGTGTGTGTGTGTTTGTGTCGGCAGGTGGGTGAAAGTGTGTGTGTGTGTCTAAACGCATTAAAACACTTCATTATGCCAAATCCTGTGTGATATAACAAAAGCCAGACACGCACGCATTTAGAAGCTCGGGCGCTCTCACCATATCAGATCCCTGCCCATTCCTGTTCCCAAGACCTGATTCAAGCATATGCCTCTTAAACACACTTGAACAATTTTATTACCACAATGAGCTACGGGGTAAGGGGGCAAACACACACACACACATTTTGAAACTAGCATCAGTGTCGAGGCTCATTTTAATAGAGAGAGAGAGTGAGAGCAGTCGTAAGGAGGTAATGTGGGCATTTGCATTGAGGGATCGGGAATGGAATCACGTCATGTCAGAAACCATAAAGTGTATAAATACGATGTATCAACTATTTACCCTTACCCATGCCAGGCCGGAGCACTCCTTTCACGTCCTTTAACTCAATGGAATGAACGTATGTAAGTGTGTAGCTTGTATCCTTGACATTAGGAGTGCGCGCACGTGACGCAGGCTTTCAACCACTTTGATAATTTCGCCTTGTTTGCCGTTAATTTTACGCCTGATTACAAACGCTGATTGATAATAATCTCACGGTCAGCAGTAGCAGTAGGCATCGCTGCTACCTACATTCGGAGTGCACGGAGTGTGGGCCAAGTTTGTATTTAGCCAACAATTGCTCACTTGAGAGAAACTACACAGCTGGCCTACTAATTGTAAGTCTTGTATATATAAAAGAAAGTGTATATCAGTAGCATATATCAATTGCTCACTTAAGGGAAACATACTAAAATTGAGCACATAATTGAGCTACGTCTGAGTCTTGCGTCTGGGTCTTGATTCTGATCTTGGCTTAGACCGGCGCCAGTCTACTCAGACTCCGATGATTTTTGACCATTTTAATAATAATTTCTTGGCTTGCTCAGCATCCCTCCGTTTGCCATGCAAATATTGTATCTAGCCTAAAAAGGGTGTGCGCGCGCACATCGTAGTATCTTAAGCCGATCTAATGCCGATCCAGGGTTCAGGTATCGCGGCTACCGTTTTCTAGTGCGCTGTTCGTTGTGTTGGCAACAAATTGGATTACAATTAAATTGTATTTACATACACACAAACATATATTGCCTTTGTTCCCTGATGTCTGTCTGTCTGTCTATCCGTATTCATTTGCCTGGCCTCAATTAAAAATTGCCAGCAAAATTTTACATTTTGATATGAACCGTACTCATCCATTGCATATCCCGCTGGGTCCATTTGAGATTTTGTTTAATGCATAATGATGTATAAGGCATGGCGATTGTTGAATTTTAAATGGGAAAATCTGATTCTAAGGTAGGAAAAGTGCTACAAGAGTTAGAGTTAGAAAATCTTTTCTTAAGGTAGAAATACAGTTACAAGAGTGTGAGTTAGAAAATCGAGCATTTTGACATAGATAAATCTTGCCTCATTTGTAATAATTAAATGAATATATTTTGATTTTTAATAAACACATTTAATATTAAGGCGAAATTGAGTTAAGTTTTAATTAGTTTTAATAACAAGAACGTTTAAAAAAATCATGTATTGAATTTATTTGTGAAATCCTGTGAATATCAGTCATATCATCCACATACTAAGCTCCTGTGTGGCAAGAAAAACGATTTTATTGCAAATATTTGCCAAATGGTTAAATCAGAGAACTATATCATATTACCCACTATATATTTTTAGTTGCTTTTGTGTCCCAAATTAGAGAAATTCTAATGGCAAGAAAAGCCACCAATATGAGGCAATTTTCTATTCTCTTGATGATACTAGGACTATGATTAGATGGCTTTTAACATGCGCCGCAAAATATAATTGAATTGTTCTTCATTATTTATTTTATTATTTTGCTTGTCTCTTATTATTGTCCAACTTACTTTGGCCATACACTATTATCCGAGAGACTGCTCTATGCGCCATTGTTTTTACTACAGAAAACAGAGTGAGGAGACTGGGAATGGGCCTGGTCCTGGTCCTGGTTTCTCCCCCGTATCCGTATGGCTGTAGATGAGAAGCACTTTTGTGCCATCAAAACGACGCGTCATAAAATACGCGAATTGCATTTGCCATTTACGATGTGATTCTCTTTTCTCTTTGTAGTTGGTTCAGAAAGGCAGAGGGAAACGGATTTCAGCTGATTCCTTTGGGGATTTTGCGCACAAAGCAGTGCGAAATTGAATGTGGGATTTGGCAGAGAAGATAGACGACGAGTGTGGGGGGCAGAAATTGTGTTTGGGGGGGTCGGGTGTTGGGTGTAATTTTATTGCACTGCTTTTTATGATGTGGCGACAAATTGATATTTCCAGCCAAGGCGAAGGCAATGGCGATGGGCGAAGACGGAGACGACGGCGGGGGCAATGGCAATTTACTCCACTCACAGGAGCAAACCGCAAGCGGCAGAGGCCCAGGATACACCAATCACACTGGGCGGTCCAGAAGCCGCCTTCGCCTCCTGCTGAGCTCTTATTGTCAGAGTCGCCTTATAAAATAATTAAGTCCAAGTTCCTTCTGTGCCTTCCCGTTGTCGGCTCGTTTTGTTTGTTTGTTTGGTTGGTTGGTTGATTGTTGATGTTGTTTCATTGTTATCTCTCCTTGTGCGTGCGCATCCTAGCGGTATTAAGGACTTTAGCGCGATTTTCGCTTTCGCAGCAGCGGCTTTCTTTGTATCCCATTGACACCGGCAAGGATCCAAGGATCTATCTCTCTTTGGGCTCCGCTTGATGAAATTCAAAAATTTTCCTTTTCATTTTCTCTTATTTCTGGTCGCCCTTTTGCGCTGAAATCAACTGTAAAGTTAATCCCATTAATCCACGATCATTTTTCAAGTGGACTCCTAGCGAACCTTTTGCTGCAATGAAATGAAATGAATTCAATTGTGAAAATTCACCCGAATGTAGATGGGAAGGGGGTGAGGTGGTTTCGCATTGCAAATAGAAATATAAACCAAAATGTAGGCAACCTAAAAATGTTACTTATAATAATATATTTGGAGAGGTAAAAGAGAATATTTAAAGCAGAAATCTATCAAAATAAAGTTTACAATTAGTTTTCTTCTTTTTCGAATTACATTTGAGGCTAAAAACTATCTAAATTAGACGATTTTCTAGAGATTATAACCCAAATGAGATGTATTTGAGTGCGTACTCTTCTCAGTCGTCAAGCAGGTATCCATCATTACAGCACCCAAAAAATAAAATAATATTTTAGTTGTTAATTTGTTAACGCTGCGCTACCCACACAGACATATCAAATTTTTCGTTCGGCCCAGTCGTTTTCCCCATACATATGTATGTGCTTCTCGCTTGATTTCTCCTTCTCCAGCGAAAAGGATTTGATTCAGAGAACGCTGGACGAGAAATCACTGTCGGTTTGCTTCCTTTCATATATGTATGTATGTACATATGTTGGCTATTGTTCGCCCTTTGTTATTTTTAGTAATATTTTCGCATTTCCCTTTCCACTTACTCCTTAGATTGTGGTTGTAAATTGGTAATTTTATACTGTTGACGGCGATATCTGCTACCTTTTGTTGCTGACCAAATCGTTAGAATAGAAAATAATTGTTCAAAATAAAAACCGTAAATGTTTTGCTATTGTCTGTGTGTGTATTTTTTTTTTGCTTTTCTTGATTAATAACTGAAAGAATTGAAATTCAAATGCCAAAGACAGTTACAAACAGTAAATGGTTTTTTAGGGGAATGCAATTCAACGAGTTAAACTTACGAAAATTTATGTGCATGCCCTCAATCAGGTTGAATATGGTAAAGAAAATCGAAAATCATAATATATGGCCATTCTCAATGTACAATTTATTTAAATCAAAGTCTAAAGCGTTATTTATGTTCACTGTGTGTGTGTGTGTGTGGAGTATCACGAATTGTGGTGGATGGTGGAGTGTTGAATGGGGTTGGCTGATTGTGGAGTGGAGCAAGGGATTGCGTGCCTTGTGTCCCTTGCCACATTTTCATTTCTGCCATTGTGAATTTTGCATTTCCAAAGAAGACAAAAGCCAAGCCCAAAAAAGAATACAACCAAAAATATCAAAGAAGTTAAATTCAGCTATGACGAAGTTTATATACCCTTGCTGTTCTTGACCATTAAATCTTATTGAATTTTAAACTCTTTTTCTGTGTCCCAATACCAAAATATAAAATAAACTACCTCTAAATAACGACTTAAAGCAGCTGCTGTTAGTGAATAAAAATAAGATTTCCTTTAAAATATAAATTAGATCCAATTTAGCCTTTTAAGACGCGTGATATATTTAAACGTTTTTCTTGTGGCAGTTTTATCTGTGCAAAGTTCAAATTTTGAACTTGTAACGGCTAGAACATTTGTAACGAGCACTAGAACATTTGTAACGAGCACTAGAACACTTGTAACTAGCGGATTGGCTAAGTTTGATCAGAACTAGTGTCCAAGTCTGGCAACACTGTCAGTTTTATTTTGTCGCTTGCTACGCTTTCTTCCCAATTCCTTTTTGTTTTTATTTTTTCGTGTGTTCAAAATGCATAACAGTGAAAACAAATTAGATCTTTCAAAAGTTAATGCTAATAGCATTCAATTGATACTATTCGCAGTCCGATCGGTTCGATGTTACGTAAATGATTGTAAAAAGTTTTTTTTTTGGCCAAGAAGCGGCCCCGAAAATTTTTGAGACTGCGCTGGCGCCGCGTATTTGTGTGCGTGTATGTGTGTAAGTGTTTATGCGTAAACGAAGCAAATTGGTTTTTGTTTTATTTTTTTCTGTGCTTAAACTGCATAAAAGTGATAACAAATTAAATCTTTAAAAAGTAAATGTTGAAAGCTTTCAATAAATGCGCCTCGCAGTCCGTAAAAAATGACAAAATGTTTGTTTTTAGACTCCACTGTCGCGGCGTAAGTGTTTGTGTGCGTGAAGCTCAGGTTGCAAAGTAATGCGAATGTGTGTGTGTTTTTTTTAAGTGTCCAAGTGAAGTTAAAAATATATATGTAAATACAGATTCTAAATTGCAGCCTTGATATTTAAAGAAATACTAGAAAAACAGTTTCACAAAGAAAAGAAAATCGTAAGGTAAGTGAGTTTTTAATTGCACTTTTAATATCTAATGAAATTATGAGCAGCTGGCTGAATTGAATTGATCTGTCTAATTCCGACAAATGTATCTCAAAAACTGAGAGACAAGAAGTCAGTTCAATTTTAATATACCTTTTGCAAGGGTATAACAACCGCGTTGGGGCGACGACCACACTCGCGTCAAAACATTTCGCTGACTAATAGACGTAAAATAGCCCAAAAAGCAGAAAGAGGAGACCTACTACCAACTATTGTGGTACAACTCCATTTTGGTTTTTAATGTTCGTTCATTCACGTTTATTGTTTAGCATGCTTTTAGCCTATTATGGAAATCGTAATAAACAAAAACCAACAAACAATGGCCATTTATTTGAATGTGTATGTGTGAGTGTGTCTATCAGTTTGTATGTAGGTGTGTGTGAGTATTTGAAATCGAAATTTATATGAAGTGGCAAGAACATGTGTCATAAATACAATGAATGTACTTAATAGTTTCGATTTATGAATAAATTTACCTGAAATCATCAGTCACATATAGCAACATGTTAAATTTTTAATTAAATCTATTGTGGGTACATATTTGAATTAGATATCGTATTTCATTCTTTTATGGATATTCCGAAAAGATTTTATAGTCATATAAAAGATAGTTTATGATCGCATGTGTAAAGGAATTAACGGTATAACGAATCAGTATGGGGATTAACAGAGATTCTTCAAGTGAGATTAGTGAGTGCGAAACTCCGTTTATCACTTGCTTGTTTCCTCTTTTCTCTACATATTAGTATGAAATATTTTTAGGTCGTTGCGAATTGTGTTCAAATATTATCTTAAATTTGAAACATACAGAAACTCCAATTGACAAACTAATTGCAGTTAAGTCGAGCGAACTTTTGATCCAGTCCCACTTGGTCCCCTCCTCGCAATGTGCATGTATGTATATGTTAATATGTGTGCGTGTGTGAGAGTGTGTGTGTATCTGACTTCAGACTAGCGCCACTCAGCTAGCTAAAGTGGAGTCAATGAAAATTGCAACTCCCACTTTGCTCGTACGTCAATTAGGTAACGTTTTCTGCTCAACCACACCGCCCCACAATGGGCTCCCCCGTCCGTCCTCTCTACGAAAGTTGCCTGCATTGCTTGCGTTCTCTCTCTATATCCCTCTCTTTTCTTTGGCACTCTCTCTTGCTCTCTCTCTCTCCCTTTCACCAACACACTCACACTCATACACAGACACACATTCCCATGCAAACATACATACATACGTAGCCTTTTTATTGCAGTGCAATTTGTTGTAGAATCGTTTTGTCCGACAGTTGAACAGTTTGTTATTTCTTTTAAATGTTCCAAGTAAGAGCTTTTGGAATTTTTCTGTTCTGGCCAACGGTCAGAGCACACACAAGAGAGATAGAGAGAAAGAGAAAGGGAGATAGAAAGAGAGGTATGATAGGTAGGTGGAGACAATCTCTTTCTTGTTTGGGTGTTTGGTGGGGATTGGCAATGGCTGTGCACAGGGAGATGAGGGGGGAAGGCTTTGTCAGGTCTTTTGTCTATGCATTTTCAATTTGCAAAATGAATGAATGCAGTCAAACAAGTAGAACAATGCCAAGGAGACGGCATCTTCCGCAACCCTACACCTTCCTCATCTCACCGCCAGTGTGCTCTGATAAAACCGATTCGTAATGCAATTTCCATTTGTGCGTTCCGTTTAAATTAAAGTGGGGCAACGCCAACGTGTCAGGACCCTTTGAACCTCTGCTCCAACTGTATGTCTATCTCTATCCTCCATTTCGTTTTGCACTCCCCCATGGGGGAGGCTGTGGAAACATCTTACATGAGAACGAATCAAAAACAAGAAATGTGCACAGGGAAATTATAGAAAAATGTGTTACGTACAGGTGAGGTGAGCACCAATACACACACTCACACCCACACACCACACACACACACAGAGTGAAGTCTCATCTCGCCCACTCTTTTTGTAGGGAGCTTCACTTCAAATGTTGCGGTGGCTGTCAGCACTTTGAGACGCACTTTGGCCAAAGCAATCTTCTAAACAGGATAAATGTAATTGCGCATGAATTTCTACGCATATTTCGTTGTCGTCGTCGTCGTCGTCGCTGTCGCCGTCGTAGTCTGAATTTGAAAAGATTTTATTTTCGGTGCTTTTTAGTTTGTTTTTATTTTTTTGCGCCCGTTTTTACCGTCGGTGAGAGAAAGAGAGAGAGACTAGCAGCATTTTAGCGGTCAACTGTGGGGCCAGACATCCGATTGGCTCATCATAAACATTGAGACACGCCCCCGTTTGGCCAGGAAGAGGGAGAGACCTAAAAGAATCTCTCGCTCTCTCTGTGAGTGTGTGTGTTTGTGGGTCTAATTGACTCCCATAACGGTTGTTTTGTTTTGAGCAAATTGTTTGCAACACTCTTTGAATGCTTCGTGGTTGTTGTCTCATCTCAAAGCAAAAGCATTTAAGAATTCAATTTTGCCCTCTCACTCTTTCGCACTCGACAGTGCAAACTCTCTCCACTAGAGTAGCTCTCTCTCTCATTTACTCTCTCTTTCTCACTCTCTTGGTCTCTGCTTGTCTGCAAAAGTTCTTTGCAGAGCTCAATTGTAAAAATGGCCGACAGTATTGCGCATGAGGGAGGTTTTTGGTTGAAACATTATGGAAAGGAACACTCCATAGGGACATATATTGAGTCTGTATGTTATAGTTCCTATTAATACAGATAACTTTCTTAAAATAGTTTGTACGGTTGTAGATTATTTTGAAGTATTTTGTTCATCCAACTTTTACTGTGGGAAAAGAAAGAGTTGTACAACATGTCGTATGAGTAACGTGAGATATTCTTTGAAATCTTTTAGGTCACTTGGCCAATGATTTCTAGCTTCCTCTTGACATAATGTTATTATCTGTTTAAAGTTTATATAAAAATGTTTTGTACCAAGCAATAATATTGATTTCCCTATATAGAGACTTTAACTTTCATTACTTATTTCATTGCATTATTAATTACTCTCTCCTGACTCTGTTGGGAGCTTAAACCTTTATGCTCAATCAACATATAACATGCACACATTTAAGTTAATCCTCTTTTAAATTGATTGACCCGTGTTCGCAACATTTACCCACAACTGCAAATCAATTAAAATATATTCCAAACACTTTTGGCCAAAAACTTTCTATCTACGCAAGACATCAGCTGCAACGGCAACGGCAACAGGAAAAGCAACAGCAGCAACAGTAGTTCAAGTAGAAGGAATATTTGAATAGCTCACAGAGCAACACTTGACCTCTGGTAGGTGGCAATTGATTGATTTTATATTGGCATTTCAATAGACTTTGGCCAAGCGCACAAACACAGCAGCAGCAGCAGCGGTAGTGGCAGAGGTAACGGCAGAGCAGACAGACCGTTATCGCCCCCACTTGAGACATGTTCCAAATGCCAAGTGTTTCTCTGGCTCTCAGCTTAAAACTTGCTTTTTTTTCGCACAATTTAGACGATGCGTTCTTTTTTCGTATATTTTTGTTGGTTTTTTCGTTGTTGTTGTTGTTGTCGTGGCTTCCGTTCAGGTTGCGACACAAGAAAGTGTCTGTCGATGCGGTTGCAGCGCAATTGTCGAAATAAACGAAAAGGAATTCAACTGCAAATAGAATGGAAGTGGGAAAAGCAAACTGAGCACAAGCCAACCCTCTTAGAAAGAGAGCGAACGATTCATTGCAAGAGAATGAGAGACAAACACACACACCCTCCCATCAGAACCGTCGGAGGGGTAGGCAGGAATAATTCTCTCCCCGTGCGTGTGTGTGTGTGTGTGTGTGCAAAAACCATTTAGTGCCAAAGACCAAAAGAATTTCAACGGCCACCAACCAACCAACTAACCAACCAACCACCTTAGTTGGTTTCAGTTTCAGTTGAGCGCCGCATGAGGTAGCAGGCTAGAACAACCGCTCTCCGGACACGACCGGGGGTTAAAAATCTAGAGACTGAAACAATAAAAATACTTAACGATCGTTTTCACAAGCACACACACACACAGACACACACAAACACATAGGCACACACATACGTACAAAGAGAAGAGAAGTCGGTTAGCCGGCAAGGACTCAGCACCAGAACTCAGGACCTTTGCGTCTGTTAACAGAAACATTTGAATTTAAATGCGAAACGTTGATCAAACGGTGCAGACGTCTCGCGGTGAAACGAAAAACGGGAAAACTGTTTACGGAAATTGTGAATTCTTGCAATTTAGTGTGACTTCAACGAATAGTGAATAAAGATTTTTGATTAAAAATCAGAACACAAATATATACATACATATATACATACAAATACAAGTGCAATGTCTTCCTCCGAAGCTGAAGTTGATATTAGTGTGGTATCTAGTCCAGAGCCAAGTCCGTTAGGCGCCGTCGGCCTAAGCATGACCAATGGCCGCGATAGTCCTATGCTGGTGGCACGTTCGCCGGCTCGCTCCGCCGACGGGAGTACACCTCCGGCAACACCAACACATCGCTCCACACCGAACACAACCAACGGCACACCCACTCTATCCTCATCATCATTGACAGCGAATGTGACGGCAGGAACACACTATCACCATAGTCCGACAGGAGCTGTGCCGCCGGCTGTGTTGCATCATCATCTGCAGCATCATTTGAGCTCGTTGGGTGGACATCCAGTGGCCCTGCATCATGCCTTGCACAGTTTCGGTCATCTCCATCATGCTGGCGGCCATGGGGCGCCGCATCCGGCAGCCTTGTTGCAACATGCCATGGTACCCACACAACAGCATCAGCACCAGCAGCAGCAACATCATAACGACAGGTTAAGTCCGCCACCTGCCCCAAAATCACCAGAACGCACAGATAGCGAGGAATTAAGCGGTCATAGTTTGAATAACAACAACTCGAAGGCTTTGAATCACAATAATACCAGCCCATCGGCAGCTGTTGCTGCAGCGGCGGCGGTAGCAGTGGCAGCAGCAGCCGCATCAGTTGGCCAAAATAGCAATGACAATGATAGCAATGGCAGCAGTAATGGCAATAAGGCAACCACTGGATCCAATGGCTTTACCAGTTTCTCCATCTCCAGCATCCTGAGTCGCAGCGAGCCACCGAAAAAGAATGGCGCCAACACACTGATAACTCCGATTCCACAACTGCCGCAACCTGGTCCGGGTGGACCGCAGGATGCTGCAATGCTCTCAAGGTAAGTCCTAGTCCTTTATGTACATATACATATATATATATTAAAATCCCATGATCGACCAGCCCAGATTAAGATACCAACAAACTGAAAACCAAAAAGTCAAGCGTCTACAATTTCACTTGTTTCATGGTTTTGAGCAAAATTTTTATATAATCCATTCGAAAAATAAAACAAAAGAGAAGGCTAAAGGCCACTTAAGTAATGTCCTGATGCTCATAATAGATTAGAGAAATTTGATAGGTCAATTGCATAGACAGACAAACAGTTTATGAATTTTGATTTTATTATAGATAGTTTACACTAAAAGGGAGATTTTGTTGGTCAGAGTATGTTGAAATGATCCTCCTGTAATTTGACTATTAAAATGAGAAATGATGAGAAAAGAGTAATTACTCAATAAAGAAGATATATTAGCATTAGGTGTAATAGAATACCAGAAATAACTAGAACTCATTAGTCTAAAATTGGTTAACAAATCAGGTAGTAAAATAACGTTTAATTAAACGAATATTACCCCTTTTCCCCAATCTTTCTTGCTTGTCTTAACTTTTTGCATTAGCATTGAATTTTTTAACTCATTCTAAACATATTTTGCCCACTGTCATAAGGACAAGATGGAATGGCCCTCAACTTTAACCTCCAATATCAAATTACACAACATTTGCTTATGAAATTCAATGCAATTTCTCAATGAATGAATGAAAGTGAAGCTAACTGCCAATGCAGAATTCGGAGTGGTGGAACCCTCTTCAATAAACGAAACTGACCTACATAAATGTCTGACTGTATGTAGATGACGTACAGAGCAGTTGATTAATAATAAAATAAAGGCAGGCCCAACTTAGCCGACGTTTAACAAACGAAAGAGATCAAATTTCAAATTGGTCGATTAACGCATGTTCGATGAATCAAGTAAAACGAAGAACATATAAAAATGTTGCACTTTTATTTTATGCAGGACTCTCAAAAGGACTCCCTTAAGTTCTTGTTGGTTATTTTTTTTTTTTTTTTTGGTAAATAATGATCATTTTCATTTCATTTACGCGTGCTCGCACCGCTGATCGTTGGCGATAAGAAAAGCGGCCAAGGCGAGGGTCGCGCAAGCCAAAAAAAAAAACAGAAAAAAATAAAGGATCGCCCTCGTCCAAGTGTTGACTCCTGCTGTTTGGCGCTTACAGCTGACGTGTGACCGTCTGACCGTCTGACTGACTGACTGACTGAGTGAGTGACTGGCTTATCGGTTAATCATCAGCATTGGACTGGACCCAACCCATTGCAGTTTAATTCAAATGCTTAATACAAGCCCATTGAAAATGCTGAGTGATCGTTTAATATTTTCTACTTTCACCTGGGCTTCCTGCCACTTAACTAACTTATTTTGACAGTAGCATTGCATTTTTAATTAGCTCTCTGTATCTCTCTCTCTTTCTCTTTACTGCAATTGCGGTTGCTTAATTATGGTCGGCGTTGTTTTGTCTCTTCTTTCTTTAGAGCTGTAATTCAATACGCTTGTGAGTGAAATGGTTAACAAAGCAACTCGAAAAGGGTGCTCCTCCATATCCCCCCACCCACTCCCCCTCCATATCCAGGATATTGTGAGCTTATTGTTCTTTTCATTTTCTTCCTGCAAAAGGATGACGCAAAAGTACGAACATTCATATAATTATTACATATAGAGGACGACTATAATTACAATACAATTGCAGTCCCATTGCAATGCGTCGGGGCTAAGGATAATGAATCTTATCTCTCACAATGGGAATTAGCTTGTTGCGGCATTTAGTGGTTGATGATTTCTGTCTTTGATTCATACTCATACCACACTCTTATCTAGATGATTGCAATTGGGTGTGTGTGTGTGTTCCCTCATTTAATATCAACCATATTACATATTGGAATCGACAAATCTGATGTCTAAATCTCAGGTTTGACTTGCCATTGAACACGCGTGTCATTTGCCCGGCTTCCTGTGGAGCAGCGAAAACTAATATTGTGTCCCTCACAAATGTCACAATTTTTGAAGTACTATTGTACTCTCGACCATGAAGAGACTAAGCCTCTCTCTCTCCCTCTCTGTCTCTCTCTCTCGTTCTCTATGAATACGATTATAGGCTATATATATATATATTTGTTCGTTAATCCCATCGCCTAACCTCTGTGGCTCTCTGGTCCTCTGTTCCTGCTTATTCAAGTGTATGCCATTTCGCACAATGTTCAATATTTTGGCTACTTTGTGGCCTGAGTCGAGTGTACTTTAGTGCGGGCACTATATATGTATATGTATGTTTATATTGTCCTTCCACCCGTTCGAAATGTCACCAAAAATTACATCTAATGCAGTTAGGGAAAAGGGCCAATCGAGGCCAGATCAGGCCCAATTAGTGTGTGCAAATCTTTTATACATGAACGATTTTTAAGCGGTTTAAGCCTGGCGGGCATATTAAAATTTCCGTTTTCTGCTCAGTTCCTCTTTCAACTTCTATTATTTAAATTAATAATTTTGTTGTAATTCGCTTTGTGAATTGAGAATTGTTGCTTGGCATCACACGGACAGCAACAGCTGCCTTTAATAATTCAATTGAATTGGAGAAACAAATGTGCGGGCTGATCAAGTCTCAATTGAAGAGTTTTCTAAAAAGACTTTTTTTGAGTTCAGAAAATTTATAACGAAGGCAACTAACAAAGTATTTTTTTTAGGTATTAACATAATATTAAACTAGATCTACCTCTGATCTCTGTGAGTTCTTTAACCGTAGGAGTTTTAGGTCAAATAGGATTATTAAGGATAATTTAAAATATTATAAGTATTGGGCCATTAATTCATAGAAACATTTAACAAATTCTGGACAGAAATTTCTCATCAAATAAGTCGTAACAATTGATATTTATTTTTTCTTGTTTGAATTTCAATTTATCTGGATTAAAAGCAAATAAAGTCTCGTCCTCTATCATTTTCTCTGATTATCAGTAAAATTTTCTAAATTAAATGGGTTTTCTTCAGTTGATAAGTCATATTTTTACAGTTGCTTAGATTTTTGATATACTTATCATTCAAACTTCATCACAATTGTGGTTTATAAATATACTTTTCTTTCGTAGTCTTTCATTTTAGTGTCCGGTTAAGCATCATAAGATAAATCTATTTCACTTACTTAATTGTCTTTGAATTATCTTAACTTTGAGTGAAGTTTTCTTTTCAAATGCTTAAGCTACTTGCAAGATTTGCCCTTTCCGATTTGAATTTCACTTTCACTTAGAACTTCATTTGAATAGCAACCTCACATTAAAATCAAATCGACTTCTGTCTGTGGAATGTTACTAGATTCGGGACTTCAAAGCCAAGAGCAAAGCAAAACCCATGTTGAACGCCATGTTAAACAACTCAATTGCATAGCACACTTTTATCCTAGCACAAAAGGGCCCCCAAGACAAATTATGACAGCCGGCAAAGGCATGGCAAAAGCAAAAGGAAAAAAAAAGAGGAGAAGGAAAATGAATGAAAGGCGAAGAACACGAGGATTCGCAAAACAATTCATTAAAGGAAAATAACAGCCATGCATCAACTTGGACCGCTCCGCTCGCTCCACCCGTTTCGTTGACTTCTGACAGGCCAAGAGAAACGGAAATGATGTGGGGGGAAAAATGGGGCGAATGGGTATGGGAGGATGATGATGATGATGAGGGGCCGCACCCATGCCACTCGGGTTTAAACATGGCCGTCCACTTCCGCCACAAAATGACACCAATGTAAATGAATACACAGTCGTTGTGGTGGCTGCCCGCGATTTGCGGACCTAGGCCCGAGGCAAAGTAATTTCGTATTTATTTCATTAGTGGTCGGACAGTCAGAGGAGGACCTTTTTCTCTTTTTCTGTTACATTTTTTTTATTTTTATTTTGTTTGTTCTCTGTTTGATTTGAATAATTAGTTGAGCAAATAGCTACAAGCTGTTTAGCAAATTCCCCTTCTGACAGCGGAAAAATTAGCGTAGTAATTGAGGTAATTTCTTTTGTTTCTCGTCTCGCGTAACCTGAGACAAAACTGCGGCTGAATTTTTGCCTTTTGGCATCTTTATTGTGGGTTTTTTTTTTTGGTTTATTTATTTGTTAGCCGGCTTCAGCCAAACTAGCCAAAAGCCCCAAGCGGCTTTCTCTCAATTGACGCTGTAAACATGAAGCCCATTAGAAGTGATTTGAGCCCCACGTTTGGGGAAGCCTTTGAACAGCGTCTCTGTCCCCGGGTAAAAGTCTATTGCAAAAGGGCGACTCATAATTTACCTGACTGCAAGTAAAACCAATCGAAAAGCATTAAGCATTACTGAGTGGTAAATGGGTGGGGTGGGGTAGAAAGCAGTTGGCTATTGATTTCCACACCTGTACCTTGGCCGCAACGAAAGAGGTCAGCAAAATGTTAATGTCACACACACACACATGGACAAGTTGGGCGCATTCTGTCTGTCTGCTAAAGTGGGTGGACGGTGAGACGACTCGCAAGAAATCACAGTCCACCACAGCTCTCATTCTGTCTCTGTCTCACTCTGGTCAAGGGTCAGAATGGGGGTTAACAACACTAAACAAAACGAAATGTGAAAGGCAAAACGGCTCCCAAAAGCCAATTCAATGGGGTTGTTAGTTAATGCCTGACATTGGTATTCTAGACCGGTGAGAAATGCATTTTGCTTTCGTTCAACTTGCTTAAACACAAAAGTTCATTGAGTGCGTGGGAAGCATAAAATCCATCCACCCACATATACAAATTTATCGGCATCAATCACACACAATAACGAAAATCAATAAGAGCATTGATTTCTATGCCAATTAAATTTATATAAAGCAAGGTGAGAGAAAATAATACTCAATGCATCAATAATCGACTGCAAAATGTTTAGAAAACACTTCATTCTCTTTTTTTTCTAAAGCATTTTCGAAGTTGTTTTGGTTGTCACCAAATTGAGCTATTTGAAATTTTATAAATCCTTGAGACTGATAAATTATGGCCTTAAGAAAGGAGGCTTCAAGGAGGACGAAGTATTTCCACAGCTTTTTTGTTTGGATAATATGTATATTTGATTTGTTAACTTCTGTTTAGCCCAATAAACCCCAAAGTCGCACAACATATCCTCCCCCATTTAGGGGGACACATACTTTAACTTCGTTATAGAAATACATACGTACATACATATATCTTTGTGTATGTATATGGGGCACATTATAATGGGAAAAGACAAAAACAAAAAGTGTTCCGTCTTGCAAATAAAACTTTGCCTCTATCTACATAAATAAATAAAATGTATTTATAAAGATGCTTTTAAGCTGGCAACTTAACAAGGTTATATAGACACACACACACACATACAGAGGGTTGCTGTTGGGGGGAGGGGCTAGGAGTTGGGCTGTTGGTAATTCGCAGCAGCTGTTGTCAGTTATGGCGCTCCTTCTGAAGGGGGTTGCTTTTGTTTCAGCTCTTAATGGCCTATATAAGGTTGAATATTAGCTTTATATGTATTGAGGATAGTAGTCGCTACCCCACCCATTTAACCGACCATAAGTATTTACCCAATAGACTTCATCATTTCTTGGCTACACATAATTGCAATCTTAATGCATAAATTATGATTTAAATGGAAAATTTAACTTGCTTCATTCCAGATTGGGTTTCATATCGCAATGGGGAGCATTGGCTGGACGTTATGCTGCCCTTTGTCCGCCCGGCTGGCCTTGGGCGCCACAACGCAACCCGTTCCATAGTCCGACGCATGGTAAGTGCAAATTGATTTACACTAACTCTCTGGTACTCCTTTCTTACAATTAACCAAATAGTTGATCTAATTGAATTACCTGTTTAAAACTCATCGGTGGAATGTGTCCGAGTGTCCGATTGCCACATTCCTTTTGCAGATTAACCGTCTCTTCGTCCTCTCTCTCTCTCTCTCCCTCTTTCTCTCTCTGCTTAGTTAAAGATTAGACATTCTTTGAATGTATATAGCCGTCTCTAATGCTTCAAAGAATTTTGCTCTACCCTTGTGTCTGAGTGGTACACAAATACTATTGCATTAATAGCAATTTTCAATTAATTGCAATTTGTAATCGAGTATTGAGTTACGCCTAAAGCGTGGGCCGCATATGTATCTATTTGGCATTTGCCTTTGCCCCATGTGTGAATGTACAAACATGTACATACATACATACATACATACAATTGGCACTTTAATCCTATTTAATTGGCCCTATCGGCATTAGGGGCCATTGCAATTACATTTGTTCATGTAAATTGCCCTTAAGTTTTGCACTCCCATTCCAAAACCAAAAACAACAACAAAAAAAAAAGAAAAGAAGAAAAACTATTCGAGCAGTCAACCAAGAACAACAAAAGCAACTCCATTGTGAAGCGCAAGTTGTGAGTGAACTTAGAAATGCTTTTCATGTGCCACATCAAATGCTTTTCAAGCAAATTACGGCAATTTAAACTTTTTCAAATGAGATCAATACTAAAAGCCCGATAAAAACAAAATCGACCAACACTGACTGACAGCCATTTTAAATGGTAATTTTACGTTCACCAATACAGACACAGACACCGACACACACGCACACACATACACTCTCACATGAATATATATATGGTAGAGTTGGACGCTCTCCGAGTTTGCGCCGTAAGCTCCTTAAGGGGGCAAGGACATAACGGCAAACTAGAAAAAAAAAAACGCATGAAAAATACAGCAAACAAAAAAAAAAAAAAATGAAACGACGAAAGACGAAGACAAGTGTGAGGTTAAGTGTTGCAGCTTAAATCTGTGCATGTAGCAACCCTTGATGGAGAGACACCACCCACCCACACACACTCACACACACATACACATTTACTCTCTCCCTTACCGAGAGAGTGGGTGTCACTCCCCTCCCACGCGCAAAGAAACTGACAAATCAACTAATAAAATTTTTTCTCTCTTTCTCTCTCTCTCGCGTGCTTTTTTGCAGACAGTTCCTCGACAAACACAACAGAAAATCCCCCCTCGCCCACATCGTTGAGTCCCAACAACAGTAGCAGCATCAACAACAACAACAACAGTAATAACAACAACAATAACAGTAGCAACACTGCCAATGCCAACAACAACAACAACACGAACAAGTCACCCTCACATCATCCGTTATACCAGCCACAGCAACAGCATCCACATTTACAACAGCATCCACAGCATCCACTTCAGCCCAGCACACCGACAAGTAGCACCAGCAGCAATGGCGGCGGCGGAGGAGGTGGAAGTGTAGGCGGAGGCATCCCAGTTGTTCATGCCCATCATCTGTCCGGTTCACATCACTCTCATGCCAGCTATTTGCTGCCCACCAGCTCCAATGAGTCGGACGATGATGGCGAGGAAATCATCGAGGAAGATGACGGCACGGATGGCCCATCGGATAGTTCTTCACCGCATGGCGACGGCAATGGATCGAAGCGAAAAAAGAAAACACGCACAGTATTCTCTCGTGCTCAGGTCTTTCAGCTGGAGTCCACATTTGACATGAAGCGATATCTCAGCTCGTCGGAACGCGCCGGACTGGCGGCATCATTGCGCTTGACCGAAACACAAGTGAAGATTTGGTTTCAGAATCGCCGCAATAAATGGAAACGCCAATTAGCCGCCGAATTGGAGGCAGCAAACATGGCCAATATGGCACATGCGGCACAGCGTTTGGTCCGTGTCCCGGTGCTCTATCATGATGGTACAACAGCGGGCTTTGTTCCCCCACCGCCACCGCATCATCATCCCATGCAGTATTATGCTGCGGCAGCAGCACGGAACACCAGCCCACCGCGACCGCCGCTGTCGTCGCTGGTATAGGGAGTGGGGTGCCTGGCGGCACCCATGTCGCTGCTGAAGCCGCCAACGCCAACGTCAATGATAATGTCGTTGCCACCGCCGCCGCTGCCGCCACCGTCGTCACTGCGCCCGCCGCTGAGAAGCTCTTCTATGGATAGAACAGACGGAGGAGATGGGGATTCAGATGCGGAGCAAGAACGGGCCATTCTCCACAACGGTATGGAGGATGAGGACGATTCGGCCATTGATGTGGAAGCCGATGAAGAGCCCGATGCCGAACAGATGCCAGTGGAGCCTCCAGAGCTGCGCACAAACCACAACAATTGCCTGGAACGCAAAGAGAGCGTGGGCTGTGGAGGCGGATAAATCGATGTTGTCGAGTTGTCTAGTGCTGGGTTAGCCCACATTCCCGGTTTCACCAGGCCAGGAGTAGTGCACATCAATTGGTTTCAATGCTAACACCTCCCCCACCACCACACCCCCCAACAAAAAAGGAAAAAAAACGGTTTACAAGGGAAGTTAGCTTAACAGTTTTTTTTTTTGATAGTTTGTTCCTAAAGCTTTTGTAAATATATCTATATATATAAATACTTATTCTACTCAGTGGTGGGTGGGCAGCATATTGCTCAATCAGTTGTAATTGTATCCTATATCATGTATATATAGATAGTCGAGAGACGTGTTCTATATATAATGCGCTTTACATTATTATCTCACAACATATGTATATGAACATTTGCTTTAAAATCGTTTAATTGCTGGTCAAGATTTTGGTTTTTCTTGTAACTCTCTCGGTTCCCTCTTCCACATACAAACACATGTAAAGCAAGTAAAATTCAATTTTAATATTAAGCTTAAAGTAATTATTAAGCCGAAAAAGAAAAACAAGAACAGTAACACAAATAAAAAAAAAAAACCAAAAACAAACCAGATACAAGGCATAAGTCAAAGCAATTACCAAATAATTAGTTAAATTATTTTTAACAAAATAAATTCAATGTTGACATAATCCAAAACTAAATCGATATCGATATATCGAACTAAACCAAAACCCATGAAATGCATAAGAAAATATGAAAAGAAATATAATAAAATACTTATTAATAAAATATATACTTACTTATTATAAAAAATGAGAAAACTTCTTTAAATTATTCTTCCCTTGGGTAAATTTAATTTCAGATCAAAATTTTGATCTACTTTTCTGTTTATCAGTTTCGTTTATGAAACAAATTAAACAAGAATTAAACATACTCGAAAATAACACCTTCATGGCGAATAATTCAATATGTTTCCCAGAATGGTATTTAATTGGAAATTTATATTTCCTTAAGTTAGTCCGCATTTTTAGTGATCAATTGAATCAACGAAAATGAACGGATAAATTCATCGACTACTCAAAATTCCAAATAATTGGTAGAGATTTAAAAGTTAATCATGAGTAGATCCAAATACAGAGACTAGAAATTACCGGGTGGCACTTAAAATAAATTTTTGCCGCTTATTTTTCAACAAGTTTCGTAATTGTCATAGGAAAAGTCAATGGGGAGAACGAGGACGAAAGCCTTTTCAAAGTGGCAGAAACACTTATTTAGGTTTAATTGCCAACGCGAAGTACAAATACTTATATATAAATATACATATATGCATGTATGTGTGTATCTGTGTGCATGTTGCACATGGAGATAAAACTGTAAAATGTTGGCATTCGCAGCAAACAATGCCAATTGCCTGTTATTATTGTTGCTGGCACAGGCGTTTTAAGTTGCACATTTTATTGTGCAGTTTGTTGCAATTTAGTCACGTTGAGCGCGTTGAATGTACGATGTTGTTATTATTTTTGCCTCTGCACTTTATTGTATGGCGCATATATATATATATATACATATCTACTACATCCTTTAGGCCAGCTTTTCCTATCGCGTGTTAAATTGCAAAAATAAATTGCGAATTGTGCGCACTGAGGGAATAATGCCAATAAAATGGTGAACAACAAAAAAAAAGGAGAAAAGTGCTTGCAGTTATGCAAAAATAAGCGATTGCTGGTTTTGAATTACCAAATACAATAATTACATGTGTTCCAATTGTTTGTATATACATGTACAACATACATATATTCAGACACATTTGTATATTGTGTGATATGTATAAAATTATGGCCGATTGATTGGAGTGTTACATTTCACACGGCTATGTATAATCGCAGTGTTTCAAATCGATTTGTTTTTTGTACTTAATTGTTGCGGCGGGTATTTTATATACACTTGCAAAAAAGATTCGATTTATTCACTTTTTACCAAGTGTTTTTGCTCATTCCTTCTCAAAAGATTATAGTTTTAAGTCTGTAAATACATAAAACTAATTGTGAAATAAATAAAACAAGAATTAAACCTTAAAAAATAAAGGCATTTACTCTTGACTAATCTGAAATTAAAGACTTAGACATAGAGTTATTTCAAGTTTGGTTTTTGTACATTAGTTTTTCATAACTGACTTTGAGCAACTTAAACTAATTGACTCAAAATTGACTAAGAGCGAGTGGTACAAATTTTTCAAAGATAATTTACTAATCTATCAATTGAAACGCAACTTGAAACGTTTTCTATGTATGGAAATAATTAATTGTGATTCTTTAACAAACTTAAGGTCTATTAGTCTAATCGATTTCTATTTAACAACATTTTCAAGGGTATACAAATATAAGTGTGAGAATTAACTTCAAGTTTCCTGTTATTGTATTTCATATAATTTTTGCATTTATTTATTTATATTGATTGAATTAACTGCAGGCTGACATTTGAAGGATTTTATGGGATAAACGAAATATTAAGTATTTAATGTACATATTATACATACATATATTTGAAATCAGCTTTCTACAGATTCGTTTTTTGTCGTTCTTTATTTATTTTTTGCGCATTTGAGAATGAATTTTATTAACAATAGAGCAAAAGCAATCTCATCGCTCCTGGTAAGCGGAGAATATCTGAGGGGGGTGGTGGTGGCATAAGCTAACTGAACAAATTAGGCTGCCTTTTATGTGGCATGCCCCCATGCCATGGCTTATGCCTGCATATTATAGTATTTCATTTTCATTTCTTCCGCTTTTCGGTTCTTTCTCGTTTTTGCCAACATTTTTGTATGGATGCAGTCAAGTGCTTGAGCATTTTATTTAAGCGTATGAATGGATTTAATGGTTTTTCTTGCCATCCCTTTTTTTTCGTTTGTCTATTTTGGGCCAGAAGGAAATGGGGCCCCGAAAAAAAAAACGATGGCAAAAAGTATTTCAATTCATTTTGTAAAATGCTTGAAAATTGTAGCGAAATTATAAAAATTGTCTGCCAGATGACGAGCACTTTGGGTGGCTTCATTCAAAAAAGAAAAAAAAAAAACCCTTTTTTTTTGGCTGCTTTTCAGAATTTTCGCTCTTTGCTTCTTTTTGGCCACATTTGCTCATATGTAAAGTGAATTGTTTTGGGTGGTTCAGCCAGGGGATGAGTATGTATCTATGTGTGTGTGTGAGTAGGATGGGTGGGTGTACATATGTGTAGTGGTTGGCGAATTGTAAAAGCCGTTTTTGTAAGGGTAACATTTAGGAGGAGTATTTTGGTTTGAATAAGTGGCTCAATCTTAAATAAAACTGGTAAATGCAAGAGTATATAAACTTCGATGTAATAAAATTAACTTGGGGCTATTTATACCCTGTAACCATGCCATGAAGGCATATTAAACTATGTCTATATCTAGAATTATATAACTTTAATTGCATTAAACATCAGATATTCGAATTTATAGGGAAAGTTTTTTGGCCAAGAGACTGCTTGTTGACTGTTTTTATAAAGAGTATATTGAAGTCGTTAGCTAATTCTCTTTCGGGATACATTTTTGTTGTGTTTTTTTGGATAATTTCATTTTCCGTAGCCATATATGAAATGGCTTTCTGGAGTCTACTTTGGGGCTCGCCTTTTAACATGCCCAATTTGTTGGTACTGGATTGGGCTAGGCTGGGCTTGGTTTGGGTTTTGTTTGGGTGGCTATGGAGATGTTGTTTTGCCTGCAGTAATTTCTTAATTAGCTCGCGATGTGCAATGTGCTTATATACTTAAACAGCTTGGTCATGTGTGTGTGCCTCAGCACAGTTTGCTAACTTTTTTTTTTCTGTATGTATATACATACATATGTACATATAACAAGAGATATATTATGTATGTGTGAGCCAACCGGCGGGGTACTTATTTTAATTGCAAGCTTTTTGGGATCTGAAGTGCAGCAGCTTATCACAAAGTTGGCTTTTGTTTCTACCTCACAGACATTTAGAAGAAAATGTTTAACTAAAATAGTCAGAAATATATCTGGATTGCTTTGTTACTTTGGTTTTTTGGCAAGAATAATCTTTAATCGTTAGCATCCGTTGGTAATAGGGAATTTCCAGCAATTCAGAAATCTGAAATATCTGGAATTTGTGTATTCTAAGTTTGATTTTGATTCAGTCACTAAAATAATTTATCATTGATATTTATATTTGTTGGAATATTAAACTAAAAATTTCATTTAATATAATATCAATCAAGCTAAAATGGGATTTTTTTTTTACAACATTTCAGCCACATAATGAGGATATATTTCTAATAAAGATCGGTGAAATAAATTGGAGAATTTCAGGAAATTCTTCATCTTAGTAGAACTCACTTAACCATTTTTAGTGGTGGCTTTCACATGTCCAAAAATAATCTGCCCATGAATATTTAAACTAACTATTTCTCTTTAACATAAAAAATCACTATCTGTCCCCGACTATTGGCTGCTGCTGCTGCTGCTATAATGTCTATCTCTTTTCATTGACAGTTCAATTAAGTACAATAGCCACGGCAGTTAAATTACACTTAAAAAAAAAAAAGAAGATAGAAGGAAGGCAGGCAGGCACACTGAAAGTTGTTTGACCGTTTTTTGTTGCCTTTAGTGTCAGATTGGCCATTATGCCTGTCGCTTTTTGTATTTTATTATCCATTTAGCACATTTATTTTTATTTCAGGCTCTTGTCATAGCGGCCCAGAGCGTATGTGTGTGTGTGTGTGTGTATTGGTCAGCCGAAAATGTTGGCAATTTTTCGCTTGGTCCTTTATTTTTATTTTTCGGTCTCTGTTTGTTTTTTTTTTGTGCACTTTAGTTTTTTTTTTGTTTTGTTTAGCAGTTGCGGTTTTTTATGTTTATGACAAGCCATTCTCGTTGCGTGGTTTAACAAGGGAGGAGCTGGGATACGGTGGTGGAGGGTTGGATGGTGGTTAGTGGTTCAGTACTTCAGGTTGAGATGATCCTTGGAATTGCTCATAATGGGCTCATCAGCGTTTTCATTTATTGTTTTTATTTTTTCGTGTGTTCTGTGTACATTAATCAAGCGACTTTTGTTGCCCATCCGGATGTCAGTTTGAGGACCAGGTCCAGTTTTTTATGACTTGTATTACGACTCTGATATATGGTGGTTGCATTGCCCACTAGTAATAGAAAATCGCTAAAACTAATGTCACTGAGATGCATGTGATGTAAGCTAATAAAGTCATTTTATTTGAGGTAGTTTCAAAAATAAACTGTATGAATGTTTGAAGTATATATGATATTGTATTCTTGCAGAGATTATTGAAGATTGGGTTTCGAATTTGACCAAAAATAAATCAATAATAGTTCCAAAATTTATGCAAACCTCTAACTATGTCAATATTTGGCCGATTTCCAAATGTCATGTCTTTTTTTGCTGCTCTGAATGTGAGTTATTAATTGGCATTCAAATCTAAAAAACTAATTTCGACCCGATTTTTGAAAAAAATTACAGTGTATACACTGTCAAAATTTTCAAAAATCGGGTCGAAACTTTTTTTTTTTTAATTCCATTCTTTTGATACCATTTTAAAATATGTAAAAAAGCAATAAGAAATAGATAAAAAATTTTGAAATCGGTTGAAAATTGTCTAAAATACAGCTTAGGGAAAATCGAAATTTTGACCAAAATTAGAACATTTTCAAAAAATTTTCAAAAATCCCCAGCTGTGTAATCTTTGAAAGTTTTGATGGCATTTAAAAGTAGATAAAAATTCGATAAAAACTACATCAAAACATTGAAAATCGGCAGAAGATTGTCCTAAATGCAGGAAATTAGGAAAATTTCAATTTGTACCAAAATTTGTTCCATAACAATTTTCAACTTCTTTGGCTAACATCTTTTTATTTTGGCTCTGTGTGAATACATATTCATAAATAGTCAAACCGTCCTAACTATATTTAATTGTATATTAAGTAAGTAGTTAGCAGAAATTTAACAAATTTGCTGGTAATTGATGTATCTACGAAATATATTTCATTTAAATGGAGTAAAACTAACCATGTATGGTTGAATTGACCTTCGAAAAACCCAGTCAGAAGAGAGCTTAATATTGTGCTATATGTTAAGTGTATTAAAGGATTTGCGAATCTAAAATCTACACTAGAGTACGCCCATATGTTCACAACTCTAGTAAGCTCTCTAAAATCTGGAGTTTCGAAAATCTCTACAAATAAAAGTATATCAAATGGCATCTTTTTGTCATTGTTTGTGCATTTGGAATATGAAACTGAGTCGTTTAACCTGTAACACGAACTGCAATAGGTACTTCGTATATAATTATGCCATTTTCCATTAGTTGACAATTATAGGCCTACAAACACACACACACACACACTCGATAGAGAGAGAGAGACTCACACACTCAATGGTATAATCAAATTCCATCTCATTACGCTCCATATTGTTATAAATTAATGCAATAACACAAACAATGTACACAAAACAGCAAACTCGAATTACACAACATTCAGACAACACTCACACACACACACACAGACATAGAAACACACATGCACACAGTGCATACTTACAGTTGTAATCCATTTGGCGATAAAAGGACTCAAATACGCATTCATGAATCATCGCTGGCTAATTAAATGCATTCATTCAATGATCAAATTTCAACGCCTATCAACTGAGCGAACCGGAAGCTTCCTGTTTGTGAGGCGTCAATTGTCACACACAAACACACACTCACACACACATACATACATAGACGAGACGGGAGACGAGACCCAGGGCATGGCCTCTCGTTAACTAAATTCGAATCCAATTGAATAACAATAAAAATTTTGCACTCAACTGCCGACAGTTGAGAGTTGAGAGCTGAGAGTTAAGAGAGTCTTGCTCCTGTTTCTGTTTCTGCTCCTGCAACTGCTCCTGGCAAATGTTATTTGATGCCATGTCATTGTTGTTTGTTGGTCGTCATCGTCGCCGTCGTCTTTCCGTGTGTACCTACAAATTATGTAGGCCGTGGCAATTCTCTCCGTAGTGCTGCGTTACGTAACAGGAAGTCAACGATGTGCTGAGTGAACAACAACGAGTTACTGCACTGGCACTGCTCTCGGCAGGATGTGTACAGGATACAGTGTGTAAATGGTTTTAAACGCTTTCCTAGAGCCCAGACTTTCAAATTGCAGCTAGGCAATGATTGTTGCTTATGTTCGTCTCACTCTCACATACTCTTTTTTTTTTTTGTTGCCTCCTCCTGCTTCTGATTCAATGCCATTTTGTAATTTAATGTCATTTAGCCTGCGGCCAAGGAACAACACTGAACAAATGTCCCATGTTGCTATGGTAGTTGCCCATGTGAAAATCTGCTGTTGCTCCTCTACATGGAAACATATGAAAGCAGTTGACTACTTTGTTAGTGTAAATAGTAGCTCAAATTCCTTTATCTGTCTTAGCAAAGGCTCCGGCTGCATAAGCCCAATGAAAGTCAATGAAAAGGATTACATAAATTCCGATTTAAAAATGAATTTCCGACTATTTAATTTTACATTTACGGTTCTTAGTAATTGGAATTTCAAACGTTAAGTGTTACTTATTTATCCCACTAAAGTTTCCATGGAATATATTTTAATATTCTTTAAAAAATGCAGATAAATAAACTTAAGCATAATGTTTTAATGGATTCAAATTTTTTAAAGCAGGCTTTGGATCATTTATTGGAAGCAAATAAAAAGTGAGCAGATCTGAATAGCTCTATTTCGAGAACTACCAAGTTCTCTCATCAGCAGATCCTAGAATTGCACGGCCATACCACTAATTCAATCAATGCTAAAACTAGTTGGGAATTACAAATTTTTCAGTCAACAGATCTAAAATACACATAATTGTAAATTAAAATACAAGAAGCTAATTAGTTTGGATAAGATTCTTCAAGAAATAGAGTAGTTATTCGCATTTAACGTTTGTATTTGTATGACAGCTATATGTTATAGTGGTCCGATGTGCAGATGTGCTTTCTAAGAGATAGATAAGCTTATATACGAACTTTGAAAGCCATAGCTCTAAAACTGTGGGACTAGTTTGCATAGTAACAGACAGACAGACGGACAGACGGACATGGCTATATCAACTCGTCTTCTCTTGCTGATCAAGAATATATATACTTTATGGTGTTTGGAAACGATTCCTTCTCTGCGCTACTAACATCTGACCAATTTTATAATACCCTCTGCAAGGGTATAAAAACACAAAAAAAAACGATGAAAACCTTTACTAAGTAAGAATTTTACGAGAGAGTTTTCGTAACCTTTAAATTATTTTACTTGTGGAAGATATCTTATCTTTGCTCTCATATCAGACACCAAAATATATATGTAGATTAACTTAATAATTACATTTTGATAGTTCCCATCTGTAATTATTTCGATACGAATGAAAGCTAAAGTATCAAAGAATTCTTACTACTATTAATGCGATATCCAACCCCACGTATGTACTTCTTTCCGCGACATTGTTGTCTTCGCAGCTGAGTCTACATCCTTTCCCTTAGCTGGATGCCATGTGAACAAAATCATTTTAATTGCAAAAAATTGAACAAAGTTGTGTGCCGCAGCAGTTGCCCAGTTGACGATTGTTTGTTTGGCTCGTTGGTTGGTCTCTTCTCTTCTCCTCTTGATTGTGCACGGACTCTGGTTAACGGCAAGTGGGTATCATGGCAGGATGGTAATGGTCGACCCCATGTCATGGGACAAGGGACAAAATATATACAACAAAAAAATTAAAAAAGAGAAAAACATATTTATATAAAATTGCCGCAAGCGCACGTTTCAGATCACGCCCATGGAGTGTAACAAAAAAAAAGCTGTGAATGGAATTGCAAATGAATAAGCGACATGTTAAAAAAAAAAGAAAACTTAAAAAGGGGCGAATATGGTGTGAAAATTACAGGTTATGCAACATGTCAAACAATTTTCGATAATTGACTTTTGTAAGGGGTTAAAAGGAGAAATAATAAACAAAATCGACACGTATGAAGAGGGGGATGATTACTAAAGGAACCGAATGCAACTCCAATTCCACATCCCTCACGCTCGTAGGCACCTACGAGAAGGCCCAAACGCGTCCAAGTGTGAAATGGAAAATACCGAAATCCAATATTGTTGGCTAATCTGCTTTTCCTTCAACAATAATAGCCCACAAATGATGTTTAGATAGTTAAATCCCAAGAGAAACAAAAAAATTATAATTTATAATCAAGAAAAAATGTATGCAAAACACTTGAACTGTAAAATGATAAATGTTAAACTGAGTTGCAAAGCCAAACGACAAGATGCCAACACATTTTCGAAACTTTTGACAAAGGTTTTGGTTTTTTTTTTTCCAACCTATCTGAAAATCTTTTGCGGTTTAGAATTACCAATTTTCGAAAGCATAAATTGGCATTTAACCAATTGCGAAACATCCATCCCAATCTGTGTGTATCTCCTGTAACAGAGTCCCCAAGCGAAACAGGACGAATCTGAGAGGAGAGCAGAGCAGCAACCCACTTATCATATTAAACTATAGACAAAACCAGCAACCATTTAGCAAATCTTCACTTCAATCCCAGCAACAACAAACAACCGAGCGACCGAGCAACCAAGAGACCGAGTAGCAACCCCCAGCAGCAACCTGCAAATGGGTCGTTTGGGATGGGCTTCTAGGTTTGGTTTTGTGGGGTGGCTGGTGTCGTACATACAACCCAATTACGACTACAGGAAAGCAGCAACCAAGTCAGTCAAAACAAAATCAAGATAAAAGCGAAATTCAATCTGTCAAAAATAGATTACAGACCAATTATGTGCTCTTTACGAGAGAACCACCCCACCTCCCCCTCTCGCCCCGGACCAACTCCCAGTAACAGCAGTAAGCACTGACAGCAGGGGAGAGAGAACATTTTTGATTCCCCTTTTCGGTTCTTCGTCATCGGCATCCGCATCCTCATCCATCTCTGTATGGCCATCAGGCACAATTTTGTGTGTTAACTTTGCTCTCTCTCTCTCTCGCTCTGTTTGTGTCCTGTGTATTAAGGACTGCGGCATGTAATTGTGCCTGCTGCTGAGCAGGGGGGGGTGGGGTGAATGGGAGGCAAAGGTGGTTCAAGTAGAAGGAAGGTCGATCGATGTAGCTTGTGTGGTATGGGAGGCTGCTTGATTGGACTGAGTTCATTTAATCGACACCAAAGAGCCGAGCCAGTGACACACACAGACAAAGTGAGACGAGTGAGTTACTTTACCATTTAATGGCATCAAAAAGTTTGTCCTCACAGGACAAATGCGAAATGACAGGCTGTTAAGAAGCAAATTTCATATAGGGATAGTCACTAAAATGGAAACTCATTAAGAATAGGTTACTCCCAGCTTCTTAACCTGAGTGGCATGTACTATAAATTGCAAAATTAATGAGGAATGCTAACATAACAGATTTCTTTATCGTCTAGCAGGATATTTCGATTATTATCTTCAATGAATATCGAATAATACCATGAGAAATTGGAACTAACTCAAGGTATGCCTCAGTTAAGAAGTCGTTCTTAGAGTACTTTATTCCCATTTTTAATTGAAAGATCTAAAATTGTGCACCCTGTAAGCACCCTAAGCACTCTGTATTGACTATATATATTTTAAAACCTTTTTACATATAAGACGATCTTTTAATTTATTAAAATATTATATAATTATTATAAAGTTGCATTTAAATTAATATATTATTTTCTTTAAAGTTTCAGATTCATAACATTTGGCCAATATTTTCCTTATTATCAATTTAAAATATGAAATATCGATTACTCGTCATGGGTCTGTACATTAAAAAGTCAAGGTAATAAACAGTCAAGTTAAATTGAAATTCACAAATCTCTCTCTTAATTGAAATTTACTTTTACGTTCACTTTTTTGTTGTTTTTTTTTTGTTGTCCGCAATCTCTGTGAAGTAATTAATTTCCTTTAACCGCTTCTCCTCTTCTATAGCTAACAAATCAGGACCAAAAGTTAAGCAAACATTGCATACTAATCCATAGGATAAACACACCCAATATATACACACACACAAACACACTCTCATGTGTGTGTGTGTGTGTTTACTTTGTTTCAAGTTTGGATACGAAGTACTCGTACTTTTTGCCATACCAATTCTATACAATGCCTGGGCCAGGGATTTCTTTGTGTGTGTAAAGTACCATTTAAGGGTGATAATCGTTCGCCATTTGAGGGTGCAGAATGGAAAAAAAAATCATTGAAAGCAAACATCAGACATCAGGGGGAGGTGGGAGAGAAGAAGAGTGCGAGGTAGCCAAGATTAAAAGTGCATTTAATAATAGAGAACTGCTCGCTCGTCAAGCGGGGGGAAGTGGGCGGTTGGGCGGGTGGGGAGGTCTTCTTTAGTGGCCTCCGGGAATACTCTTTCTCTCCATGTTACTTACAACGCATACACTCTCAATACATGCAACATTCAGTGGCCAGAAGGTATTTATGTGTGCAGAGCTCAGAGTGGATTATAATGAACATCTAGTTGAGGTAAATGTCTCAATCGGGGGAGGGGTGGGTGAGGGGAGGGTTGGGTGATGGCCACCCCCTTTGTAAAAAACCTAATGATTTAGAATTATTTGATTGCGTGGGCGGTTTGCTGCTGCTTGAGGATGAGCAACCCCAATGGAAGTTAGCGACATATGTTGGAAACATCCGCCAGGCGGACTGCTGGTTGGTTGACTGGGTTGACTTATGTCGCTATAACGTGTAAAATTGTTATAATTCCTGCGGTTGCCAATGTGTCTCCTTCTTCACATGCAATAAATTTCATTTTAAAGTGCATTCCCCCTCTCCCCCCCTGCACCATTTGGACATTGGCATGTGGTTTGATTTACTTGAGTTCTATTGAATAAAAGGTGGTTGCCTGCATTTGTTCAATTAATTTGCAGGGATTCCATGAATGAAAGCATTTTGGATTAGTCTTTTGTCCTAGTTGAAAGACAAATTAATCTATTTTGAATGCAATAAATCACACAAGGATTGCATATATGTAAGTAGCTAAAGGACATTTTCACTCTTTATTATTGCATGATATAATTCATGTTTTTTTATTGTAGAAATTAATTTAAATTAGGCATTTTAGCTAACTACCTAGCAAATTAACAATTTCATTAATTGAACATCATTTCCATATATAATAATTAGATATTGATTTGAGTATCTTGTGATAAATTCTCACATTTAGTTTTATATTTAAGCATAAAGCTCTCAAAATCTATAAAAGAGATTTAAAATTCCCAATAACTGATTTACACAAATATCTTTTTGGATTGTGCCTTGATTGTGCTCTCTCTCTCTCTGATCTATCAGATAGAAGCACCTGCCTGACCTTCACTCAATTTCATTTAATATCGAAATAAGGGTGGTTCAATTATACATATATCTAGATTCAAAAGCAATTCTCCTTTCAGATCATCAGACAATACAATGCAGACAAAGGCTGTCTGCCTGGTGGGTGGGAGTTATAGTCACACACACACGCACACACACACACACACACAGTGAATGACATTTTGATTTTGCGCACTTTTTGATTGATGACAGGCAGCGAATATATTTTATATACTACATACACAAAATCATAAATAAAAGCTATCAAAAAAAGTGTGCGCCTTTTTTTGTTTGATTGGAAGACTCACGCCCCCCATCAGAGAGAGAAAAAAAAAGGGAAAAGTAAAACGAAATCAAAAGATATTTGCGCGCCTTTTTGGCGCACGGCTTAAACAAAAAGGCTCACAAAAGTAAAACGAAGAAAAAGGAACAGCTGGGAGAACGGTGAAACTGGGCAGAAGGTTCAATTGTTCCCGCTTCAATGGAACAGGCAAATGCAAATTTTTCAAAAGCAAAATCCGTTAAACAAAAGCTTACACACCAAGAGAGAGAGAGGGGTGGAGGACCGATGTATGTGCGTCATGTGGGTTGAACATTTTAGTCTAATGAAACTACCTTGAACCACAACAACAACAACAACTACATGAGAGGATGCCAAGGACAAGGAGCACTTGCCTCCAAAGCGTTGAGTCGTACAGATTTTTTTTTGTAGGCGTTTCGCCGGCTGCCACTTTTCGCTGTCATTAAGTAAATAGAATGAGCGACGCCCTATCTAGATAGGGCCAATGTAGGAGGCGTCATAGCCTAAGTGATTAAAATGCCGCACAAGTGCAATTTATCACAGAGCGAATGCGCTACTTTCTAACTCCACCCACGATCTGTGATCTTATTGCCCCATCTAGCAAATTGTGCGCCTTTTTTCGCGCTAAAGCAACTGAAAAACCACTTTGGCCAAATTGACAACAAGGCAAAGACACAGGGCGGGGCGGGATGGGGAGCGGGACAGCAAAGTCCTGGGTAACAACATTTTCCCTGACAATAATAGCCTTGACAGACATTCAAAGCCCTGTTCTTGTCTCCCCCAAAAGCATTCCGCATGCGTCTAAAAAAAGAGCAGAAAAAAAACAGTGCGCTTAAAACGCGAGTGCGAATTCTTCACTTCAATGCGGCCGTGTTGTGCTTTTGTGTATATGAGTATGAGTGTCTGTAGGTGTGTGTGAGTGTGCTCTGACTGAAAACCCATTAAAAAAATGCACCAAGTTGTCGAGCAGGTAGCCCAGAGGCTGTATAAACAATGCAGTTGCCGCATAATGGCACACAATAATAGACAAAGAAAATGACAAGACACGAAACGCAGGAAAAAACCCAAGAAATAAAAAGGCTAAATATACTAACCATATAGCAACCTTTTGCCTTTGGGTCCTTACCGGCTTTGTGTAATTGGGGACCCCATCGTTACGCATACGCCGTGTATGCTGATTAGATTTAACTAGTATTCATTTCATTCGGTTATTTTTTTTTACAACTGTCAGGCACATTTCTCAATTAATTCACATCAGGCATCAGGCATGAGGCACACAAAAAAAAAAAATAAAGTAAGTAAGTCGTCGGGCCGACTTTGATATACCATGCATCAAGGGAAAAAACTATTTCGAATTTATAAAACTAAATTCATAGCTTAAATTTCTTTCGCATGCGTGATTTCTAACACATGCAATTTCGCTCACTCTTATGTGTGTGCACTTTAGCGCCCCACCGGCCAAATTCGTCGTTGCACCGCTTTAGGTGTTCTATGCATAACTCGGCCATTTTTATAAATTTTTATAAAATTTAATAAAACGTGATGGAATGAAAGATTTTCATAAGATGTATGAGTGAGAAAATCACTTTTTATTGATTTCCGAAGGCGCAAGGGGGCGTGGCAAAAAAAATAAATAAACTTGATCAGCATATATACTACACGAGTCTGCATTCTAAATTTGGTAGCTCTAGATCTTACAGTTCCTGAGATCTCTGCATTCTTACGGACGGACAGACAGACGGACATGGCTATATCAAATTCTCTTCTCATGCTGATCAAGAATATATATACTTTGTAGGGTCTGAAATGCTTCCTTCTGCCTGTTACATACATTTTGGCGACTTTAATATACCATTTGATCCTATGGATGCATGGTATAAAAAAGAAAACACACTGCCTAACATTGCTTTTCACTTTGGAATATTATAGAGGTGCACACACCTTATCCTATGCTGGCCGCTTTCAGTTTTTCTTCTTATTTTCCATCAATGCTTTTGGTATTTTTGCCATTTTTCAACATTTTCGCTGACAGCTGCTAGCTGGGTGCAAACCAGAAAAAAATCCGGCAAGGAAAGTACATACGGTACATAAGAAAAAAATGGTAGACAGAAAATGCCATAATACCGCCACAAACTAGAAGGGGGGAGGGAGTAGGGGACGGGGGGGAGATGGGCAAAAATTGGCCAAAGCCGGTCTAGGATGGGCTCGGGAAATGGATTTGATTTATGTACGTACCTGTGCTCACTCAGTGACACTGTTTGCGGGGGTTTTTCTTCCTTTTTCCTCCTCGTTTTTTTTTTTTTTTGGTTTCGGTTGGTGGGAGCAAATGGAAACATGCGAGACGATGATAAAGCAGCTGCAATGCGGCAATGGCAAAGAACCAATCTCGGTGGCATCCACAAATTATTTAGAAAATCCCTCCTTCACCATTCTGCCGCATTCTACTCTATGCACACAGCATTCCATATTCATTTAGTTGGCGGTTCGTTGACATGATGTGACAGAAAAGCCAAAAAACACTAGCAAAACAACAGATAACCAAAAAAAAAAGAAAGACTATTAGAACTCAGAGGACACAGAAGACTCTAATGCCAGGCTCTACACCCTTTTAGGAGCAAAGAGTGTCCCTGGTAAAGCCATCAAACAAAGTCGAGTGTTTAGTTTGCTCTATTAGCTGCAATAGTAAGTAAAATAGTAGGACATCAATTTTTTGTGGGTCTCCAGTAAGTCAGTGAAAGAAGATCTTTTAGGGGACTAACTCACATGGGTTCGTTTAAATTTTCTTAGGTCCACAAGGTTTTAAATTCTATAAAAATAATTGATTTTTAACTTCTTATTAAAATGCATAACAAATTTCACTTTAAATCTAGTCTAAATAATATATAAACTGATTTATTTATTAAGTATACCCTTTTAGTTTAGGGTGATACATTTTTTGTAATATTTTTTTTTGCTCTACCATTTTGGGAAATATTTCGAATTTTTTACAATAACTGCGACTTGCTTGACGAACCAATAATATTTCCCAGTCATTGGGAGTGAGATCTGTGGTGAGATATCAAAGTCAGATGGACTTATTTTGGGGCCTCTGACATACGGATTAAATGACATTTTCTGCCTGGTTTTCTGTCTGCTATGTTTATTGATTTTCTACGCTGATTTTAATTAATGTTTGTTTAAATTTGGAACTGAAAAGAGATACCTGATGAATCTCCCCCAAAAATAGATGCTCTTCACCTTAACCCTCAAGTGGCCATTAAGAGCTTAAAACCCTAAAACTACAACAATAATTAGGAGCCATAGCTCTATAATCAACAGCTTTTTGACGCGTGTTCTTGCAATGGATGCAATCAAGCGTATTGCGCAGGCCTGGCCACGCCCACTCATTATTATATTGCAACAATTTGTGTTATGAATTTGTAGAAGGGAAGAAGAGCTCAAGTGGGTTAGCTAGCTAACGTGCGTGCGTGCACCCACGAGCGAGAGCGTGTGATAATTATGTTATGTTGCCATACAAACACATTTGCGGCACGTGCCTCAAGGACTCTCTCTAGGACTCGACAAGTATCCATAACCGTATCGACTTCCGCTTTCATAATTGTGCTCCAGATTTTTTGCCAGGCACACAAGTAAATATGTTTTTCCAACAACTGAAGTGCCACTCAAGTGAAGTCCTACAAAACGGAAAAAACCGAAGGGAACGAGGGGACGAGTCGTGAGAACGAGGTTTGCTTTCAGGTGAATAATATGCCAGCCAGTTTGCTTGCCATTTTGTTTGCTAATTGCATTAATGTGTGTAATTTATGTAATCAAATGATGATGATGATCAGGCGGAGGGGAGGGGAGAGGTTGGTGGAAGAGGGGCGCAAGCTTTGTGTGGAATATTTATGCCAGCAGTCCAACATTTTCGGGACCGGGCAATAATGCTGAAAGTGCCAAACGGAGACTCGTAAATTGCGACCAACATCCTCCCTTCTCTTGGACCATTTCCACTGACGCCATTTTGGACCAACGAATCCAATTCTCTGCCACAAGTTTCGGCTAAAGACCCCGCCTAATAGCAGCAGCAACAGCAACACCAGCAGCAGCAGTTGCCATCTTCGTCCCATTGGCCCCCTGGGTATCATACAATTTCAATAAATATTTCACTGCATTAGCCTGGCTGGAGCACTGTCCTGTGTTAGTGGGAATGGTCTAAATCCTGGCTCGCGTTACGGCAAATTGCTTTTTGGCTCCTTCAACAATAACGTGCATTAAATGGTTTGTGGGGTGGCCATTATTATTTTCGGTCATCGTCTCCATTAGCAGGCATTGGGGCTTTGCCTTCCCTCTCTCTTGCCCCAACCAAGTTCAGAGAAGTTATGTTGGCTGGGGCTTCACTTTGATGTCCCCAGCGTCTATTGAGCTACAAATCGAAAGCGATTCCAATGACAATGCAAACTGTGGCTGCAATTGTTGCCACTCCGAGTAAAAGGAAACTCTAAGGAAACCACAAAGACATGTATGCACAGCTTCTCCTGCACGTAGTTGCTGTATGTATGTTGTTGTGATAGTTGCCTTAGGCCACAATGAAACACCTTGATTGCCAGTGCCAACAACAACATTCCTGGCTAAATGCCTGTCAGGAGCTTTCTTTCATTTTCTGACAATAAATTTTCATTTTCTTTCTGTTGCTGTTGCTGTTGCACTTCCCCCCTTCTAGCAGGGGCAATTTGTGGTACATATGCCCGCATTTTTGCACCACAACAATTTGGCTTTGGCTGCCTTCAGCTAACTCATTGTCTTTGGCCTCTCTCCGCATTGCAATTGCTCACAAGTTATCCCATGTGGAAATTTTTGCAGTTGTTCTATGTGTTTATGCCTCACATTGTGGCTGCCTGGCAAGACCTGAAGCTCCGCAATAAAACGAAAGTGATTGTCAAGTGAATACGCCATCGCCACCGCCACCCACCCCTTTTCCACACCGAGGAATCGTTAGATGCAGCAGGTATCGGTGGATGGATGGATGGATGGATGAATGTGTTTCTCTGATATGCAATTCATCATGTGCACTCTGATGCGTAATTTGGAATGATTAAAAATGTTATTCAAATGCATATTTGATTGATGGATGAGAGTTGGGAATATAATCGTTCAATTCAAAATGATTTCCCTTTGTGGTTTTTCATATTCATTGAGAGAAATACATTGAGAGAATGATCAAGTGTACAACTAAATAAACAACTAATTTATGAATAAAAAATATTTAATTTCATTTTGAAATTAATTTAACTACTCTATGTAAAGGGAAATTAAAGTTAGTTTATATAATATTCCATAATTATACTTATTTTTCTTAAGAATTCACAATTGGCTACTGTCTTTGCTTTACACATTTCTTTTTAATGGAAAGTTTCTCGCAGTTTTTTTCTGGAAAGTTTTTTAAATAACTAACTCTTTCTTTATGCTAGAATTGCCTTGATGGCCCATAAGTTTGGCCTTAAAGTTTTACCTTATAGTTTCGTGTCTTTGTCACGCTTTTTAAATGCTTATTAAACATAATAATTTTGCTTAAGCAATTCTTTCCGGTACAAATAAAAACACGCACGCATGTTTCGGCCACCTTAAACAAGAGTCAACCAAATGGGCCAGTGGTTTTAATACCCTAACAAGAAAGGCATATTAAATAATGTTAGGAGTTTGTTTTGGAAGGCTCCGATTTTCCAGTGAACAATTGAAAACTTTAAAAACTTAAGAAATAATTTATTTTTATGTAAACGGGTTTAAAAATAAATGTTTTAATTGATTTAAAAATGTGGAAATTATAAATAAAATAAAATATGTTTCTTTGGAAATCGGTTAGAATTTATCCGACTTCATGTCTTATTTGCCCTAGAGATAATAAAATGTGTAAGTGTATTTAAAGTTCGACATGTTCCAAGTTTGCCAAGGCCTCAGGTAATTTTTGTTGTTTTTTTTTTTTGGATGTGGCCATCCGCACGCACGCAGGCAGTTAATTAAGGGTGTGAACTGGTTGAGTTATGCCTGGAGGAGTGGGACTCCATGGACATCTACATTCATATGCGTATCAACCCTTGACTCCTTTTACCCCCAAGCCCCAAGCTGGCTGTCAGGACATCAGCATAAAGGACAGCAAAATGGTCAGTAAATAATTCATTAGCGGCTTTTAACAATAAATTTTTGTTGGTTGAACTAAATGACCTCCTAACTGACCGACACACACACACACACGCACCACCTGAAGACGGTTGCGGTTTTCTCTGTTTTTTTTTTTTTTTTTTTGGTGGCACTCATTTTAATGAAGTGGCCACTAATTAGTTGCTGCGGTTTGAACTTTGAACTGTGCATCATTAGAGAAGGAATTTGTTTGGCGATAAGATGTTGCACACTCGTAAGTGGATTACTGTGGCATGCCACCTGCGGTCGCACAGGGAAGTTTTTCGTTCGTTTTTTTTTCGTTTTTTTTTTGGCACACAACGGCTGCCAAATTAAAATGCAATAATTCTTCATTTGTTTATGCGAAAGGAAATAAAGCAAGCAAGCAAGCAAACGAGGGGAAGAAGGAAATGTGCTATAATTGAAAAATGTGGTAACAAGACTCTCCGTGGCGGTGCTAATGAATGCCCCGCTTTTTTTTTCGCGTTGGCCATTTGGCATTTTTGTAGGCGCATGTGCCCCAAGTTACATGACACGCAAACCGAAACCGTGTTTTCTGGTAGGGTGATAAATGCTCATCAGCCTTTAAGGCAGCGCGCTGGCAATTAACTTTTACAATGTTGTTGAAAGCGTAATCAAGTTGTCAGCAGTTGGAGAGGCAGCAGCAAATGATACCTCTAATTACGCCAAGTTTTCCAAATGCTTCAAAACTCCCCAAACTGTCAACAAATGGCTGCTTAAGACGGTCTAATCCAGTGGGATCCATTTGCCTAATGCCTCTGCTACAATTTTGCGTGGCGTCTCCCAATGGCTTTTCCTCATTTCAAATGTCTCACGAGTTGTCATAAGCAACTTTTGCTGTTGGGGGTTCTGTTTTGGGGTCCTTAGAATGGAGCAAGCGCATTAGCCGCATCATCCACAAAAGTCTTAAGTTACAGTTACAACAACAAAAAAAAATTGACAATAAGCGGCATAAATTTTAAAATTTCATTTTTATCGCATTGCAATTTTGCTTAACAGTTTTTTTTCCTTTCCTTTCCTTTCTGAGTATCTGTCGTTTCCTTTTGCCCTTGTGTGCGTGTGTGTGTGTTTGTATGTGTGTGTGTGGGTTTTCCTTCTTCGTCATAAGCCACATTTAAGATACTTGGTTGGCATTATTGACTTTTGAGTTGATAAAGTGCCATAAATGTCACCCCATTAAAACAACGTGAGCATCTCGCCACAAATGGTAAAGGTAAAGGTAAAATGTGCGTTGACTCCCATGAGTGGTGAGGGGTGAGGGATGGGGGAGGGGAGGTTTAGGTTGGTTGCCGTGGTGGCATCATCAGCTCGTTTTGACTGCTACTTGTGCCCTTGTTTGCCAGGATAATGCGCCTCAACTCAATTGGGAATTTCAAAAGTAAAGTTGAATTTCATGTTCGGCTGCGGCAATTGTCACAGATGGTTTAATTGAAGTAATTACATGCGAAATCCGTCTGGATTTGCTGCCCCTGTTCCCCGAGCTTGCTGCTCCAACTCCAAACTCCAGATTATGCTGTAAAATGATGACACTTTTTGTTTATTATTTTATTTTATTATATGTTGTGTGTGTATGTAGGTAAGCAGTCGTCAGCCTGGCTTGTTTTTAAGGGGGTTTTTCACTCGAAAAAAGGGGTTAATTGAGTTGTTTGGCTTTTGTTTTGTACTGCGGCATCCTTCTAATGAGCTAATGCCAACTGCATGTAATTATTTAACGACACCCAACAAAGGAGATAGCAGCCAGGAGAAAAAACCAGAAAAAAAGAAGTGTCATGCTTACATTTTATGTGGTTTTTCTATGCATTTCTGTCAAAAAACCGGTTTCTGCATTCCGTAAATGGAGTCAACAGTTAAAAAAGGCATTATCAAATCTACTGGTTGACATACTTGATAGCTATTCATATCTAAATATACATATGAATTCTCTTACCTTGGCTATTTACTTTTCTTTGACTGAAATGGAATTCTTTAGTAATATTTCATAACTAATATCACTCTCAAATCAAAGGTACATACTATCAAAATTAAGTGAATAACTAATGTCCTATCGTTTGAGTCATTATCAATACTTTTTTTGCATTTTTAAAATCCTTAAACAAGAGTATTCTGTTGGAATTTACACTTGAAAAAGTATTTTCAATAAAATATTTAAGAATCGATTAAGAGATTTAATTTTATTCATTCAAAATTTTATTCTGAGTGTACTTTAGGGCCGCAATTATTTGCAATCCAACTGAATAAACAATTTAAATTACTATAAATTGGCCCAAAATCGGCATTTAAGCAACAGTTTATAGAAATATTATTTGGAAAGATGTTCTCCTTGAGTTTTCTACTCCAGGCCACGGCAGTTTTCTCAGTGTGCCAGGCACGTAAACCAGCGCCACCAACAACACCCAATAACCAATGCTCCAAGTGTAATCTTTGGGACAAGGGTCTTGTCTGGACAATTGATGAAGGTGTCTGTCGGGTATTTCAAAATCAATGTCTCTTAAATGAGGAGAACGATAGTCGTAAAAAACTAAGGAAAACTGGTGAGGATACACACACAAACACACCGAGCATTCGTTACTCTATATCGAATCGTTTACTCCTTCCATAGTCCTTAAACCCACATCGGAGAGACAATGCAAAGCCCATGTTCCCAAGTTTTGTGGCCGTTCGATATCTAGAGTTGCCGCCGAATTTCCAGTGGCCTCAACTTGTGGCTGCAATGGCGTCCAGGGAACAATTCGAATCCAAGTATTTTCCAATCCTTGCCTGCTTCTACAGCATTCAGCTCTGAAGAAGGATCGTATGTTTCGAATTGGATTTCGTTCTGAATTTATTTTAATCTTTATTTTCTTGTCAGCTTTCCTTACCTACTCGAAATGGTCGACCAAGTGCTATTAAATAAAAAGGAATCGGTTAAAATTTAAAAATTAAAATATTGTTTTATAATATTATTGTTGTTAAATCCTATGTTTTGTTTTTTTTTTTTTTTTGCATTAAAATATTTAAGTCAACTATTTAATTAAACCTGTGCAATCAAAAGCCTAAAAACCATACTAATATAAGTATATTGCATTTCTCTTATCAATGCCTTATCCAGGTCAAAAAAAAAAATTGAAACCCTGAATCAGCTTCTGATTGACTTAGTTTTGATGATCTATAAAAATAAAATCCAATCTCAGAGTCTATAAATTTGGAATACTATTACGCTTAGAATCTAAGTTTTAAAAGTATTTCAAACAAAAATTATGCACAAACATCATTCAAATTTCGAAATGGTCTTTTAAAACAGTTTTGAATGGTGTTCAGAGATCATTCTGATAATTACGAATCCCATAATATTAAGACATGGGAAGAAATAGATAGCATGCTTTTATCTAACAGAACTTGTCTTCTAAGAAATTTATATACGATTTGCCTAAGTAGTATTGTGCACTTAAGAACTGTCAATGTTTGTTACAATGTTTTAATGAAAATAGTGAACCCATCCAATAAAGCCTTTAAAAAACTGTGGATTCGTTTTCATCACATATAATCTACCAACAATGAGACCTGCTTAGCATTATCTATTCGAAATCCTAAGATATTGTCCATTTGATTATTTAGCATGACTTTTTTCAATATTTAGACAAGAAAGCATATTATAGAAATATATCTGGTCATGGTCATATGCCTTACACGTGCCCAATACTTTCAAAATTAATTTATATACTTATTTTTGAACTTGAAAAGTGTGTTAAGTGTGTAAACAAAGGCATACACGCGCATACACTTGGAGAATTATTAAGAAGTTATGCATTTTTCTTTTACAATATATTTTTTTTGCTCTGAAAATTCATACACTATGGTTTTTAAATTTTTTTCTATCGCAACTTTTTTTTTGAAACATAAAGGAAACTCCTTTTGGAAACATAAAGGAAGCGAGTTTTGTTGGAATAAATTATTATAAAGATTTGAAATTTTAGTAAAATATTTATAAAGTGTTCCTAATTAAGGGGAACCAACAAATATTGTAGTCCCAATATAGGTTTCTCTTCATTCTGAAGCTTTTACAAATTATCGTAAAATGTAGACCCCAATTTTAGTGAGAATCATAATCGCAAAATTGGAATACGTTCCAAACTTGAATATTTTTATATTTATAATTCTTGCTTTAAAATCACTATGAGAACAAATTTTGCTGAGTGTATAGATATCATGTAATCCAACTGAGCAAACATCTCAAATGGCTATAAAAAAGGCTCATGGTCGACTAGTAAGCTTCAGTTCAGTTTAAATTGCTAAAATGCAATCCTTGACTTTGGTTTTTGTGGCTGGCGTAGTTTTAATTGTGGTCCAGGCGTGTATCGTACCGCCAACAGATGGCACAACAGAGCCAACCACAACGCCAACAACAACGACAACGACTCCGGAACCAATAACCGATCCACCGCCGGTCAATCAGTGCTCCAGTTGTAATATTTGGGACAAGGATTATGTCTGGGCATTGGAGGATTGCGTTTGTCGGCCATTCCAAAATCAGTGTCTTATGGATGAGGAAAACGATGATC
This sequence comes from Drosophila sp. 14030-0761.01, assembly GCA_018150735.1. NCBI lineage: Eukaryota > Metazoa > Arthropoda > Insecta > Diptera > Drosophilidae > Drosophila > Drosophila sp. 14030-0761.01. The sequence continues at coordinate 1,426,841 of JAECWO010000026.1, read as the reverse complement.
GCTCCAGAGACGGCAAGACACGTAAATATCCTTCAAATATACATATAGCAATTTGTGCTATAAAAAACTACATAAATTCCACACGCCTTCGACTAGCTCTTGTGCCTGTCTCTGAGGATCTTTGTAGATGGTTTATTCCCAGTAGCTGCCCATCTACTAGATCTCCTGTCGCTGCCGAATTCCCAGTGACCGCATCTTGTGGCTGCAATGGCAAAGTAGGAACTACTCGAATCCAAGTGTTCGACAATCAGTGCCTTCTCCTGAAATTTTCTGCTGAGAATAGTGCTCGTAAGTGGACTTGGTGTTTGTATTTGTAAAATATTCGAATTCAACATGATTTCCTTTATAGCTTATCTCGCCTCTTCCAAATGGTTGACAAAGTGCTGCCTTGTAGAAAGCGAAGTGTCTTAGTTCGAATCCATTAGAATTTGATCAAAGACTTTGTTAAACAACTATTGATTAATTTTACATTTTTCATTTCATCTACATGGCATTAAAATTATTTTGCTTTTCCATTAAACATTTCGATTGTTTACAATGTGGTGGAGGAATTTTTATTTATTTATTTATTATATATATTAATACTTATTTTTTTATGTTTTTTTTTTAATATTTATATTGTTCAATCCAAACTGTCATTAGGTGTATTTCTTTCGAGTTTAAGACTGATTCAACTTAGTGAACAGAAGAGTTTGTTTTAATTTTCATTCTTCGAAATGTTAGTTCTAACAATTTTCTAGTATAATATTTTTAAGTATATCAAGATATATTTTGGATCATTTTATTTCGTTTAATATTAAATAATTATGTTATGTGTCCTCAAAGCATTACTTTCTTAAAAATCGTCTTAAAAAATGTTCATTTTCATGAGTACCCCATATGCAAACATTGAAATGTGAGTTCTAATAATTTTCAAAGTACAATAACATTTTTAAATATATCAAGATATATTTTGGATCACTTTACTCCGTTTAATATTTAATAATTATGTTATGTGTCTTTAAACCATTACTTTCTGTGGGGAGATTTATATGGACTTGCTTAATTAAAATAATCGTATTAAAAATTTTCATTTTCATGAGTACCCCATATGCAAACATTGAAATTTTCAAAGTACAACAACATTTTTAAATATATCAAGATATATTTTGGATCAATTATAGTCATTTAATATTAAATAATTATGTTATGTGTCCTCAAAACATTACTTTCTTTGGGGAGAGATATACATATATAACAAATATTTAGATTTCTTTAATTAAAATAATTGTATTAAAAAATTTCAATTTCATGAATACCCCATATGCCAAAAGCTCTAAAACAATTTATAAAAGCATATGACTATCAAAATGAACGGGTTATGTAAGGAAGGGCGCCGAATTCCAGATACCCTTATAGAGAAGGTGCTAAAGGGTTCAGGGTATAATCAATTAATTTTCACCTTAAACAAATTCTGAACTTCTGGAAAGTCAATAGCTTGACTTCGACCAGTTAAAGCCACAAATAGACTTAATTCGGCAACTTTGCAAACATTTGCATTTGCTGTAGCAAAAAGTTAAATATTTATTTATGACTTTTATCTGCTTTCAACTGATCAAACAAAGGCAACTCGTATAAAACGCCTGGGTACAGTGAGTACAACGACAGTATTAACTGATTCTGTTATTTAAATTGTTATACCATGTTTTGCCTGAAATTGTTTATCCTGATCGCTGTGGCATGTTGCCTGACCGAGGCTTGTACGATACCATCCGAGCCCGAGAATCCGCCTTGCTGTAATTGCTGTAGATGCTGCAATCCCAGACAGAATCCGCCAGCGCCAGATTGTGGGGTCAAACCCGATGTAGTTCAGCCATCTTGTGGTTGCAGGCCAAGATGCAACTGTGGCTGCCGATGCTGCAATTGCTGTTGCCCCTAAAAATTAACAGAAAACGGTAGCAAAAGGATTCAAATACAAGCTTTGAGTACGTATTTGAAATTGTTTGCCATCAATGGACTTGGTTGTTTTTGTGTCATTAAAGTGTTGCATCCTTTGAACGTTTCATTCATCTCGTTTTTTTTTTGGATTACTTTGTGCACTCAATTGTGAAGCCGTGGAATGCTACAGTGCACAGACAATCATTTTCATTGCATTGATCACTTTTTTATTCATATCCATTCACTCGATGGCAAAGTAATTTCTTTGCTCTTTATGTCTGAAACAAAAGAGACGAAAGAGAAAAGCACAACAAAAAGTAATCATATACCTCCCACCTTCCACCTGCCCCTCGCCTGGCCCCATTTGATTCATCCACTGTGCATTTTTCTACATCAATTGTTTTCCATTATTCAAGACTTTTGAAGAATTTTTGGAGTTTCATTTTATTTATTTGCTTTGCGCATATTTTTAAGGACTGAGGCAGAAGCGGCACGATATACATATATTATTTAATAACCCTAAAAGCCTTATCGAGTTATTTAGTACGGAAAACAAGCAATTAAAATGATGAATATGCAATAATAAATGTGTTTATATACATAGAAGGACAATTTCTGGTTCTCGTTTCTCTGCCAAAAGCCAATACAAACAGTTTATATGCTAATGAGTTACCCCCTCCAAACACACAAACACACACACACTCATATAACTAAAAGATACATTTTTTATCTAAAAAGGCAAAAGGCAGAAAAAAAGAAGAAGAAGAAGAGAGGAGAACATACATTTGCCTAATGAAAATAGCACCATTAAAATGAGAAAAACAACTTTAGATACCAAAAATTCGAAACATGGCGAGTTTTGGCAATTAAAAAAGGTTCTGTTAACTGTTTCCCCGCTGTGCCCCGCTGACGCTACCGCCCCTGACCATGCCCCATAGCCCGTGCGCCATATGAATATGTATGGAACGTAGAGTCAGTCCTCTCAAGCTATGACAATGATCGTCTAGCAAATTAGAGATTAACACGCATGTGTCGTCCTTTTTATTTTTATTTTTGTTGTTGTTGTTGGTGGACTTTTGGTTCATTGACCGCCGCTTGATGGAGAGTGCCAAACTCGTGGCCAGTTTTATAACTTACGAAATTAGAGCAATTTAATTAAACTATAAAAACGTCACGAATGCTTCAAACCGCATAAATATGTCCGTCTACAAAATTTCTGTTTCCTTCTGCTGTGTTTTTTTTTTTTTTGGGGAAAACTCAGGTAACAGAAGGGAGGAACTGACTGTGTGTGTTTAATAAGCTATGACGGTCTAGAAGCAGACAAACATGCATTAGGAGTAGCATCAGGGTGTACCCATATCACTGGAAAATTAAGTGCATTTTCACAATGACCGAGCGAGAGAGAGAGAGGGGAGAGAGGTGGGTTGATGACCGCTTTGGGTGTGGCTGCACATAGAACTTAATTCCATTGCATCTTGCAGTGCAAACATATTAATTAAACCGACAACAAGCCTATGCGCCTGTCAGAAGTCATGACTGCCTGCCTCACATTGCCTCCAGTTAGTCAAAAGCAACTTAATTATAGGCAACCAATCATACGAATGCTACAATTATCATATTTACATATATTCATTTCTCTATATTGTATAGTTATTTTGAAATTTTTGTACGACTTGCATTTATTTGTTTTCTCAAATAGAGGCTAATTTGATAATTACAATTGCGTGTGCAGCCGGCTAACTGATGGCTTAATTGTTGTAAATTTGTTAAACACATGCATGAAGTTCAAACTATAAGTATTTGCACAGTCATAAATAAATAAATATATCTACGAGTTTGTATGATGAAGAAAATGATTGGATCCTTAAGTTAATATCTGCTTAAAACTAAAGCTAAAACTAAACTAAATTGGAAACATTAATTGCATTTTTATTTCTCATATATACATACAGTCTGAAAGTCAGCTTCAAATTGCAGAATATCATGAATAAAAAAATATCAAAGAAGCTAACTTCGGCTATGCCAAAGTTTGTATACCCTTGCAGCTTTTGACCATTACATTTTATTTTCTAAAAAATTTTTTGTTTCTTAATCCAATTAAGAAATATTTTAAATACATTGGCCGGGGGCAGCCAATCGCCAAATAGTAGACAATGTAGCGATTGATATTCATATTCACACACACACAATCGCAATTTTGACACATATATGTGCTTCACTGCTTATGCGTGCACTGCTTATGGCAGCAGTACTGCTGCATACTGCTGCTGCCATAAGCAGTGCACGCTATATAGGCAAATTTTATATCGTCGAAATCAGGCGTTATGTTTATCCGATTGTTTTGAAATTCACGCATATGACGTAATCCCTTTTTATTTATGTACATAATCAGTTTGGATAAGATTGTTCAAAAAATAGAGAAGTTATTCGCATTTAACGATTGTATTTGTATGGCAGCTATATGATATAGTTGTCCGATCTTATTCAAAATCGCAGATGTGTATGTGGCTGTATAGAAAAGCTTATATACGAACTTTGAATGCGATAGCTCTAAAACTGTGGGACTAGATCGCGCAGCACCAGACAGACAGACGGACAGACGGACATGGCTATATCAACTCGTCTTCTCTTGCTGATCAAGAATATATATACTTTATGGGGTCGGAAACGATCCCTTCTCTGCGTTACAAACATCTGACCAATTTTATAATACCCTCTGCAAGGGTATAATAAATACAAATCTATTTAAGTGATTAAATAAATTTTGATTTTGTTTCTTGACACTTTCTGTTTTATAGATCTGAAAAACGACTATTTTTTCTGAAAATTTTTTTTGGGAAAACTATTAAAGATAATGAGTTGAATCTTTTTGTATCTCGTTAGTCATAGTTTATTCTTGATTTGCAAATTTTTTTAAGTCTCAAAACTAAAAAGAGATGTAGTGGGGCGTTCTAAAATGACCATGTTTCGCTGGTGGAAGTCCTCCCGTCCTGTAGGATAATCCGAAACAGACAAATGATACATTTTATTAATCTGTAAACATACGCGCATGGGATAGACCTTTACTTTAAAAAAAAAACTTGAAAAATTCAAAAGTTATTAACAATTGAAAATTATTGAACTTGGTAATTTTTTTTTTATTGACAACAATTTTTAATATTTTTTCATGATAAAGGTCTAACCCATGCACACATTATCTGTGAACATATGTAAAAAATCTCATGGCGATTGCTCGATTTTTGCGCCAGTTATCACTTCCATCAGGTCGAAAAACACCGTTTCGAGAGAAAGTTTAAATTGAGTAGAAAATCGTTCGACCGCACGATATTCTACATATATTTGATATCTTTCGCAATTCAAAAGATATGGTCATACAATTTTGTACACATATTCTCGGGACATGTATCTATCCGAAAAAGGAAACAAAAATGTTTCTAATTTTTTTGGAAACCTCCCTAAGTATTGATTTTGGAAATAAAAAAAGTTATCAGATTTATGACTACAAATATTAAGTAATTCGAAAGGTTAGTTTTTCTCTCGCCTAAACTTAAACTTTGCATATAAGCTTAATTAATTAAATCCTTCAATTAATGGCAAACTTCTCTACAATTATTTAATACAGAAGAATCACCTAGGTTTGAATATACATAAATCATCCAATTGAATAATTTATGTATATTTGTGTTGTGCATGGTAATTGGACGGCTAAACTAAACTGACAGTTAAGTAGAGTTGATGTTAATAATAATTTAATTGGATTAATAAATGAGAATTGTATATCGAATACAACAAAAAAAGAAGCTTTTCAGTGCAAAAAGTCAACGCTAAATTTAAGCGCATTGTCATTAACTTTTGCAATCCCAAATATTGAGTGACAATGAATTGTTGTTCAGTGAAATTGATTGATGAGACATGCCACAAAATAGAGTGTGTATCTGAAAACTTTGACAGATTGCATTGAGCACACACATACTAGTACAGATGATGATGAGGAAATGAAATCAAATGAAATCTATACAACAGTCGGGGCAGGCACAGCAAAGTGTCAAAGTAAACACAGCAAACAGCAAACACCAAACCAACACTAGGGCCACGAGTCAAATATTGTGACACTTTCCCAAAAAAAAAGGGGTTGTGGTTAAGTCGGAAATGAGATTCGGGACACAGATAGAGATACAAATGTAAATGCCTCATGGAAATTGTTGTGCGTGCGGCTTATTGACATTAATGTAGCAATTGTCAAAGGATTTATTAATATCTCAGTTGTACGAGGGATGTTTCTACAGTAAATGCCATTAAAGTGCTGTTGTTGTTGTTGCTGTTGTTGTTATCAATCATTTGATTGATATTAATGAGCTAAAATTTGCATATCGATATTGCCACATCTAAGCAGCATGTGCTTAGAGAGATTTGCCAAAATGTTTGCATAAATTACAAGGGTAATTAAATTTCTCTGACAAGATTTTGCTTTCGAATGAATGCGAAATGAATGGAATGGGTGGGGGTTAGGGTCTATATGTAAATGTAAATAAAAGGAAGTCCAATTTAAAAAAAATGCAAAAAAAAAACTTTCCTTTCTCTCTGACATGTGTGTAAATTATAAAGAATTTGCCGACATTTTATACTTGAAAACGAAAACAGAAATCCTCGCAAGATAAAATGTAACAAGAAGATCAACAATAAAGCCACAAGAATACAAATTACCAAGTCACAAAATGGGTAGACAGGAAAGCAATACACACAGCACTCACACTCCCCCACACACACACACACACACACACACACACAGCACTCACATATACATATATAGCAGCACTCACACACACTTAGTCAACCATATAAATGCACAGTTTGCGATGCATATAAAAAACGGAAAGAAAATTTGAATTTTTAAATTAGTTTTGTTAACTTTTTGCTCTTTCTTCCTTTCTCTCTCTCCCTCTCTCGCTCTCTCTCTCTTTCTCTGGCACTTTTTTCTGTCTCTATCCACAGCAGAGCCTGGAAATGTTTAACGACTCGTAAGGAAATTGCAAAGTAAAATGTCTTCAGGAACTTCAACATTTTTATGCAGGAAAGGCAAGAGAAGGCAGCAAATGTAATAATAAAAAGCAAAGAAAACCACAAGATGGCGTATACGTGTACGTGTGCGTGTAAGTGTGTGTGTGCTTGTGTGTGGGTGGTTGAGTGTGGGTGGTTGCGTTGGTGGGTGGCTCCTGCCTGCCTGCTTGGAAAATGGCGAATTAAATTTGAAATTGCGGGCTCTTGTTGGAGCAAGGAAAAAAAAGGAAATGGAAGAGAAAGCAAGGCAAAGAGGCAAATGTCACAGCAAGTTGCGGCAAAAGTTGTGTCTGGCATTGCTTTTTGTTGTGTGAAATATGGAAAAATGTCTGTTTTGCCAGATAATGTGTGCGACTGCTGCTTATGCATACAAAATGTGAGCACCTCCAGGTGTACAGGCACAGGTACAGGTAGAAGCAGCAAGTTTATTTGTTTTGTCACTCATCGCACGCAACTTGGAGATGTTTGGTCTCTCATAGATTTATTTTTTCTCTCTATCTAAGCTCATTTCAAATGCAAAGCTGCACTTTGTATAGAATTTAAAATTACATTATTATTTTTTTTTCATTTTAAAATTCCTGTAAGCTAAAATAAAATTTCTTCATTTGATTTAACCTTTGCTTGCAAAGAGAAATATGTTGCATACTTACGAGCGCCGCCCGAATTAGATGAAACGAAACTGGAATTGTGGCCAATAAGCATAAAAGAGAATACAAACAAACACACACACACACACACACACACATACATGTGGAGAGATGAGTTGAAAAAGCAGAACAAACTTTGTGCAATTTATTTTGCCAAGTAAAATTACTTGTCGCTTCAGGCAAATGACTGACGCGTAAGTCCACTACATTTGCAAGTGGAGGGGGGAGGAGAAAACAGAAAAAACAGAAACAGAAAACACAAAATGACTGAAAGAGAACAAGACAGAGATAGACAGAGAATGTTAAAGAGAGATAGACAAACACTCTGGTATTTGTGTGTGTGTGTGTGTGTGTGTGTGGAATTTACAGCATGACAGTGAATTCAAAGTGAACGCCATGTCACGAAAAATATTAAAATTAGCATTAACATTTCTCATTCGTTTGTGTGCACTCATTTTGCCTTTGGTGCGAAATGTTGCAATCAAAAATTGGCTACCAACCAAACCAAAACCTCCTCCGCATTTGGCTTCTCCCCCATCCCCCCGCCTCTTTTCTCTAGTCCAGCTACAAAGATGAAAGGCAACTGTCGACACACTGCGGTGGGCCAACGGGCAAAACTTTTGATGCTGCTACTTTGCTACTTGCTACTTGTCAGCATCGCTCCCTTTTTCCCCCCCCTTTTTTTTTTGTTTTTGGTCCTGTCGAGGACATCATCATTGTCGGTCACATGCAAACACATATACATACATACATACACATGCTTGCACACATTCGTACACTCGCCAAAATTAGCTTTTAAGCATCATCATTCCTATTTAAAAGAGGAATTGGTAAAGAAAAATAAACTTGAGTTGATTGTGTATCTTTGATTTAACCTTGAACTTGATTACTTTGTTTTAAAAATAGAACTTGGGAACCTTTTAGCAATAAATTCAGTTTGTATTTGTCTCATTTTCCACCATGAACACATTTTTTGCGATTGCTTATGACCTAAGTAACCAATCAAATAGAAGAGAAAGAATGCGACTGTTTAGTAGTAGCTTCTCATATTTTCTTAATATTTATATAATTAAATATAATCCACAATATTATTGTATCCATTTGTTTTCTCAATATTTACATATTTAAATATAATCCACAAAATTTTGTATCAATTTAATGTCGTTTCAAAGAGTTAATGAGCTCAATTTATGAAATACAAAGGATTTAAATCATTCACAAAGCTGGAAGATTAATGCTGCACACCTATTTATGTGTCCAGATCAATTTTTGGTTGGAAAAGGTATAATAGCCAAAACTTTTTAATGAGTAAACTTTTTGCGGGAATTTACCTATTTCCTTTTCATAAAGTGTTGCCAAAACTATAAAAAAAATTGTTTTGCGCTATTAGATGATCCCATAATTATTCTATCATATGTTAGAGTCTTAAGGTCAAACCTATTAATCTGGCCATGAGTGTATCTCTAAAATTATAAAATATGTTCCGAATAATGAGTAGATATGTGAAACAGAAGATTATATAAAGATAAATATTGTCATCTACCATTAAAAGTGATCATAAATACTGTAAGATATATGGGAAATGATTTTGTTATGGAATAACACAGAATTTTGCGATTTAACATAAAAGAGATCGATTTAAGTTTTTTTTTACACTAAAATTACCCGATAAATAGTTATATTTTATGACTTTAAGCTACCTTAAATAAGATCCTGCTCTAAAATAACTTTATTTACAGTGTATTTGTGTGTGTCTGTGTGTGTATATGAGCTTTGTTTTGCTTATTTCACATTTTGTCAGTCAATTTCATGAGATTTCAATTGATAAAAACTCTGATTGGTTTCTTGGTTTTCTGTTTTCTTGTATATGTCAAAAAGGAGCAAAAATTAACATATTTATGATTTTTATTATCAACTTGGTGGAAGTTTTTCTCTTTTATTTTTTGTATTTTTTTTGTTGTTTGCTGTAAAAAGTTTTTAATCTAACAATATCTGTGCTTGCTTTGCATACAAATGCGCAAGGTTAAAACTAATTAAATATGCCTCATAGCAAGTTGCTCTCCATCATCATCCATTCGCAGAGATTCAGTGGGGGGTGGGAGGGGATTTGGTGGAGACGACAGCTTGACAAATAGAATAAATGGTGGGGGTGTCAAATAGCTTTGATAAGTAACAAGCAATGGCGGCGTTGCTTTTTAAACAAATGGCCAACGTCAATTTGAAGGTGTGGCTTGGTTTGGTCTGGCCTGGATTGGATTGGATTGGCGTGACATGGCCTGCCCACGGCATGGAGAGAAATCCAACTAATTTTCATGCTCGGCACGCTTACAAATACACGGAAAATGACGAGGGGGGCTGAGAAATTGGTATTTGGCATATTAGTTAGAGTAATTAAATAGCAAATGCATAGTTAATTGGAAGAGCCCAATGGCCATTTGATGCGAGTTCGAGTGTAATAAAATAAAAAGAAAAGTTTTAATAAAACTTAACTTGAATGTCGGCCATTTTGTGTGGGGACTTGACCAGTGCGTGCCTATTTATTTAACAAATTAGCATAATTGTTCACAAAATAAAATTCAACTTAACTACAAATGATGGCAGCCACAGCAGTGGCAGTTGGCCCTGGCCCCGGTCCGGGTCCCGGCTAGCTGTTAATTAACATGTGGGTGCAGAAGGACTGACAGGACATCAGGCAGGACATTGGACGCATCCCGCAGCGCAAATTAGTTTGTACGCCAATGCTAATTGCAAAATAGCATGTCAGCGGACAATGAAAAGCTCTCCTCCTCCTCCTCCTCCCTACCTATCTCTGGTTGTTGTTGCTGGTTGGAAAATATATGAAAATTGTTTTGACTTTAGATAAGCGACAACTGGGCAAAGTCAAAGTCAAGTGGGTGGAGCATAGCATGGCATGGGCATGGGCATGGGCATGCCGTGATAGACGCGACGCGCTAAGCGAAAGGACAATAAAATTTATGACCTGCAGTTGAAGACGAGCCAAAGCACTCAGATACAAATACTCAGATACTTGAGAGGCACTTGCAAAGTTTAATTACCAAGTAAAAAACATGTGGAAAACTGCTTACGAAACCAAACAGCTGGTCGAGTGTTGACGAGATCATCATCAACCATTTTTCATCCTTTGTCATGTGCCTACTCATTGACTGACTGACTGACTCTCTCTCTCTCTCTATCTCTGTTCCATTCAGCCTTTGTGTGTGTCCATCGGAGATAAGCTTTGTCGCCAGTTTGTTGCAAACACGCAATGACAACTTTAGCCAAGCTGAATGTACCACCTATGTATGAAGTTGTCTTTATATCCTCTTGTATATGGCTTTGTGTGATTATATGAAAGCAATTTTAAACAGCACACAGCACAGTTTGGCAAGTGCCCAAGTCCAGGGATTCGGTTTTTGTTTAAAGTGTTGCCCGGCACACAATTGAGGATGTTTTTTGCTTGAAATGTATGTATCGTATCTCTTCTACAAACTTGCGATTTTTATCGTGCAAAACAATTTAACAAATGGCTTTTATTATTGTCATTTGATAATGAGAGAGAGCAAACTCTACATGATTGCCAATAACTAATCAAACAAGTGAATAATGGGCTATTTACACTGATCTGAAAGTTGCGTCTAGAGGGAAAATGTTTGTTCATTTTCATATATGTAAAAGGAGTAGGCACACAGTGGCGACAAATAGTTGCCTCTGGTTTTGGATAATCAATAACAAATAAAGAATAAACCTGATATAAGTTGCTTTCTTATAATTTATTTGTTTTGTGAAAGAAGCATGTTATATTATACATATGTATATAAAAGTTTTTCCTTCTTTTTTCCTGCCACTAATGTTATCTCCCATCGAAATGGGTTTTAAATAACTATCTAAAAATGTTTCCGTTGAAAAGTAAATTGCTATAACTCTGCTGATTTATTAAGAATTTTCTTCTTTTTAGACTTGTAATCTCAATCGCAAAGTGTTTAAAAAAGTAAATATTTCAGATCCGCGCATTTATTGAAAATTTGTTGGTTAAAAAGTTAATTTTCGTAATGCTGTATTTAGGACAATTTTGTACCGATTTTCAAAGTTTTAATGCAGTTTTTATCAAATTTTTATCTACTTTAAAATGCCATCAAAACTTTAAAAGATTGCACAGCTGGGGATTTTTAAATTACATAATTTTGGACAAAATTTCGATTTTTCCTAGGCTGTATTTTAGACAATTTTCAACCGATTTCAAAATTTTTTATCTATTTCTTATTGCATTTTTACATATTTTAAAATGGTATCAAAAGAATGGAATTAAAAAAAAAAAAATTTCGACCCGATTTTTGAAAATTTTGACAGTGTATATATACACTGTAATTTTTTTCAAAAATCGGGTCGAAATTAGTTTTTTAGATTTGAATGCCAATTAATAACTCACATTCAGAGCAGCATAAAAAGACATGACATTTTAAAATTGGCCAAAAATTGGCATAGTTAGAGGTTTGCAAAGTTGAGGTTTTTGGAAAAATTTTGGCACAGATATTGAAATTTTTATTGCGAAAATTGAAATTTTCCTAATGCTGTATTTAGGACAATTTTCCACAGATTTTTAAGGTTTTGATGTAGTTTTATTCGAATTTTCATCTGTTTTTAAATGCCATCAAAACTTTAAAAGATTGCAAAGCTGGGGATTTTTGGGAAATTTTATGATGTTGGTCAAAATTCCGACTGTATTTTAGATAATTTTCCACCGATTTGTAAATTTATAATCTAATTCTTATTACATTTTTATTTCTTTTAAAATGCTATCAAAAGCATGGAATTTTGTGATTTCTTTTCTTTTGTCGGGTGTGAAGTCATCTTGTTAGCAATTCAATTCTTTTGTGAAACTTTCCTAATGTAATAATTATCTGAGAATGCCAGAAATGTTTCTAGTTCTATATCCTTTGGTATGTACATTTCGTGAGATCATTTTATATATGATAAAGGACCCATCAGACATTAATTTTATCTATAAAATTTGCAAGTTCCTTGATGGTTATCCTCTTCATCAACCCGGATAGAATCCCGACTGAGCTTTTATGCGTTTAAAGCTTTTGCTGCAAAAAGTGAATATGGGGGAGGTAACCACCCCAAAAATTCCAAATTCTATTCACATGTGACGATACGTAGAGGAGTGTGTGTGTGTGCGTGTGTGTGTGTGTTATTCACACACACTCAAATACGGGGTGTGCGTGTGCGTGTGGAAATTATGCTGATGTACTCACAACACACTGAAAGTGCCATCTGAAATTTATGCTCGCCTAATCAAAAATCTACCATGAAAGAATGTGTACGAGTATGTGACTAACAATACACATGCATGCCAGGGTGTGTGAGTGTACTGCGACCTTGAGTAAAAGGAGAATTCAACCCTAACTCCGGGTTTCAACCACCACCACCAATTCTGACTGAAGGCCTCTTCTGTAAAGACGTAGTAATGAAGTCGTGCCCTGGACATTCTGAGCTCCTGTTATACTAAGGTTGCTCCTAGTTACGACGTAACTGTCATGCACAGCTGCACTGCTCTCGCCTGTTGGCATTGTGTAATCGACCCACCACCACTGCCCAGAAGCCGGCGGCCGGTGGTAACGTCAAAACCCGGCCCAGCTGGTGGGCGGGCAGGCAATCGCAATCGTACACGCCCTTGTCAACGGTCTGAAGCCACAGGCATGCGCAGTGCGTTTGCCAAGGCAACGGTACACACTACCGCTCCTGGTCGCCTGTTCATCCTTGGGCGTTACCTTAAGAAGGGTTAAACCGCTGATGGACACGTGTCTATTTTAATGTGCTGCGGCAGTGCTGCTGCTGTTGCAGAGGTTCGAGCTCGGGTTCTTGGCAAAAAACCCAAAGAACCAGTCGGGTCAGCTAGGTAAGGTTTTGACGCCACCCAGCGCCCGCCATGCGCTAATTGAGACGCCCCGCTCTAAGCATTATTGGATCTGATGAAGGTTACGCATGTGACCCACCCACTTGGGCGGGCAGTCACCGAGCCCGCGAGTCAGCTGGCAGTTGTACAACCGACCAGTGGCGTCGCCCTTCATTTGTCGCTGCCCCTGGTGCGTACCATTCTACCCGTGACCACGTCTCTGGCCGAAAAAACTCACCCCTAAAATAGAGGACATTACAATGCGAACACACCCCTCGCACACACTGAGAGACTTTCGATTTCGTGTCTCTGACAGAGAGACACTCTCACGAATGACGATGACGCGCATTGGAATGCGATGCCGCAGCGTGTTGCCTCTGTCTGAGCGCCGCGTACAAAACTTCAAATGGAATTTCCTTTCGTTTGACTGTAGATTGAAGTGCTTGTGAGTGCCTTGGCCCACATATTTGCTCAACTGTTGCTATGGCAGACACAATACTGTATGGAAAGGTAGAGCGTAAATGTTCGACCATACTTCAACTGATGATTTATTAATTATTAAAGATTTTTCTACAGGCTTCTGTCGTTAAAACTTATTCTTAACTATTCCTGGCTTAACATTCTTAACTTTTTATTCACCTTATCATTCATATTTCCATCTAAATGTAGATTTAGATTCACCATTATTCACTTACCACTTGCTTATATTTTATTCTATAGCTTAATGTTAAATATTTATGCAATTTTATTTAAAATTTAAAAAAAAAATTGTGCAAGCATATCTTAAATCAATTTCAAAAGGGGATAGACAGATCATCAAGGCCTTTAAAGATTGATTGTAGTAAAGGGGACAAATATTCTACAAGGATCAAGTGAAAATATTTAAGTTGTATTTTATTTTTACCTTTCCTTTACACCTTTTCAAGGTTAGTTTCAAAAGTTTTCGGAATTGGGGTGGAAAATACCGATTCGCCGCACAGCAGCGCTATTTGGAATTTCATTTGAAACACATGAAAGCGCCTCTTGTGTTCGTGGTTATTCTGAAATGACGGCTAGATGGCGGCACACATTTCCGCCATTTTCAGGATTCAAATAAATGTATCCTTAGTTACAGACCAACTCAAGGGTTTCAAGTTTAAATTAATTAAATATCTACTCCAAACTTTCACAATTTATTAATTCTGAAAACAAGCAAAACCTCAATTAATTTGGAATAAAAAAATAAATATTTATAATTAAGGGAAACATCTCTAAAGCACTTAATCGATGTTAAAAATGTGGAAAGTGTTGTAAAAATGTTTTTTATTTCTATTCTATTATTACTTTAATGATATCTTCGATGTTTTTTTTTTAATTGCGCATACGCCACATTGTGCTGGCTGTGTGTACCTTGGGGAAAATAGTAAGAGTATAAGTGACGAACGATAGAAACAAAAGGTTTAAGACCATTCACAGAAAGAGATTGACAAATAATCTAATTAGCCGCTAGTAAGATGAGTTTTCGCTGTCAAAAGATGAATGCGACTAATTTCAACGCCCCAAATGAAACTACCTACAACAACTAAGAATGTGGAAGAGATGCGGGAAGAAAAACACATTGACACTATGTCAAAATGTCAAAGGGAAAGGTAATAAATGGCATCCCCAAGTCAACAGATACTCAGTTCCTCAACTGAGGAGCTCAGCCGATGCGGACAGCTGGCGGAGCTATGCTTCTTATATGCTGCGTGCATTTCCCATTTCCGCGGCGGCGGCGGCCTTTTTCAATATGAATGCGACAAATTCCTTGGAGAGCACTTGACGACATTTCGTACGAGCAACTCTCGAGCCCTGTCTCCGAAATCTAATTAGCTGGATACTTCATTAACCACAGCCGACAATCAAGAAATGAGTAATTAACTTGCGCCTGGGAGCCACAACTTGCTCTCTCCCCTATCCTCATCCTCATCGTCGTCGTCGTCGTGTGCAGTTAATATTTCATAATTGAGCAATTTATTTTCGCCTCTTTGACTTTGACAGGATCAAAGATAGAGAGCCGACAGACACTATAAAACGGCGCATGCAAATTTAATGCTCCAGACACTCCAGTTTTCAGCAAACTGTGGTAGGCTATGTGTGTGGCAATCGTTAGTATCCCAGTAGCCTTTGCTCTGACAAAACATATTATTAGTCCGAAAATAGAACACTATCGATATATATTATAGCAAACACTATCTTTAGAGAGTCACCTAGTAGTATATCGAAGAATTGTAGCAACACTATCTTTAGAGAGTCACACCAATGGAAACTAAATACTAATTAACTGATATGAATTTAAAGAATTATAGTCGCGGCGTTCTTATTGGCAATTGGTTCGAAACTGTACGAGCTGAAGAGGTGAGTTATTCGATAATTAGAGATGGGAGAATTACATTTGCATAAATTCCCCATGCAGTTACACGTCACCGATATGCAGAAGCAACGAGGCTATAAAAAGTTGCTTCTAGATGAAACCCGATCACTGTACGATCGCTTTCGGGTTAGCACAATATTGGGACCACCCCAGGAATATGTGGTCTTTGGTGGGGTAATGCAGGTGGTACCGGTACGAGTTAATCTAGCCGATAAGCAAATGTCTGACATTAAGCTAGCCCTCTCGCTGGTCATCAATCAGCAGATGTTGCACAAACACAGTCAGACAATCAATGAACTCTGCGAATTGAGTTTGGCCCCGGCTCCGAATTCATGTTTACGCAACTCCTTTCGCATTGTTAGTCCGGCCAATGGATTGGATCGCTCTGGGAATTATCTAACCTATGGCGAGAAATTCCGGCTGCAATGCATGGAACCCCTGGATGAGCCAATGTATCTATATAGTGCTCAAAAACTATGCAATTTAACGCCCGTGGTCAACAGAGGTTACTCCACCTCCAAGAATGGCGAAGAAAGTCTTCCACTTGGTATCATAGCGGGCAAGGTGAGAGGGGTAGATCTTGTGTAGAATCTTTTATTTGATGCGTTTCCCTTCCTCCAGAACTGTGGAGTAAATGCTCCAGTGCCCTGCGCCAGTGCGAATTTCTTTTGCGTTCACTACGATCTAACGCGGCGCATTGAGAGCGAAGGCCATCCCATTCCAGTAGGTTTAGCCACTTCCATGTCTATGCAATCCAACTCATTAAACCAATCCCATTTAGATTAATACTCCTCTGGTTATTGTTCATGCGGTAACTAATCGAAATCTGGCTGCTGAAAATGTTGTACTTAATACTTTATTTGGTCCGGAGTTTATGGTCTCGGTGCAGACCTATCGAAATATATTTAAACGTGAAACCTGGAAGAATCACTGGAAGTTTACCTATGGCTAGTTAGTTCAAGATTTAACCATTTATATATATTTTATATGAATTCAATTAAAAACAAACAGTTCAGGTGCCATAAAACTCGGACTATTTTGTCTGTTTGTCAAAACACAGACTAAACTCATCGTCGTAAATTTTATTTGATTGTCGCGCTGCCAGTGTGGCAATGCCAAGAATCTCAAGTGGAAATTTATGCCCCCTCTGGCATAATATAGTTTGTGGAGTCAACGAGGCATGTGAGTGATTTGTTGAATGAGAGAGAGAGAGAGGGAGGGAGAAGGAGGGGAAATGTCAGAAGTTGCGCCATTTTATGTTTTGTGATAAATTAATTAAAATTAGACAATAACTGCAACGGAAAGCATACTAATTAGCTGGAGACGATCGACAAGAGCTCCCAAACTGTAGGGCTCCCATCTTGTCGAACATGTCAGCGCAACAAATTTCAATTAGTTCACGCTTCACTTACTCGTCGGCAGACATAAAAACGAAAAAAAAAAAAACAGAAAAACCGTGCCACAGCGTCTTGTAATCTCAGGAAGAGAGTCTGCTGAGACACACACACACATGTGGCATCATCGCCACATTGTACTAAGTATAATTAATTTGTCTCCAATCTCTATGTAAATAGCTATTTCATGATTTTAATTGAGCGCAAGGGTCGCCTAGTGCAATCCTTTTGGGAATAAGCTGCAAGCGGAATAAAGTTCAAAAGGTTTCCCCTTTTTTATTTTTGGACATGATCTCTCCGCCAACCCACCAAACGATCCGGTTACATGTTTTCTGTAATAGATTAGCTGCGGCACAGCCTCCTCCTCCACCTCCTCCTCTCTCTCTTTGGCAGCTCACATAATTTCACACTCGCCCCCAAGTGCCTGCCTCTTGCCACCGTTTGTGAGTTGAGCATCTGTTGATTTCAAGTCCTCCTTCAGTAGTTCCCTCTTCAAGTGTCTCTGGCTGCGCGTGTTTCGTTTTCATCTTTTGTATCTTGTTTCTCTGTGTCTGAACTGCATGTTTCTTATGCAAGATGATTTACTGTGACGCGTGACAGATTTACAAGTTGCATTTACTATATTAATTCATCATAAATATCGTTAAAAGGCATCGGGGGACTTGTTAGAATTTCATAATTTCCGTTTCAAGGAGGCAAGTTCAAGTTGAGTCCTCTCGTGCCACGTGTTCTTTCACACCTGCAACATCATTAGGCAAATGTCGATGCTTTAAATGGAGAACATCATTTTGGGTGGGCAATCTTTCGTGTTGCTATATACTAAATATTAGAATTGAAGATCCCTTTTCCTGTAGGATCTAAATTCTCAACTTCATGTAGATATAATAAATATTAAAATTGAAGATTCTTAACTTCATGTAGATATAATAAATATTAGAATTGAAGATCCCTTTTCCTGTAGGATCTAAATTCTCAACTTCATGTATATAAATATAACTTGGTGAAATCTTTGCGGTTTCAAAAATCTCATATCATTATTTACTTCCATAATTAAATTCAATTTTTTGATTTAACAAGGAAAAACTATTTCTTCAATTTTTCTAAATTTTTTACCACATTAAAAAATTACAAAAATTGCATGAAAATTTACGTTTCCAAATTTTAATGACACTTTGTTATGAATTTTCTGGAGAGTTCAAAAAAGTAAACCGTTTTAAAATCGGTCAAAAAACGACTGAGTTACAGTCTTTTAAAATTGATTACAAATTTTGAGAAATTGCGATTTTAGCAGGATCATTGCATGAAAATTGCCACAACTAACTTTTAGTTAGTATATTTAAGCATTCGGTGAGTTAAACAATTAATTTTCGCTGATTTGTAACACATTTGCGCCGTTTCTGGTATTCTTTTGCTTAATGATTATGAAGCGTTGACATAAATATCACATGCAGGCGAACCGTGTGCAATAAAAATTGCAGCGAAAACAAAAATAATTTGCACATCTACATAATTAAGATACAGTTGAAAATAATGTTTTTATGACTTTTTAATGTACTTTCTAAATTTTACATGCATTTTTGAGCAGCCAATTAGACAAGTCCAAATGATGATGCCATCAAAAATATTGTTGACAACAAAAGGAAACATTTGAACAACCCAAAACACAACTGAGCACACTCAATCAGAGATATAAAAATATATGTATATGCGATACATCATGCGAGCGGAAGATATGTAGAGAAATATATGACAATATTTTGTATCTATTGGCATATAAAACACAATGAGATGTGCGGGGGTTGCGGTTGGGGTTGTGGGGATAGGGGTGTGTGGGGGGCGTTGTGCTTTTTGTGGTGAATGTTGCCAAGGAGATCGTCTGAAGACATTGTTTCGGCTGGCATGGTTGTTGCATTTTTATGTGCCATGAAATTAATTTACGATTACGACAATTTAAATTTTTAAAATGACACTAAAAATATGTTAACAACTTTGGCTGCCGCTGCCGCTGCCGTCTCTGTCGCATTGTCGCAGCGAAAGTGTTAAAAAGCCCTTGCCACCAAATGTGGCCTGGTGGATTTATGATGAGTTGGTTTTTGTTGCCAAGGGGGATGACACATTGTTCCCGTTATTTCCTTTACTCGATATTGAAGTGTTGAGTTTATGTTTCGTTTCATATTTTGTCTTGAATGCATTTAATTTCTATAAACAGGCGCAGGAAGAGTCACTTTATTCCAGGGGACACAACAACAACAACGTCTTATGATGTGGCACTGACGTTTATGTGGTGGCACATCTAAAGTCCGGGGGCCTCGACATTGCCGAGTGTGGGTGTGGGTGTGGGTGTGGGCGTGGGCGTGAGGGTTGGAACTCATTCACGGCTTATTGACAACAAGTTTTAAGTGGCTGTTACTTTATGAACTTATTAAAGGAAGTTGTTCGCTTTTATGGGTCTGACAACAAAAGGAAGACAACCACAAATAGAAAATGCAAAGAAAACTAGGCTATAAATTTCATTTGAATTTATTTCAAACGCTCAGGTGTTTGCATTTTCAATACATAAAACAGTTCTTTCGTTTAGTTAATTA
Organism: Drosophila sp. 14030-0761.01; assembly: GCA_018150735.1. Lineage (NCBI taxonomy): Eukaryota > Metazoa > Arthropoda > Insecta > Diptera > Drosophilidae > Drosophila > Drosophila sp. 14030-0761.01. The sequence continues at coordinate 1,406,952 of JAECWO010000026.1, read as the reverse complement.
TCTATTCGTAGTTCTAATATGGAAATGCTTAAACCAATCAGTGAGTTAAACTTTATACTTAGTACACACACAGAATAAGTCGATTTAGGTCTATCAAGAAATTTTATTTCCGAAGAAATATAAACATTTTGAATGGAATACGCCTCAAAATTTAAATTATTACCCATGCTTAATTTTATGGAACACTTTACATTATTGTAATATGATTCGACTTTTATAATCATTGTAATAAGCATAATGAAAGTGTTTATAAAACTTCGAAAATTTTCCGAAAATGTTTTTTCGGAATCTGTGGTCGTTGCGCTCGGTTTATTTTGATTTGCTTAATCAGAAATGTTTTTGTTTGACCTTTCGACCTAGATTTAATTAAACGTTGGGTGTTATTCAGCTCGAGGTAAATTTTACGAGTAAGAATTTGGCAAGTAAGATTTTTCAAAACTTTTAGGCAACATAAAAAAAGAAAATATTTTTTAAACTAAATTTTCTACTCCACTTGATATCAAATTTGAAAGACATAAATAACTCTTCTAAAAATTCTAAAAAAGGTTTCTAAAAAAGGTTTGGCAATTTGTATTATTTTTTCTAACACCAAATATCTATTAAATATCACAAAACTCTCTCTCTATGTATGTACATATATATATAGTTTTCCGACAAGTATGTATATTTTTCTGAGTGTAGCAACTCCATTTTGATAGTCATTCATTAATACTGTCTGATTAGAAAATTATTTATTTATGGTCGTTTGTGGAAATAAAGAAATTGCAGTGTTGAAACAAATGATGGATTGACATCAAGCAGCCAAAACACAACCAACAACATACACACACACACACAAGCAGCGCGCACACACACACACACACATGTTGGTGGAGGCAAGCAGCCAAAGGGCCAAACCAAACCCACTCAACTAGTCACCCAGCAAGCCAAACAGCGCTGAAAATCCTAAATCCTGCCAGGCAACAATGAAGGGCAACGTCACATTGTACAATTTTTTTTTGTGTTGTTGTTGTTGTTGTTGGTGGTGCTGATTCTTTTGTTGCCGCATTGCCTTTAAAATGTGTTATTCCGCTGCTGCTGCTGCTGCTACCCTCTCCCTTCTCTAACCTGCTCTACAATTCTTTTTTTTTTTTGTTTTGTCGTAGCGCACTTTATTTTTATTTCCCACACTGAGTGCGAAAAAAAGGAGAAGAAAACACACACGGAGCAGAAAACAACATTCATAAAATATGCATTATGCAATCTAAGCTCGTGTGAGCGTTGCTAAATATTTTATGCACATGTATTGCACAACAGCAACATCCACTCACACACACACACACACACGCACAAAGGGATATATTTTGTATATAAATATAATAATTACATATACATATATTTGAGTGTAGTTTATTGTCTTGTTGTTAGTTTTGCGAAATCATTAATATGAGACAGACAAACAAATTAACTAAATTTCTTTATGCCACTGCAAATATTCCATGCCCCAGCGAAGACAAATGGCCTGAGTCATATGTATCTACTAAATGTTGCCCCCTCACACACACACACACACACACACCGACACACACAGTCACAGTCACATAAAAAACGGATATTGTATGACAAATATGAGAATAATAATAAAAGCATTAAGCAAAGTTTTCTTCTCATTTGTTGTTGTTGTAGGATTTTTGTTTTTTTTTGTTTTTTTATTTTTAAATAGCATATGCCATTTAACACATTGAGCTGGGCATTTCTGGGTTATTCCATATTTAATGCGCATAAATTTCAACTTAAATTGCGCGCGCAATGAACAAAAAAATCGCATACCGAATGCCCGAGGGCCCGGGGCCCAGACCCTAGCCCAGAACTGACGCCGCCCACCAGTTGGGTGATCCCACAGTTCCATCTCCCTCTCTCTCACACTCTCAATCAGTCAGACTTTGCCAATTAGCATTCTGTGTGTGTTGCTCTTCTGGGGGATCTGTGGTCGTTGCGCTCGGTTTATTTTGATTTGCTTAAGCAGACAGCTTCAAAAATGAATATATGTATATATATATATATCTTTTGGTATTATGAAACTATTAAATTATGAGCAAAATGTTATTGCTCTTTGATCTGCCAGCCAAATTGAAGTGCCTCTGAAACATATCTTTTGTATATACATATATTTTTATGACTGACCGCTAATTCTGTTTGTTCTTTGTTGTGTGTGCGCTGTGTTGTGCGTCGTTTACGGCCTTTTAATGAGCATTATGTGCGTTTAATTTATGTCTCAATTTTGCGCATATTAAAATCTTTATTTTGTGATTTTCGACTGAGTTGGTGGATTGTGTGCAAGAACATTTCGAGGAGACATCTTAATCATTATGATCAGTTAAGCTAAGTGCGCACAATTTAGTGATTACTATATCATATTTCTAATGGCCGATGATCTGTTAACCATAATTACTGTATGTATATTAATCAAATTGGGAAACTAACTTAAAGAACTAATAAGCTCTCAAAAAACTAGAGGACAGAATTTTTAATACCCTTGTAAATCTTATTTCCTTCACAACAAATACGTCACAATTTTTTATAAATTATTCGCCTTATTGTTTCGTTTTCCCCCTCATATTCTTTGGGATTACGAAAATTTGTATCTTTTTATACCCTTGCAAAAAGGGTATATTAATTTTGGTCAGAAGTGTGCAACGCATAGAAGGAGGCATCTCCGACCATATAAAGTATATATATTCTTGATCAGGATGACAAGACGAGTTCAAATCCGTTTGTCCGTCTGTCTGTCCGTCTGTCCGTCTGTCCGTCTGTCTGTCTGTCTGTCTGTCTGTCTGTCTGGATCAACAGCTTCTCCTCCGAAACCGCTATAGCTACAGATCTGAAACTTTGCACGGAGTCTTGTATATACTGCAGGCATTGTATATCTCGGATTCATCCGGATCGAACAACTATATCATATAGCTCCCATAGGAACCATCGGTCGAAAAATGAGTTTTAGATCAATAACTTCTTTCTTTTTCACCCGATTATCATAAAACGTAACATTTGGCAGTTTACTAAACATCCAAACATCCGTGCGAAATTTGATCAAGATCGGACTACTATATTATATAGCTCCCATAGGAACAATCGGACCAAAAATAGTTTTTCTTCTAGAAACTTTTTTGTTTCTTGAGCGATCATCGTCAAACTAAGTAAATGACATTTTCACATAAAAAGCTATAATTAGGGTAAATTTGATCAAAATCGGATGACTATATCATATAGCTGTCATACAAACATATGAAAAAATTGCATGCTGCATGTCTACATACATGCATATGTATGCGAGCCGTGCTATGGCGTGTAAAAACGGATTTTGACACCAGGGTCTTTACATTTAGATAACTCTTTTTAGAGATCTAGTAACACAAGAGCTTGCAAGGGTATACAAACTTCGGCATGGCCGAAGTTAGCCCGGCCTTCTGGTTTTTATATTTTTTCCTTATTTTTGATATCATCATTTTAGATGATATTTTTTCCATATTTTGATATCATCATTTTATCATCTAAAATTATATTTTTTCCATATTTTTGTTATCATCATTTTATCATCTAAAATGATATCAAAAATGTGGAAAAAATATCAAATTCAGATATTAATTTTTTGCTTTATTTGCTTTAAAGCATGGAATTTGTTCCATATTTCGAGCTGAAATTTCTGAAAATTTTAACTATTAAATTTGAAATGTCGAAAAATAACTCAAAAATTAGTTTTACAGATTTGAATACCAACTCATTTTAGAAGGCACAAAGGGTCATTACTTTTCTAAAATCTTTAAAAAGTTATTGATTTTAAAGGCTGAGACTTATAAAGACTCTGTGTAAAATCTGAATAAGATCAGAGAACTCTTTATTTAAATTATGAGCATTTCGGCCTTGTTTTTTATATTTTTGGATTGGTCATTCCTTTGGAAACTATACGAAATCGTTCTCCGATCTTGTTAAGATGTTATAGAATCAATTATAAATAAACCAAAGGAGGTCAGAGCCTTATTAATTTCCAATTTTGTGCTAACCCAAATTGAAGTAATAAGTCATAAGGATGTAACCTAGAAATACTCCAGGTAAACCAGGTATTGTTACTTGCTAATGAGTTTAGCTTTGAAACTATTTATATTGTTGCACACGGCGCGCCGTGACGCACAGACATCCTTAAAAAAAAGAAGAAGGATATCTTGCAGTTTCGCTTGCACTTGTCATAATATCCTAGCAACGTGAGCTTTATTACCAAAATGCCATCTCACCAGACCATAGAGGGGGATGGGGGATGGGTTGGGGTAACTAAAACTCATAGTCAACATCCCAGAGTACAGCAGACTTAATATCTAAAGCAATTTACAGTTATGAAAATAAGAGAGACATATCCGCAAAACGACAAGCACAGCAGCGAGCGGCTCTGCCACAAAAGCGACAGCAGCAACAGCAACAACAACAACGACAACAACAACAATGAGAAGGACGAAGCGAAAAACTTCTGCTAACGAAGTAAGTACCCTAGAGGACACTTAAGCGTGCGACCCAACCCAACCTGGTCTATAGCTATGGCTATGCGATGCGTCGGGTGGCATAATGTCGCCAACATTTTTCGAAATTACACACAAATGACACAAAAAAAAAACGGAAAGTAAGGAGAAAAAGGTGCAAATACCACCCCCGCGCGTCTCTCCCTCCCCGGTTAACAAAAGGACGAAATTGTAAGTTGCAGGGGAAATTTTGCACTCACTTGCTCACCTTTTTGCATGAGTGTGAGTGCGAGCGAGTGAGTGAGTGAGTGAAACTCCTTCGCCTGGCAGCCATATTGAAATTTGTGAATGAGTTTGAGTCTCATTCGGTTGAGTTATTTGGATTGGTTGTCCAGACAAGGCGTGGCCATTTAACCATTTAGTTTTGAGTGAGTTTTTCTTTTTTGCCGAACAGATCGCTTGCGCAGTGAGAGAGCAAGACAGAGAGAGAGAGTGAGAGTGTGAGAGAGAGAGTCCGGGTGGGTTATGGGGCAGGATACGTACGTCCGGTTGTGGCTAACGAAATGAGGGTTAAATCGCGTGCATAATTTAGCAGTTCATTTCATTCATTTGAGTGCAATGCTCAGAGATGTGCGCGCCTCGTCTTATGTCGCCTCTAATGGCTTTGCCTCCTTGATAATGGCGAGTTGTCTCTCCGAGTATTTGCTTATGTATGCGTAACACACACACACACACACACACACATATGTGTTTCTATGTGTGTGTGTGGGCGCTGGCGCACTGGCAACGTGGCAAATAGCAACTGTCGTTTACCGCTACAATGACAAGCATTTATGGCAATTAACACTTTAGCTCTTTATACGCTGATGTTGCTGTTGTTGCTGCTGCTACTGCGACAGCGCAGTTTCTGTTGTTGTTGCTGTTGATGATGTGGACGCTTAATCGTGTCGGCCATTAGAGGCAGCTAACCACAAAACACAGAGAAACTGGCCACCAGGCAATCGGCCATTTCGCCTAAAAATCTAAAATTGCATTTCATGCAAATCACGTTCATTCGACGCCTTTTTTTTCTGTTGTTGTCCGCCCCGGGCCCGACTGCTGCTGGGCGTTTTAATGTTTCCGTTTCCGCTTTTGCGTTTAGTGCAAATTCAATATCGTGCATAATTAATTTGCAATTAGCACGTTTCTGTTTTTGTTTTCATTTCACCAACTTCGCTCGCGTAACACCCACACACCAGCACTCCCCCCTCCCTACCCCACCGAGCTCGTCATGGAAATTTTCTAATTACGTGTGTACCCTAGAATACAAACTAGTTTTAGCAGCCATTTGCCGACTACGGTCTCACAGCCGTAGGCCATCTTGGACCTCTTGCCCGTCGGCATTTTGCACGTGCGTTCTTCGTGATGATGATGGTGATGATGGCCTGCAAAATGGGTTGGCATATGAAATGAGCTGAAAATTGATGGAGGAATTAGCGCAGCATATTTAATTTTTTTTGGGCAGCCAGCTGTTTGCCAATCAATGCCACGCTCCAAGGGCTCCAATGGACAATGACCATAAGCCCAAGTTGGCACTGCGATAGAGAATGAGATTTCACTTTAAATAAATGGGTTTTCTTAGTGATTTCGGGAGAATGATGAGATTACCAAGAAAAGGATTTGAGTATGGAAGATGATTGCTCAATTTGTATGAATATTTACAGCTGTCTTTGAAATCTGTAGGAGCAGTAATCCGAATATAGTAAAGCATTAAAAGAAAGTCTCTTTTAGTTTGTGTGAATCGTGAATATAATGAAATATATTCCCAAGGTGGTTCGAATGTAGTAAAACATTAAAAGAAAGTCTCTTTTAGTTTGAGTGAATCATCAATATAATGAAATATTTTCCCAAGGTGGTTCGAATATGGTAAACGATTAAAAGAAAGTTTTTTTTTTCTTAACTTATCGTAAATGCCAAAGTGGTTCTATTATTAAAATTGATGTATTTGAAAAACTTCAGAAAATTTTTAATAATAACAAAATAATTAGAAAACATTGTGATTTTTGAAGTTCCATTAAACTAACCCAAAGAAAGTTAAGAAAAAGGAAATAAGAAGATGTTATTCATAGAAAGTAAACACAGAATATTAGAAAAATTACACAGAAATATTTAAAGTCAGCCAAACTACAATAAACAAGAGTTTATATGCTATATAGTCCATCATATATCACTTAAATATTTGAATCAAATGTATTAAAACGCATTTCTGTTCCATTAAGAAATATTTCAAAACGTTTTTTACCCTAACTTGCAAAATATTTCGAAAACGTAGTGCTCTATCATGCACCTTATTAATAATATTTAAAGTTCTTTAAAGATTTTCTATACCTCTCCACCATTATTTCTAAAATTGCTTTCTAATTACTAATTACTACTCCTGGAGAAAAAAAAACAAAGTTAGATTTCATAAATTATTCAGTGCAAAAATTGCAATCAGCAATTATTAAATGGGCTTAGAAAAAAGCCATGAATGAACATATAAATTCATTTCTATTCCGGCCATGCCATGCTGGCCCTTTCCTCTATGCATTCTCTCTCATTGACTAATTTATGTATTAACTTTGAACGCTCATTAGTTTAATTAGTCAAACAAATTAACGTGAGGCTCACGGTAAGTGGAGTGCAAACAACAAAATGGCCGAATCAACAAAACCAGAGCGAGAAGGTCGAGTGCATGCCATCTCGTTTGCACTCTCACTCTCGGACTCGGGCAAATGTTACAAAATTAATGGAAAATAATTTAATTAGCGCATAATTATGCAGATTATGACCGCAATTTTAATTGCATGTTGTCGCCTGGTCACTATAACTACCCAAAAACGATCGATTTTTTTTTTCTTGTTTTTCTTTTTTTTTATCGGCTAAGTAGAAATTCCATTTTAATTAGCTGTAAATATTGCGCAGCCTGTTGAAAGCCAACAGACATAAAAGACACAGAACCAAAAAGAGAGAAAATAAAGGGAGAAGTGGTAGGGGGAGCGGGAGGGGGGTAGAAAAGCTGCCATTGCATGCACTATTTATTTTAACAAGAGCTGCTCATTTAATACTTATTTTCACTAATTAAATGGAGGAGTAAATGCGATAGCAATAGTGACAGCAACAGCAGTGGCAGCGGCAGCGGCAGCAGCAACGGGACATGCGACAGCAATTTTCCGCTTTTCCGCAGCGCAAAAAGTTTGATGTCTATGTAAACAGCGGCTTTCCTTGTTTGTGTGCGAGTCTGGCCGACTGCCAATTTGCCTGCCAGCGTGAAAACCTCTTATATACATACATGCAGAGGCAGCATATGTGTGTGCACACACACACACACACACGCACTTGTGTATATACCACTCCCATATTCCGTATACATCGACTGTTTGAGCGCACTTAAATAATGAATAATGACGAGACAAGCAATTAAAATAATTTGCGGTTTTACCGTGCGTATGCGCATCATTTAATTTTGCATGTAAAAGAGTTAAGCACTTATTACACTGCAAGAAATGGGCAAAGCATAATGCTAGCCACCGTGTACTTATCTAAGTATACTAAGACAAACGCATTTACTTTATTTTCATCAATGGACCAATTAAAACGAGTGCCCCCAAAAGTAGCAGCAACGGCAGCAACGTGCTGCTTTCGTGTTGTTGGTGGTGGCAAGGAACTTAAAACTAATTAAAACGAAGGCATAACAAGCTGCTCATTAAGCATCTCGTCTCCCACTCAATGTTGTGGTTAATTATAGAAAAGTGAAGCCGAGCACCGCTAACGAGCAGCAGCAGCGGCAGCAAAAAAACAATAAAAAAAGAAAAAGCCAAGCAAAAAACAACAACAGCAGAGGCAGTGGGAAAAGGGGGGAGGGGGAAGAGCTGGCCTCCTCCCTCTATCCCGATCTAACCGCACTCGAGCTGCCGTTGAAGTTCATTAAGCAGCAGCAGCCAGAGACAGCCGTATCCTTGCCGTCCTGCGTCCACTTAACGATGTCACTTATACGCCCCATTGTGCGCTCTCAAACCCGAACCATAGTCTGGGGCCTGCTCCTGCTCCTGCTCCTCCTCCTGCTGCTCTATTCACTTAGCCCAAACTCCTCGCCAGATTGCTCTGATGCGTATAAACCGCAAATTGGATGCGATATTAAATTGTCTGTGCCAAAGCGCATATAAATTTTTGTTCAATTTCAAAAAAAAAACTTCAACACGAGTATGATAGAGAGCAAGATACAGAATGAGAGAGTGAGAGAGAGATATCTAACCTGCAATAGCGAGAGAGAGAGAGAGAGAGAAAAAGTATATATATATATATATATAGAAATATAAAGGACAAGAGCGCAGGTTTGACTCAAACATAGTGGGAAAGAGAGAAAGCTACACAAACGACACACACCGAGAGAAAGAGAGAGAAAACTAGGGAAAAGAGACAGAGAGAGAGACAGTTTTCTGAGTTTTACATAGTCTAGCGTATTATACGATACCTTAGCATAGGCATTCTTTATTCAACATTACAACTAATTAGTAACATAATTTGTGCAAAACAATTTCAATGTAGCTTGACCAAGGCACAAGAACAAAGCATTCATGCATATATGAGTAAGAACAAACCAGGCATGAGGCATGAGAAGAAAAATAAAATCAAAAACAGAAGCACACCCACACACACACTTGCACACACCACCCACCACCCACCAAGAAGCTGAAAACCATTCCAAAGTCAGCCAAGCGCATAAGCAAACAAATTTTGCGCTAAATAATTTGACAATTACTCACATCCTCGAGGAGATATTATTTTTTTACACTCGAGTGAGGTAGAGCTGGCCCTTTTTGTCAACTGAGTGAAGAACTATGTAAAACAGTGAGTAAACCCACCGCCCCCAACCCAACCCAACCCCCAACCCCCACTCACTCTCCTCTCTGGTCTGGTCTGCTTTGTGGCTAAGTCTTTGGAACAGACCATTACATTTGCTAACGAGTGCAAGGCAAATTAAATCATTAGATGCTAGTAGAGATTACGAAAAGGAGGAGCCAAGCCACTCAACTCAAACTCATCTCACTCAAAATGGGGGGCGGCGAGAGAGAGTGACAGAGAGAGAGCGATCTAGAAAGAAAGAATAAGAGAATATTCACTCAAATACAACCACCACGGAAACCAAAACCAGCAGCAGCATCAGAATCATCATCATCAGCGGCAGCAAACAGATTTGTTCACTTTCCATTTAGTTGAGTTGCCACAGGCCAGCCAAGTAGAGGCACACAGGGCACACAGCATCTGTTGGATTAAACAACCCTCTCAACAACAACTCTCCGACGGAGAGCATTACGGTTTTAGCTCTAGCAACGTGCAGTTGTCTCGCGCGCGTGGATTACGCTCTCTGGGATAAGCTAAGGGACAATCGCCACGTAATATTGTGAGATACGCGGCGGCATCATCAGTGACAGTCGATTGGCTGCCATCAAGGTGACAAGTACGTAACGCGGTGAAAACACAAGTGAATAAATAGCAAGTGAATACACAGCAAGTGAATACACAGCAAGTGAATAACTTAAAAAAAAACATTATAGAAATGGTGATGTTGCAATCACCGGCCCAAAAGGCCAGCGATAATATTGGTCAGCAAGCTGGAACTGCCGTCGGTGGTCTAATGAGTCCCAATTCCAATCCCGATTCACCCAAATCGAATACCTCACCGGAATTGGCCAACAATGGTGGCACTGAGCCAGCCACAAGCAACATTAATGTTGTTCTGCCACCCAAAATACCCAAGTTTATAATCAGTGCCAATGGACAGGCTGCGGCCATGGAGAGACTCAAGCAAATGAGCAGTGAATCCGGGTTACTCAGTCGTCTGAGTCCCACGCATCATCAGGATGATGGTTCCCCTGGGGACAAGGATAAGGACAAGCCGCATATGATCAACATTAACAATAACAACAACAACAGCAACTTAACCAACAATAATACGCGACGATCACAATCGCCGCCAGTGACAACAACAACAGCAGCAGCAACAACAACAATCAGCACTTTTCCATCACCCGCCCAGCAGCGTAAGCAGCTCCTCGATCTCAATGCAGTACGTCATTTGGCACGGCCGGAACCATTGCAGCATCCGCATGCCGCATTGTTGCAACAACATCCGCATCTGTTGCAAAATCCACAGTTCCTGGCCGCTGCCCAGCATATGCAACAGCAGCAGCAACAGCAGCAACATCATCACCATCATCATCCACACCAACAACACAATCATCCGCATACACATCCGCATCCGCATACGCATTCCCTGCCAGGGGCAACAGTCTTCCATTTAAGGGCTCCAACTGTCATACCCAGTGCCACCAATACCAACACCAACAGCGGCAGCACAGCCCCATCTTCGCCAGCCGCCTCACCGCTCTCGCCGCCCACATCGCCGGCAACACATTCCGAACAGCATCTAAATTCACCAGCCACCGGACCACATTCCTCACAACAGCAACAGCCACTGCTGGACTCATCACCATCAACTCCACTCCACTCCAATCCGCATCCAGTTAGTCCACTGTCCGCCAATGACATGGATCTGGAGCGCATTAAGCTGGTGGCTGCGGTCGCTGCGCGTTCCCAGCCCATTCAACCGCTATCAGGCACCGCAGCTTCCACCACCACCGCAGCAGCGGTGGCCACCATCTCCAATCCATCTGCCTCAGCGATGGCCTCACCGGCAGGCCGGGATTTAAGTGACTACGGCTTCAGAATACAATTGGGCGGACTGGCGGCAGCAGCTGCTGCGGCGGCGGCAACATCGCGACAAATTGCGGCCGCTAATTATGCACGAAGTGATACCAGCGAGGAATTAAATGTGGATGGCAATGATGAGGAGAGCAACGATGGATCCCACAGCACGCCGTCGGTAAGTACTACGAGAGAAAGAAGTCCATTTAATTAATAGCTTGAAGACCCTTTAAAGTAGAGAAGAGGAAACCTTAAGACAATATTAAAAGTTGATATTTTATATAAAATTAAATTATATTAATAATAAATTAAATTATATTAAATTAAATTATATTAAATTTTCCACTTCAAGCAACTAAGATCAATCTAATGTTTGTCATAATGTAAAGCAAAATATCTGAAAATCCTTTTCCATAACAAAGAATAATCCCAATTTGGAGTTTCTCTTCAAGAATTATATAGATAAAATAGATAGACTTCAATCAGATGATTCCACTTTCTTAATATAGGATCCCCAAGTAACTTACATTGATTGATTTGTTTCGCCAATCTTCTAGGTGTGTCCCGTGGACCTGACGCGATCTGTGCCCACCAATTCCAATCATAATGGTGGCAGCTCGGCATCAACGAGTGGCTCCAGCGAACGGGAGGCTGCCACAAAGCGTTTGGCCTTCTCGGTGGAAAATATACTCGATCCCAATAAATTTACGGGCAACAAAATGCCAATGTCTGTGCCATTTGGGCATCCACGTCAATGGGGCTATGAGAGGGATGAGGAAATGCATGAGCGATTGGATGATGATCAAAGCGAGGATATGTCTGGTGAGTTAAATCGAAATATCTACCAATGTATGTGGGCGGGAGTTTTAATTGAAACCCATCAAAATTCATGGCAGCATCATCACCTGAAATCGTAATGTTCCTTTTAGCCATCTGTTGTATCATTTCCTGTTGCCTTGTGTGTGTGTGTGTGTGTGTGGTATATTTATACTACCATTTGGTATGTTTTGATTTCAAAATTTGTGCTTTTTTTCCTTCTTCATTTTATACCTTTGCCGCCCCCCATTTTGAAGGCAAATCAGATGAGAGTGTGGGGAGATTTTCTGTTGCCTGCTTTCAGGCGCAAGTCACGTACACGATACACTTGCATGTGCCCATGTCTCTGTGTGTGTGTGTGTGTGTGTTGTTAGCCATGAAAGCATTTATGTTGTTGTTGTTGTTGTTTTTTCTTTTACCCCAATGCTTTCACAAGCCAAACAAATGCGCACCAATTTTTGAGAGAGGTACATAAACTTATTTAGACGAGCCAAAAAAAAAAAAAAAATAGAAGAAGAAGTAGAATGGATCCATTCTAGATTTTCAATAGAATTTCCTTTTAATTGATTGATTGATGTTTTAATTGGGGGAAAAGGCAACATAGGATGGAAAGCAACATATACAATATTTTTCTGCTTGCCGCCTGGTTTTCCTTCTATTTTTTTTTTTTTTTGATTTCGTTTGGATCAGGTTTCAGTACTTTTTGTTTTCTTTTCGTAAGCTGGCTAAAAATTGTTCCTGAAAATTAATTGATTTTCATGCTTGGCTCGCTGCAAAGAAATTGCTCAAATAAAAATTTGCAAATTTGATTGAAGTTCCAGTTATGGCAAATGGGGCAGGGGGCGAGGAGAGAGAAACGAAAAAGAAATAAAAAAAACACACAAATTATGTTTGAGGGGAAAGGATGGAGATTAAGTCAAGTTTTTTTTCTTTTTTTCTATTGCGAAATGACTGCAGCGGTTTGTTTGAACGCTGCTCATGATCTGATTATGAGAAAAGTTTTGAAAGGTTCAATTAAATTGCTAAATTGGTATGAATACTAAGGGAGAGCAAATAAAAAGAAGAGAAATGAGCTACAGTATGGCAAGGAAGAAAAGGAAATCAATATAGTTAATTCAAACTGTGGCAATATGAATATATTTATAGATTTTTTTAATCTGCCAACTTAATTTAATCATTATGAGGCTACCATATTTACTATTTTGACTAATTAATATTAGCAGCCACGACTTTGCCATTATTTTCAGAAGCGTGAGTTTATTATTTAGGTAGATAATATATGTAGCTGCAGAAAAGGTTTCAGCTCTTGACATTCCTAGCTAATCTATTACCCAAAGACTTCTAAGCTTTGCCAGCACAATTGTATATATAAAAAAAGAAAGAAATTCATTAACCAAAGCACTTACACACAAAAATATGCCACATTTTGGAAAGTTGGCTTGCTAATAAGGTTTAAATTATGATCTTTTGGGCTTTCACCTTGGAATTCACTATAAAAGCGATTATTCTATCAATAATGTAGCTCATAAAATTTTGCAATTGACAATTCCGTAGAGTTAGTTCATCTAAACACACTTCGCGACCTTTATGGAGGGTATAATTGTGGATAATTGTCTTTTAAATGTACTAAACAATTTGGATTAACAAATACTACCAAACTAGTTTGCTTCAAAGGGTTCTTTTATTTGGATAGTCTATCAGTTTTTTTTTTTTTTGTTGATAAGACTGTGTATATTTCGAAAAAAAATTCATTAACCTAAACCACAAAAATATGCCACATTTTGGAAAGTTGGCTTGCTAATAAGGCTTAAGTTATGATCTCTTTGGCTTTCATTTTGGAATTCACTATACAAGGGATCATTCTGTCAATAATGTAGCTCATAAAATTCTGCAACTGATAATTCCTTAAGGTCAGTTCATCTAAACACATTTCATAACATTTATTGAGAGTATAATTTTGGATAATTGACTTCTAAATGTACAAAACAATTTAAATTAACTGATATTACAGAGCTAGTTTGGGTTCAAAGGGTTCTTTTATTTGGATAGTGTAACAGTTTTTTTTTAGAAAAAGTTTAAACGGCTGAAAGTTGTAATTTACTTGTAAAATAATTTCTTATTTATTGACATTTATTCGCCGACTTGCATTGGGCCATTCACATACGAATACCCAACCCATTTTATTGGCCACTTCGTTAAGCGCTTATGTACGAAATTATAAACACACAAGAGTAACAACAACAACAAGAGCAACAGCAACAACAACAACAACAATCACATCATTATCGGCCATTGCTGGTTGGCTTCGCCGTCTGTCGGCTTTGCTGTTTGTGCATCTGTGTTTGTGTTAATAAAACACAATTAACTTCATCAATGGCGGGCGAGAGCCCTCCGAACATAACTGCTAATAAAACCAAACTGAATGGCCGCGCCAACGACCCCCAACGATGCGGGGGGGAGTGAGTTGAGGTTGGGCAGAGACTGGCAAACAGGCAAACAACATGAATGTGGGCGAATGAATAGACATACACTAACACACACACACACAACGAACGAGAGACAGACCAACACAGATACGAAATAATTATATGTATGTTTGTATGTAACCGTTGTTCTGTCGCAGTTACTCTCTCGCTCTGTCTCTCTCTCTCTGTCGCAGTTCAAGTTTACAGCCAGACAAATGCTTTGCATATACACATACACCCAATTTGTGGGCTTGCCATTACCGCTTGGTGTTGCTGTAGTCATTAATTAGCAAGGTACTTAATTACCGCACATTCATTAGACGCTTCAATGGCTCTGTCACACACAGACAGAGAGAGACGAACAGAGACAGCGACAGAGAGAGAGAGAGAGAGCAAAAGACATGGTTTGCGTAAACGAAATTGGGACCGCCCAGTGTAATTTTATGACCTGCTTCTAGTTGCTGGGAGGTGCTAATGCGATAGCTTCGCTTTAGATTATCCTAATTATGCGGCCTTTTGTTAATGCGACTAATTAGATTTTATGGCAAATTCACTCGCTCTCTCTCTCTGTGTCGTTGCATTTAATATTTCATAAATATCACGCATACGCCATGGTGCAGCAGTTACATATACATATGCATCAATTCTCTAAGGCAACATTCATTGTCGCTATTGCTGTTAATGTTGTTGTTTCGGCGCAATGGCAATTTGCATTTCATTTAAATTGCAAAACAAAACCCAAAACATAAAACTAACAAACTAGGCAATAGCGCAAAGCCAAACACACCCACACCCACACCCACACACACACACACAGGCCAAAGGAAAATTTCGTCGTTGTATATAGAGTTTGGCCCCAGCCCAGCCATAATCCGAGGGAGACTGAGAAATGCTCCCCAAAAGTCATATGAAAAAACATGCGATAACTAAATTGCAGGCAGAGTTTTTGTATGTTCAAGAGGCAAAAGCAACCAGCGCAACCAGGAGAAGAAAAAAAAATGGTTATGTGGCAACATTTAAATGGGGGCGGCCATGTCCAACCAACCGACCTACCGACCGACCGACTGCCAGACTGGCAAACTGGCAAACCGGCAGACCGAGCAACCCCCAAACAAAAATGTAAAATGGCTGCGAAAAACTTTTATTCTTTTCAGCACTCAATTTGGCGCGCACTCTTGCGTTCTCGCTTCCACTCACTCAAATGCCCATATACAGAAGGCTCTATATATGTGTGTGGGTGTGTGTGTGTGTGCAGAATTTTCTTCATTTTTCTTTTGCTTCTACTTGCCCTTTGCTTTTTGGTTTTCATCTCTTTTTCATCTTTATTTTTTTGGTTTTTTTGGGTAAAGTTAAGCGACAATTTTCGTCGGCAGAGCAGAGCAGAGCAGAGCTCGGTTTTTATATCCGTCCATCAGCAACTCATTTATTATTTTATGAAAATGGCAAAATGAGACGAGAAACGCTCCCCGGGGTCGCATTGGCTCGGCGTATGCGATTATAATGATTGCGACAATGAAGCCTCCATCCCCAAAGCTCCGCTCCACCTCTTCTCCCCTCTTCACGTTGTCAGAAAAGAACTGAAAATTTATAAGCCATTTTGTTAAATCTCCATCGCATTCTCTCCTTTTGCGTTCGGTGTGTTGGTAAATTATGCGACAGTTTGTGGTAATTAACACTCGAATTTCATAATTAAGTTTAAATTGAGTATATATATACACATATATCAGAATGTCTCTGTGTGTGTGTGTGTGCCTCCCATACGCTTCAATTTAAATTGTTGTCGAAAACCCAGAGGGAAAACTGAGTTCTGGCTTTTTAAATTGCACCATCGAGCATCCATCCTGTCTGTGTGTGTGTGTGTGTGTCGGCAAATGATCCTTGTCTGAGCCTTTGTATTTTGCCATATCATCAAAATTGCTTATGAAGTGCTTTTGGCATAATTATAATTAAGAGCAGTCATTTTACAAATGGCATACAATGCCAGTCACATGATAAGAATAATAGGGTTGTGGCCACTCCCCCCACAATGAGAGATGAACAGAGAGAGGAGAGACTACAATTAATGATGATAAGGTGCTTTATGAGCCAAGTGGCTAAACGCTGCAACAATAAAACCAACTTGCCAATCCTAAAGGGTTCAAACTAATAATATTTAAAGTCAGCTCAATTTTACATTGAACTTCTTGCAAATTGTGGCATAAGTTAGACCAAAAAGATATGGAGAGACAACCAAAGGACATTTTCCCAGTCAAAGAAAGGTTTTTATTAAAGTATATTCAACTTGCTTTCTTATTATTTTGAAGAAATTAATACAAAACTATAAATTTCTCATAATTTTAAAGATTAAGCTATTAGCAACTAAGGGCTTAAGCTAAATTGCATTCCTTTTTTCTGTAAAATCTGTTAATTTTTTGTTTACAAAGATTTATTTATATATTCATGTGGAGAAGGGATGTAAAATAGATTGGAAAGGAACTGTAACTTATACAATCTGTTAATTTTCTTCAAAGATTAATTAGTATACTCATGTGGAAATTGTATCTAAAAAAGATTGGAAAGAAACTATAACTTATAATAATTTTAATGTTACAAAAACAGCCTCATAAGTTGCTTAAATTTTGCCTGTTGTTACATTTTATTGTTGTATTCTATTATTTGCTGCCTTCATTGAGTCTTTTGGTACTGAGATTGCTAACAGGAAGAATTCTTATAAAAGAATTTTATAATTCTTATATTTTAGCATAATCAACTCTTCGAAAAACTATTAACTTCTCCATCAGAAAGTAGCTTAATATGGTATGCAGATATTTATTTAAAAAATTAGAGATTCTCTAATAACTTTTAAAAATCAAGAGCCGAACAAATTGTTAGAAATAAAGTTTAAGATGCATGTGGGAACATATGTTTATATATTTCTATATACAATATACTAAAATATTTCTTCTCATACTTGGAGAGGGAAAAAAGTTCCATAATTCTGCATAGCAGGAGCGTTTGTCATTGTTTTGATGCAGTAGAGCATCATTAAGCCAGAACTCTTTCCTTAAAAATGGTTTTCTATAGGGATGTTGCTTCCATTCTAGGCTAATGTGTTTCTCATCAGAAAATCCAGGCATGGTTTTCATTAAATAGCCTAAAAGAAGGTTCCCAATTGAACATAATCCATTTTGAATATATAATTAAAGTTAATTCATTGCCCTCATTAAGTATACGCCATGTTGCTTGATGCAAATCGCATCTGGTATCGATTTGTCTGTAATTTGCGGTTGCAACGCTTATTAACCAACTGCGTCTCCCCTTTTTTTGGAGTTGGGGAGGGGGGGGGGATGCTTATCGCGTTTGTTTGCAAACGCATTAAACGTCTGACTGCTGCTGCTGCTGCTGTCCCCTTTCATGTTCTATTTGATGCTGTTAATTCAATTGACTCAAACCAATTGTGGTCTCAGGGTCAGTCGGTTGTGGTTAGCTAGCTCCATTGATGTTGAGACTGCGACTGAAGGTTGGCATCAGTATCTAATGTGCCATTAATGCATATCAAAGTGGCTGCAAACACTCCACAGCCCATTACCAGTGGCAAGGACACATCCACGTTTCCTGTTTTGGAAAATTCGTTAAATATTAAATGAAGCGTTCACGTTAATTTTCGGTTTAATTGGCCCGCGCATCGTCTGTGAGCGGCGAGCACTTTTAGGCGCACTGTTGGCTAATTACAAGCAAACATTGGCCGACAATTTACCTGGCTCTCTATGAATTTTTCAGTGCCCTGACGGTCGGAGATACATACTTGCAGATAATAGGATTGCATCATATTATCGATTACATTGTATAATATGCCGACGTATATCAATTTCACCCTCAGAGTTGGTCCTTAATTGATATTTGATTGCCACATCATTTCAATCAATTCATCTGAACGCCCACAGTGCCACATGTGCGACAACATGTGCCCCCCAAAAAAAATTCCAATTAATTGTCATCATTCGCTGTGATTGATATCCACAGAACAAATGACCACTGACCGTTACGAGTTGACCACTGCCCATTGTCCATCCATCCATTTGATTGATGGTGCTCATGCAAAACTCATACTCATTCTCGGAATGCCTCTTTCTTTGCAGCCCAGGATCTGAATGACATGGATCAGGATGATATGTGCGATGATGGCAGCGACATTGATGATCCGAGCAGTGAGACCGACTCCAAGAAGGGTGGCAGTCGCAATGGCGATGGCAAATCCCAAGGCGGAAGTGGCGGCGGCGGTGGTGGTGGCTCCAAGCCACGTCGAGCCCGCACAGCCTTCACCTATGAGCAGCTGGTGTCGCTGGAGAATAAATTCAAGACCACCCGCTACTTGAGTGTGTGTGAACGCTTGAATTTGGCCCTCAGTTTGAGTCTAACCGAGACGCAGGTGAGTCGAGTGGGGCAATGATCCGCTATCAATTGAAATCCCATTGCATACTAATTATATTCCGGTTTGCAGGTGAAAATCTGGTTCCAGAATCGCCGGACCAAGTGGAAAAAACAGAATCCCGGCATGGATGTGAACAGTCCGACAATTCCACCGCCTGGTGGTGGCTCCTTTGGACCCGGCGCCTATGCCAGCAGTCTCCTCTATCCGCATGCTGTGCCCTATCCGCCCTACGGACCCTATTTCCATCCCCTGGGGGCGCATCATCTCAGTCATTCGCATTCATAAAATTGCAAGATGCAACAGAGATTGTTGCAACTGTTCGAAAAACGTGACAAGTCGGCGGCAGCAGCAGCAGCATCCAAGACTGCAGCTTGAGTGTGTTTTGTAAATGCTTTTTAAGTACGTGTTAATTTCTATATTTTTCGGTTGTACATAGTTTTGGGTAGAGGAAGTATCTAGCAAGTAAATCTGTATGTATAACCAATGTTAGCGCTTTATATATAATAATAATAATAATATCTAAACTATGCCATATCTAGAATTAAATTATACAATTACTTTTAGCACTTAAGTCGGCAAGCAGAATCAAAAAAAAAACCAAACCGAAAATTGCATAAATGTCAAGTGAAAAAATAAACATTTTAAAAATTACAAGAACCAAAAAACAAAAAAAAAAAACAAATGGAAAGAGAGGAGAAAGTATTTATTTCTACCATTTTTTTTTTTTTTTTGATTTGAGAGGGCAAAAAACAATTTATCGCAGTGACGCACACAGACACCCAAAACAGGGTGACAGCAGATGAGGACGAGGAACAGGACTCTGGATGTGTGGCAGGCGTGTGAAATGACAGGACAACAATGCCAAGTCAAGTGTAAAATTTTAAATTTGCTTCTCATTTGCTTTGAGCGGCTCAAATACTCACACGTCACGTACTTTTTCTCTCTCAATCTCTACCTTTCTATCGCCCTCTCTCTCTCACGCACTCTCTCTGTCTCTGTCTGTCTCATTCGCCCGCTCAATTCAATTATGTGGCAAACGAATACGAAATTTCTTAATCCGATTTGTGTGATACAATGCCGATTCCTGGCCATATACATATATAGAGGGATATTGCGTCTGAATGAATGGGTTGGAGGGGGGGGGAGGCGTTAGAGAGGTTGTCAAAACAGAGACAAGCAAATGAATAAATTCACGAGCGCACACCTCTCCCTCGCCCATTGATATTATAATAACCAAAGAGAGACAAAAACATCGGACCAAGCCAAAGAAGTGCGTATAATTGAAACAGAAATCCATGCATGGCCAAAGCTCGATGCGGATTGACTGCGTCGCATGCCATTGACAGCGGCGGCAAAGTAAATAAACAAACAGTCGAGTCACTGAACAAGGATGCGATGAAAGTCCCTTTTTGTATCTATTACGCCACCGCATCCGAAGGCAGCGAAGGCTTTACCATTATGGAAGCGTGTGAAACGCAACACGGCATAAGCCATGGAATAAGGCGACTTTCCATATGACAAGAATGCTCCCAAAAAATAAAAGCGAAAAGTCTCTCTCTCTCTCTCTCTCTCTCTGGTTGCAGCTGCCCAGTTTGCCATTTGCATAAATAATTTATTAAAAAATAAAAAGAATTCCCGTTTACATTTGTTTAAAGCTTTGCTTAAGTACTTTGCAATTAGTCGCACAAATCCTATTTGCCGCTCACCCACACATGCATATATGCATGACTGTATGTGTGTGTGCATATGTGTGTGTGTGTGTTGCAAGTTGGCCTGCGTTAATTTCTGTAAATGTAAGTCGCTAAATTATTCAGATGCAGACATGTGAGTAAATGTGCCACACAAGAGAGAGAGAGAGGGGGAAGCAATTCTGTTTAATTTGCATAAAATTAAATGCCAATTTTAGTTGCATAAATTTTCGAGTGCATGTACGAGAATTCCATTTAGAAATTAATTAATTTATTGTGGATTTACAATACATTCAAAGTCTTCCAGAGCCGACAAGAAACAATTAAAATCGTTAAAGATTTCTAAAGATTTCATTGGCGCTAAAATCATGTCAAAAAAAAAGCAACAATAAATTCTAAAACTTCTGCATATTTTTCATGAAAGAAACAGAAACATTATAAATAAATATACTGCCTATAATTTAATTTATTTAACTATTGGTAACTATTTAAACGATTAATATGAGCTGATTATGTGCCAACCAGAAGCTAAAACAAACAAGAAAAATTCTTTAGGGTGACATAAAATTTTAATTTCAAAGATGATACCCAAAATTGCAAATAAAAGGAATAAATATATCATATAAAATAATTTACCTAATTTTATTTTTATTAAATAATGAAACAATTTATGGAAAACCTTTCAAAATTTAATCAAACTTTTAGCAGAAAGACTTGATAACTAATAATATGCTTAACACGATATTTGAAATTTATTATGTTGACCTTCTTGCTAATAATAATTAGCAGAAAGACTTGATAACTAATGATCTGCTTAACAGGATATTTGAAATTAATTAAGTTAACTTTTTTGGGAGTAATAATTATCACAATAAATATATTATTGTGATCATGGTACTCTGGTGACCAAAGAAAACAAAATCTTTTATATCAGAGAACATTCTACCATTATTAAAAATACATTTAAAGTATGTTTGTATTTAATCACAGGTTTTAAAGGCTCTGAAAAATCTGCTAGTAATATTCTCACTCATTATCTCTCTTGTACAAACAATTTCAAATGCGAATTACTAATCAATTCAAACATATTCTTTTCTTATTTCTAGCAATTTGCTACTGGATTTTCAACTAATGCCACGCCTCACACCCACACAGACACACGCTCATCGATATCACTCGCTTAGCCACACAAATCAGTGAAACGATAAATTAACGCAGCTCCGCTACCCTTAACAGGCAATAAAGACTAACGCCTAAATGCCAAATCCAAGACAATTGCTTTTCAATGTGCGAGAGCAAAGGGAAATCCCGCTGTGTCACAACCACCGACAAGCAGTTGGATGACTCCACTCCACTCCACTCCACTCTACTCTGGAGTAAGGTTGGTAAGGAAACTCGTTGTAGAATCAAAACGCGACACTCACGCAATTAAGCTGTATATTTTCTGTATTTCCCCCTCCCTGTCCTATGTTGTGCCTATCCGGCCTGAATTTTCTGGGTCTTTGGCGTAAACTACTTTGAATTTTATTTCAATGGGACTTATTTTGGATTTGAATTCTTTTCTGTTTACGCATTTTACGAGGACCTTTTTTTGCGCCTGAATTGCTTTATGTCGAGTAAGTGTATGTGTGTGTGTGTGTGTGTGTGTGTGTGCGAGTGTCAGTGTTTTGGTGTGAGCAACATTTAATCTGCACCATTGACTTCTCTGCAACCCACAGACTTCATCTGCTGGGAAGCTGGTGCTCTGGCCCTGGCCCTGGCCCTGGCTCTGGAGCTAGTAAATTTTATGCGAATATTTAGTTTGTCGTCTTATCAGTGCAGCTTTATCGAAACTTATTGTGTTTGTTTAATTGAATTTGGATTGCGACGACGTCGACGCCGACGACAATTTCGCGTTTGAGTGCACTCCAAACAGCTCTGCTCCGTAGCTCAGCAGATAGTAGATAATTCCGACTCGAAACTCGCATGAGCTCCAAGTTTCTGGACGGAAGCGGGGGCGGGGGGGAGTATGTCTAATTGTGAGTGGTAGATAAAGTTGTGACTTAGTTTACTTCATTTAGTTCGCCAGTTGCTGCTAGCTCAAATTCGTCTGACAATTAAAATTTAATCAGTTGGCCACGCCCCACTTCAAAGGGAGAAACGACTATATGTATGTACATATGTATTTCAGTACGTGCATATATAAATTATGACCAGAAGTTGACATAAACAAGCTCCCAAGAGTCCTTTTGCCAAAGTTATATGACAGATTTGCTCACAGAATTTGATGAAGAGTCGCTCTGGGGTGAGTGCGGGGCGGGCGAAAGCAACGCTAAAGTGTCACAGGGGAGCGGTTCAGTGTCTCCGGCCATGGCCCGGGCCCTGGCACATGTGTCTTGTATTAGACCTACCTAGCTGGGCTTTGACTAGGGCTAAGGGTTGCTTTTGCTGCTCTCAGTCTTCAGTCTTCCAACCGAATCACATTTTGATGATTGTCAATGTGACTTTAATGCCATTTTTCAACTTGACACAGACCGGCGGGGGCGGGGGCGGAGAGGCACGTGCAAAAGGGCTGAGTACACTGATCGTAATGCTGACATCTGTGGATTAAATTGCAATTTGTGCTCATGTAATACTAAAGCAAGAGCAACAACCAGAGCAAGACCTGTAAGTGTAGCTCTTTTTGTTATATATTTCATTTTCAAATGCGTATCTGGTACTTACATATATGTAGGAAAATGTATAAGAACATTTTTATCCAGGCGTGGCCAAGGATTCACACCCTTGCAGTTTCCAGTTACACGCATGGGGCATGTCACAACAGCGACAAGAGATTTTGTGATTCTGCAGCTATATGATATGAAGATCAAACGATATTATAAAAATTAAGTTGTCAATTAATTAGGATAGGTAATATACATACGCACCTACTTGGTTTATAGTTGTTTTATGACACGCAAATGTAGTTGTTCTGATAGCTAGAGATCCCTGTTGAAAGAATTTTGTAATTCCAAAAGTCATTTAAATCGGTATACGGAAATACAGCCCTTTTCTAAATAGGCCAATTATATGTATTTCTATACATTTATATGTATATATTCCCCATAAATTCAATTTATTCCCATATAATTCTATATATTTCCTTATATTTCTATATACTGAAATTGATTTCAGCTTTCAGAATTCTATAGAAATAAGTATATACATATATACATACATATATTTGTATATAATTTTATATATGTATTTCTATAGAACTCTATTTATTTCTATTGAATTCTATATATTTCTATAAATATCTATAGAATTCTATATATTTTCTTATTTTTCTATGGAATTCTATATATTTCCAACTATTTCCTTATATTTATATAGAATTCTATATATTTCCTTATATTTCTATATATTTCAATTGATTTCAGCTTACCTGTATGTCCAGAAGTGAGTTTCCAGCCGAATTCCAGAGGTCCGATCCTTCCGACACCCGCGCACCAACTGACCCTCAGGCCCCACATAGCTCCTTTTATATACCCTGTAAGATCATTTCAATGATTAAACAAAGATTCTCAAAGATTTCTATATATTTATATTGATTTAGACTTAGCTGTATGTCCAGAAGTGAGTTTCCAGCCGAATTCCAGAGGTCCGATCCCGCCGCCGCCCGCGCACCAACTGATCCCAAGGCCCCACATAGCTCCTTTTTTATACCCGGCAGAAATGGAAATTTGGCGCGATGTCATATAGCCCTATTAATTTTAACCCCTATTTCAGTTAACCTCTATTTCAGTTAACATGGAAATGTTAGTTAACATAGCAATGTTAGTTAACATAAATTTTCAGTGTTGAGTAACGACGTTTTTAAGAAACAGTGTTGAAAAACGGAAATGTCAAATTTTATGGAAAACTTTTTCCGTGTTGAGCAACGATTTTTTAAAGTAACAGTGTTGAAAAACGGATATTTGACATTTTATTTTTTCAGTGTTGAGTAACGATTTTTAAGTAACAGTGTTGAAAAACACATAACTTAAATAGGGGTTAACTGAAATAGGGGTTAAAATTAATAGGGTTATATGATATCGCGCCAAATTTCCATGTCTCCCGGGTATAAAAAAGGAGCTATGTGGGGCCTGTGGGTCAGTTGGTGCGCGGATGTCGGCGGGATCGGACCTCTGGAATTCACCTGGAAACTCACTTCTGGACATACAGGTAAGCTGAAATCAATTTAAATACATATATAAAAATCAATAGGAATATATAGAAATAAATAGTAATATATAGAAATTTATGGGGATATATAGAAATCTATGGGAATATGTAGAAATCTATGGGGATATATAGAAATCTATCGGAATATATGTACGAAAATCAATGGGGATATATAGAAATCTATGGGAATTAACAGGAATATATAGAAATCTATGGGAATCAATAGAAATCAATGGGAATATATAGAAATCTATGGGAATCAATAGAAATCAACAGGAATATATAGAAATATAAAGAATTCTAAAGAAATATAATAAAATGTAAAAAATTATATAGAATTCTTTAGAAATATATATAACTATGGGAATATAAAGAATTCTATGGGAACATATACCATTCTTTATAAGTATAAAGTATATAATTAGGCTAATCAAGTAAAATGACATAATTGGAAACAAGGTTCTCACAGTTAGACGGGCTACTTATGTATATTGAAGAGGGCAATTGGTCATAATTTTTTGCTCAGAGCGAACATGCGCTATCAATTCATCTTGCTCAAAGTTTGTCATACCCACCAGTCACCTGTCAAGCAGTGAAATGCATTGAAAATTTAACAGAATTCAACGTGTGGCCCATGACTGGGCAAATAATTCGCAGTTAATTTTGCAGCATGCGTAACGAAATGAGGCACAAAGCCCAGGACAGAGTTCATCCGTTTTATTTGGTGAGAAAACATTTACGCACTAATTTCTGGCTATTCCCGAAGCATTACCAGACCAACAACCGAAACCAGTTGCATGCCAATTGGTTTGCAATTTGCTCCGCTTGACGGATGGGGGGGAGGGGTCATTGGTTGACTGTGGTGGTGAGGAGGGCATATACATATATATGTAGGAGGGGGTTGGCCACAAACATAGCGCACGCGTAGCTGTCTAACACGTGGCTCAATTACGCGGTTAAATGCATTCAAATTGAGTTGTTTATACTGTGGGCGTGTGGCGGTCGTTCCGATGGGTCCGATCCGTGGCGCGTAGTAGTAGTTGTTGTTGTTGTTGGTGTAGCATACTTATGTGCGCGCCGCTGGCAAATCAGTTACAATAGTTGCCATTGTTTGAACCCACAAAACGCCACGCGGCCCAAATCATTGTTCACAAATTTTTGGGCAAGTGTCGGCGAGACTCTCCCCTCCCCTCCCCTGCCCTACCCTGCACTTGCCTCTCCATCCACTCTATCCTCCCATATATCAGCGATGAACATAAAACTATCAACATTTTAAGTGGAAGTTAGAAATTTAAATCAAAAGCTGGTTGATTATTTGTTTCGATGTCACCCCTTTTTTTTTTTTTTGTTTTTAATTTAAATCCGCTTAGATGTTATCTCATATTTAAGACGACACTACCAGTCAAAGCAAACACAGGCACTCAATCAGGCAGTTGGCCATGTGGATAGGCAAAGGGCCAAAGAAATAGAAACAGCAATTACTTATAAATGACACCGCATAGAGACAATGTCAACAAAAACAAAAGCAAACTCCACCAATTTGATATAACTTTGATGAAGAAATTTGTTTGAATTATCCTTGGAAGAGATGGCTAACAAATGTTGTCGCTTACTTACCCCCTTCGCGCCTTCCTCCATCAATTTATTTAATTTATTCGTTTTAGTCTCATTCAGGTCTCGTTAAAGGTACACTGAAGAAAATGCAGATTAATGGAAATCTAAGCTAAATTTACTTTTACAAAAGTTTTGCCCGAGTGTAAATGAGACAATTTCTTTGCCCTCAATGAGGCTTAAAGATTACACCTTTCATGTCTCGGTCTCATTTGTTGCGCTAGATTTTTCTCAATCACATACGAGGGCAACGGAGACAAAATGAAACCCCAAGGGATATTCAAGTGAAGCAAACAAAACTAGTTCAATTCCACAAACAAAGCAAATAATAGATAGAAATGTATCTTTTCTTTTTTTGGTTTTTGCTCGTTTACCTAGGGTCGCACTTGAAATGAACTAAACACAGCTAGACGCAAATAAATAGACTCATCTGCCTCAACCTCAGAGTCTGGACATTTGCAAATGGCAATGGTTGGTTTCTCCAGCCAAAAGTATAATGAGCAGATTTGTTTTAATAAGAACCAGAGACGGCAAACTAAGCGTTGGGGCGCCCTCAAGTTGGCAGTTTTTAAAATGAGCAACCGAATGATACTAGTTAATTGTGAGATGGCCCAGCATGGGGTTACCTTCCAGAGCTTGATAAATGGACAGTTGTGAGCAGCGCTTTTTGTTAATGTGCTCGTTAAAGTTTTACGGTGAAAGGAAGTGAGCAAAATAAAAAAAAAAGGATGTTGCCTCTTCGCCACCACCGTGACACCTGCAGGGGAGAAAAATCCACGCATGTGGTCGTTATGACAATGTTGCGCATCAATTTGATTTGCCAAAATTGCCAAATAATTGTCGCTGGCAACCCCCTAATGAATGATGATGATGCCCATGCCCTCACGGCTGACTCTGTGCCTGCCCGTAGAGGCCTTTTGGCTGTGTTGTTTTGTAGTTTGCGTTGCCAGGACCAGAGCCCAGGACTATTATACTGTCGTCGCTAATGTGCAAACCGTTGCTAATTAGAACATGGGTTTTTGGTCGTTATATCTATTGGTTTATATATATGTAGTTGCTACCATTCTCGATATACGATTATTTTATATTGCTTCTCCGCCCTGCTACCACTTACTATACATATAAGAAGAAATGAGAAAAACTAACCCTTTGGAAGTTCTTCCACTCGAGCGCACGCAATTCAATTTTAAACTAACAACTTAATCCTTTATTCAATTTGAAACCCATTAAAAGGACATTGCTTATCCTTTTAAGTGAATGCAAACAGCTTTTAATGTAAATAAGAAAACGAGATCGATGCCATTCAGACAGAGAGGGAGAGAGAGAGAGAGAAGGAGCGAGCATTTCCAAGCCTGGCACAAGAAAATTAAAATGCAGTCGGTTACCGGTGCTTCGGCCAATTGACATTTGCAACCGCACTTAAGAGCAGAAGCATCACCAGCAAGAGATGACTGTGCCCCCAACTTGCTCTGCCTTCAACTTCTGATTTTCGTTCTGGTTGCTGATTCTACTTTTGGATTTCCATTGGCAATTCTACCTCCCCATTTGGTTCGACAGCTTCAGGCTCCACTCGAAACAAAATCGAACTGTGGGCGATGACTGAATCTGAATACGAATCCGAATGCTATTTGAATATTTCATGTTGTTGTGGTGCAAAAAATTTTAAATCGACTCAAGTCAAGTGTGCGGATGCCGAAATCAATCTCGTTTGTGTAACAACTAAATTAACATAGTCGTGAAGAGAGGTCTCCCTCGACATCGATGGTAACGGGGGAGGCGAGGGGAGTGGCCAAGTGTAAGCCACTTGACAAAGAGTCAGTTGCATTTGTCGATATTTGCTACTTAGTGGCTCCTTTGCATCGTTTTATTCTGCTACTTAGTTATACTTGGCATTGTCTTTTCCACTCTCTGCTCTCCACTTTGGCCTCTGCCTCTACTTAATACCTACAAGTTTACTTTTTTAAATGTATTCTATATCTGATGACGGTTACACACCACCGGAAGGAAGCAGCCACATGGTGTTTGCCGCTGATGATGAGGCTCCAGGAGCAAGGACTACTAAGTAGAGTTTGGGAATTTCACCATGTGCACTCACACAGTATAATTTACCCTCGGCACAGAAGTCCAATAAAAAGTGTAAACTTGGCTGCAAGTATTTCTATTTTGTATTTTATTCGTCTTAGCTGTGTGCCTTTTTTTTTTTGGTTTGTTGTCCTTGATTGCCTTTTTTCTACTTTTGTTGTTGTCCATAATGGGTGCTACTTTAATGCGAGGGCTGATAAAAGTATCAAGGGGAAGCGGAAATCAGAAACAGAGTGAGATGATGGTTCACCTTAGCTTGAAAATCTTATGAAAATTATTGTTACAATTTTTGAAATTACTACCCAATCAGGATCCATTTATATCCGATTATTTAATCAAAAATCTAATGAGAAAGTTACTCTACATAGTATGTACTTAGAGCTGGAGTTATCTTAATATACTTCCACATATAGAACTCTACGGTCCGATCTGCATTTTATCGAGCCCCATTTTCTAGCAAAAAATATCAAAGAACTAACTAACTTTGGCTATGCCGAAGTTTATACACTCTTTCTGTTCTTGACCATTAAATCGTATTGTATTTCAAAGTCTTTTTCTGTAAATATAGAAATATAGAACCTGCCAAATTCAAATCGCTGTATATCGGAAAAATATGATTTCCTTCTTTTCTCGGTTTATACGCTTGCTTGCATTTTAATGTACATTAACGACATCAGGAGTTGCAATTATCAAATTTAAAATATGATATAAACTTTAAACATTATCTTATTACAAAATTTGTTTCTTAGATTCTTCAGCAAACAATCAAATTTTCCACCTGCTGAATTAAAAGGAATAACTTTGAATTACTGCACTATTAGTGAAAGACATACAACTTTCTTTTTCGATACAAATTAAATCATATTCATCGTTTTACAAGTCGTGATAATTTCACTTATCAACTTTTTCTTGTGAAATTTGAATTTTGAATTTTTACCGCTTAGATCAGCTGTAACGGCTTTGTAGAGCACTCTTAGCTTTTTAACGGCTGAAGCTGTTGTAACGACTTAAAGCCAAATCTAGCCGATTGGCTAAACTTGATCAGAGCTGGTTTGCAAATCTGCCATCACTATCAGTTTTATTTTTTCGCTTCCCACGCTTTCTTGCAAATTGGTTTTTGTTTTATTTTTTTTGTGTGTTTAAAAGTGGATAAAAGTGATAACAAATCAGATCTTTATATTGTTATTGCTGGAAGCTTTCAATATATGTCAAATGAGATCGATGGTTCGTAAATAATTACACAATGTTTTTTTTGGCCAAGAAGTTGCCCCGAAAATTATGGAGACTTCGCTTGCGCCGCGTATGTGTGTGTCTGTGTAGGTATTGGTGTGTTTTTTGTTTTATTTTTTCTTGTATTTAAACTGCATATCAGAGAATACAAAGTAGATATTTAAAAAGTTAATGCTGAAAGCTTTTAATTGTTGCTATTTGCAGTCAAATCGGTTGGACGGTTCGTAAAAAATTTCAAAGTATGTCCAGAAAATGTTTGAGACTCCGCAGGCATCGCGTATGTGTATGTGTGTAAGTGTTTGTGTGTAAGTGTTTGTGTGAAAGTGATTGTGTTGAAGTGTTTTTGCTTGATCGGAGTGATTTTTTTTTGGTTTTTTTAAGTGCATGAGTGAAGTTTAAAATATATACAGATACCATGGGCGTAACTAGGAATGTGGAGGGGGCAGCTGACCCCGCATTTGATGTTATTGCTGCCCCCCAATTTTAATCCTCGGCACGACCTTGACAGCTTTTAAATTGTTGCCTTGAGATTTAGCGAAATACTAGGAAAAGAAAAGGAATTGCTAAGGTAAGTGAGTTTTTAATTTCACTTTTAATATCTAATCAAATTATGAGCAGTGGCCGTAACTAGTGCAACACTAAGCTTTCATTTTAACTGATTTGTTTTATATTTATATCTTTATAAAACCCTTATTTTTCCACTCTCTAACTCAGCTATTTTCATCTTTTTAACTGATTTGTTTTACATTTTATATTTATATTTATGAAATTCTCATTTTTACACTCTCTAACTCAGCTATTTCCTTGTTGATTACAAAAGGTTGTACCTAACTTTTATGTGCTTCTTTCTAAGCGTTGCAAGGACATTAAAATTAAATTTACACTGCTTTATAATCCCAAAACTATGTTGTTGGAGTCAATTTTTATAAGTTCTCTTTAAAATTAGGCAATCTGTGACATTTACGTGACTTTTGGCCCAAGTAATCCATTCTAGTTGGGGCATTTCGGTGAATAATAATAATACATAGTTCAATATCCATCCATATCATATCCTAATTGGATTCCCTTTCTCTTTCAATCTGTTGTGCTGTAATAATATGCCGACCATTTGCTTCCGTATCCCTTCATATATCTGGCTCCTGTCCATTCTCATTTTCAAGCTGCATAAACAACAATATTTGTACACGAGTCATGAAGAGAGAGTTGCCTCTACTTGAGTCGCCACTTGAATTTCAAATGACAAGTTGACAGATTTTGTTGTCGATTGGGGGTGGGGGAGGGGCAAATATCAAACGCTCATGAATGTCAGCGAGTCAATGCTGAGCAAACAAAAATAAATGTAAATAAAGTGAAATTACAAAAATATTATAAGAAAATTGGTCTTACTCGTCCTTCGTAGATTAGGCCCACTTATCCTTGTCACAGCTGGCAACGACGAAAGGACGACTGAGGACAACTAATAAGCAGCCAGTGAATCGATGGTAAGCCTTGGCAATTTTACCGGACTACTTCAATCTTATCTATAAATAGCCATAAACCACGGCCCAAAATGTTTGTCCCTTTTTTCTTGGTTATTTTTTTTCTGATTTTCTCTGCCGGTGTTTTTTCTTTTTTGCTGCCCCCAAACATTTTTCTTTTATTTTTTCCACTTTACTTCTCTTTTATTAAAACCCGAATTTCAACACATTTGCGCACATAATCCCTTAAGGCTCTTTAAACTTTACACACTTTTAGATGAGAAAAACGTGGCAACAGAAAAAACTGTTGTCCAGCTGAAAGAAAAGTCCCAAATAAATCGGGGAAAAAGGTTAAAAAACATCAAGACTAAAAGGCACATGCATTATGATGGGTCTTGAGTTTTAATTGAGTGTGTGAGAGCGATTGGAAGGAGGTGACCGAAAAATCCATACATACGTTAAAAAGAAAAGGGTCTTGCTGCGACGACTTATTTATACCCTAGCAAGTGTAGTTTGCAAATGTTCGTCCAAAAACCTACAACTAACTAGACTAACTAACTTTATTTTTCAGTTTTCTCAAACTTCTTTCACACAAAGTCGTGCAAACTTCTTTCTTGGCCAAACATTTAGCCTAAAAGGGTTGGACCCAAACAATTTGCCGTTGAAGCAAACGCATCATTGTCCAAATTTTATCTAATTAAATGCTGCTGGAGCTGCAGCAGCGGTCATTTTAAGGACACAACTTTTTTGGGATGACCCCTAAAAACTTTCGATTTCACGCCCCAAGTATGAGTAATTGAATCATTTATGCTGCTAATTGCAAAATGGCCAGACAAAAATTACTTTTTGCTTATGCTAATTAGCAGAGAGCTTAGGCGAATTTTTCAATTAAAAGGAAAAACAAACTTTCAATTCGAATGGAAGTGAGAGAGAGAGAGAGAGAGGAAGGAACCGAATTGTGTTCCCTGCTGCCATTTGAGACGCCATGGAAAATGCTTGTGGCACTCATAACTAATCAAAAGGTAGAATGTAAAATGAAGCGCATAAAATCGATACGGATAAAAAGAGAAAGAGCCGCTCTATGTGACATAATTGTGATGTCATTTGCTATGCCGCATATCCTGGCTGGCGCCTTGTAATTGGACCCGTAATTTACGCCCAAGCATGGCAAATTATAAAATTCGTTCTGGCTCAAACGACGGGCCATGGGAGAGGGGCACAAGAGACACGATGCTCACAAGTCAATTAAACAAACAACAGAGACTCGCAAAGACTGGCAAACTGGCTGGGAGGATTTCACCCAAGGCAAAGGAACTTACTCATCCGCCAGCAATTGATTTATCAGTAGACAATTTGGCGTGCAAACAGAGAACGGGGCGGAAAGTGATCGGATCCCAACCGTTAACTGCCTTTAGGCCATAATACCAAGACTGAGCCCAGTGATGGGAGAGGGAGGGAGGGAGGGAAAGCTTCTTATATTGTTGACAGCTCGTCAGTTAATTACACGCCACAATAACTTTAATAACTTTGCAGTCGTGCTTAAATCGTCACATCCCCAAACCCCCCACTAGCCCCCCTACCCCCACTCCCCGTCTTGTGTTCGTGGCTCCTGTTTATGGATTGCCATTATCAAGACACTTCGGCAGGCAGTCTAAACATTTTAATTAACTTCCGGCTTCTTTCCTGTGGTTGGTTTATGACTACTTAACTGCTGCTCATTTCACACTTGCCTCTTGGGCTCATGGCACTTGCCCCATGCCACTTGGCTACAAGCAGCCTCAAATTCTAACAGTCAACCTTCTCATCATCTCCCCCTTATCCCCCCCACCATCCCCCTCTGTAATCGATTTCAGCTTTCAACACAAAGTGCCAAACAATGTTTCATAATTTTAACGCTTTGCCCGGCGGCAGGGCTTGCCGCACTCGAGCATCCTGCCGCATCCTGGCTGCACTCCATCGTCTGATTTTTTTTTGTGCTTTGTTTTTCGTTCTTGCAATTTATGACGCATAAATAAACTGAATTTCAAACTAGAGGCGCCACTTGCCACTACGCCAAAGCGAACTGAAGAACTGAAGAAAAAAAAAATGCTCAAACTCATTAATTTAAACGAGATTTGACGTGCGCTTTGATAAAGCCGCAATTTATATTCGCAGACGTGTCCGGCGAGGTGCAGGTGGAGGTCCTACGGAAGGGGGGGGCAAG
This sequence comes from Drosophila sp. 14030-0761.01, assembly GCA_018150735.1. NCBI lineage: Eukaryota > Metazoa > Arthropoda > Insecta > Diptera > Drosophilidae > Drosophila > Drosophila sp. 14030-0761.01. The sequence continues at coordinate 1,373,591 of JAECWO010000026.1, read as the reverse complement.
AGTTGGGGTTGGAGTTGGGGGTGAGGTAGTTGTGAAAGCAATCTGCAATTGCCCGGTTTAGTTTACGAGAACAATGAACAATTTTTTTTTACGTGATGGCGAAAAAATATGCTAAGCTCAATTACTGCACCGTAAGAAATTAGTGACGCGAAATTAACACAGCTCTTGGGTAATCTTAACCCAGTTTAGAAGGGTGGGAATGCTGTAATTTCTAAAGCGTATTTTAATTTGGAATTTACTACAATTTCTGCTTAAGTTTATTAACCATTTTCATTGTAATGTTTACTACTTCATTTTGTAAAACAAGTTATATTATTTAATTGATTGATATTTTCTGATTTCTTTAACGTATTATTTACTTTTCATATATAAAAGGTCATAAAGAAGAATAAAACATAAGATTATTGTGGAGAAAACTAAAATAAAATAAATAAATTTTAGTTTTCTCCACAATAATCTTATGTTTTTTTCTTCTTAATGACCTTGAATCTAAGATTAATAATTTGGATAAAAATAATTACTTAAAGAAATGTATTTCTGGGCATTTATAGAACTTCTTGAGAATCAATAGGTTCCTATATATATTTTAAGGCAATTTTCAATGTCCTCTGATCAAGATTGATTTGTTTTATTAGTATTCCTATTCACATGCAATCCTCATTAAAGTTTCCATTGTGTTATATATATAAAAACCGCTTGCTCTCAATACATTTATCTCCTTCGAAGATCTCCATCAGAGAATTTGGGAATTCGCTGGTATACAACATCCATCTTATTCGACGAGGCGTTTTTTTATATATATTGGACCCCAAGATGGGGATAAATAAAGTTTATATCCTCTCTGCAATATATCAACATGTTATTGTTGCTATCAATTAAATATTTTCAGAGCAGTGGAGTGCATTTTTTATACATATCTAATGTCGAAAAGTTAACAAATTTTCAGCCATATGTGAGAACAATTTTGAGTGATTAGCAATTAGCTTGTTTGTTTGACTCTCTCAGTGCATCATGGCCTAGCAAAACGAGCACGAAAAATCCTACTTTATATGGCCAAAGGGGTCAAGTTGCAACGGTTTCAGTTGGGCGGCCAATCTTAGTGTCGCGTTGCCCATACACAATGCCACGGACTCTATTTGGAAAAGCAATTTAATTTTGCTTTTCTTGTTTTCCTTTTTTTTACCATGCCATGCCATGGTCGCCCAATGGCACATAAATTTCAACCAACTTTTCGGATTGGGCGCCAAAGCCAAGGAACAATTTGCATGCATTTAAACGATAGGATGGGACGGTTGGATGGATGGATGGATGGCTGGGTGACAATGCGGTTGGGCGAGAGAGTAACTAAAAATTTGATGTGCCTAGAACTAAATAAATATTTACGCACATGTGGCCAAAAGTGGAAGAAAGAAGAGTCAAAATCAGCAGGAGCCAGGCGGCAGCAGCAGCAGCAGCCACAACAACAACAGCAACAACAAAAAAATGCCAATTTCCAAAGCAAACAAACCAAAGCCAAAGCAATCAGGACGAGCCGGTAAAAGTGGAAATCAATTTGTCAAATCGAACAATTGAAATGGGCACGAAAGGATTACACATGCGTCTAGGTCTAGGACTGGGCCGGTCGACTAAACTGGTTACCGGCAATCGACACAGAATCTGAGTCTGAGGATTTCTTTCCTTTATTTTGCCCTCCATCTCAATCTATCCAAATATAAATCAAAATATTTCACAACTCTTTGGGTAAACAAATTTGTTTCGAGTGCTGTTTTTTTTTTTTTTGTCAACTTCCTTTTGTTGGCAATTTGCTTTACAATTCGTTGCATTTGCCATTCGATGCGGCAATTAGAATGTGTTGTCGTGATGTCATTTGGCAAACAACAAAACAAATTTGAATTCTGCCACATCATTTAGTTTAAAATAATTTAACAAATGATGTACACCCCTTCTAGCAGCATTCTAGCATCTCTCGCGATCCTCGAGCCACTTCTGGAGTGTGGAAATTTTTAAATTATGGCCAGCGGGTTGACACGTCATTCATTTAAGCCAATCCAACCCAACCCTACTCGTTCTCTCTCTCGCTTCGATCCTGTTCGATCTGATCTGCATCAGCATGAGCATCCGGCCGTATAACTGGCGAATTTAAATAATCTTTTGTTGTTGCCTTCCAGCCAAATGATAAATTATTAAATTAACTGCGGCGGCAGTTTTGCATGTCGCTCTCTCTCGGTGGTTGAAGCCTGCATTCATACAGCCGAATGCCTTTTGCCTCTGGTAGTTAAATTCAATTGTCTGGGGACAAGTTTGTAATGGAGTAAATGGCAGTTAAGGATGCCAAGTGATGCTACTGTGTGTCGGGCTCATTTTATTTTAAATTGTCGGGCTGGTTTTTGGCTAATTTGCCTTTTGCATTAGACCAGCAGCAAAGTTTCGATCGCATTCTGGCAAAACTTAAGACTATTCGCTTAGAAATGCACTGAGAGAAGGGAATGCATGAATGAAAATGTTTGTAGACTTCTTAAAACGTACTTCAATTGTCTTAAAATAATTTTAAAACTCTTGAAAAACTTTCCATACATATAATTTGAAACTTTATCCTAATTAGTTGTTACTAAATCCTTTGGAAAAAACATCTTCCTTGGACAGATGAACGTTTTTTAGAGTGTACTTCTAAAAGAAACTCTTATAGCAATTCTCTGACAACTTTTTGGCTCAGTGTATTCAAACTCAAGGGTTCTTGTACCCGTCAAACACTTGTACACCCATTTACCATGCCAGCAGGACAATTTACAATGTGTTTTGTTCATTATGGAACTATTTCCGTTGACCTCTACTCCCCGATCCGTCCGCCCGCTTCAAGAATAGCCCAAGGCTCAAATCAACGCACTCAAATGCTACCGCCGCCTGTCGCCTTCGGCTCTCTAGCCGCATAAAGTTGCCGAAACAAGGGTAAAACCCAAACTCCAGACCCTTCCTAGGACCCCCGACTGGGATGTTGTGGCCTGGGCTGGCATGGCATGGCTTCTGTTCTATGTGCAGTTGTTCAACCTTTTTTCCCTCTACTACTCTTTTTTTTTGTTATTCGGCATGTCCCCAGGGGTAGCTAATGAATAGTTGTTGTTGTTGTTGCTGCTGCTGCTGCTGCTGCTGCTGCTTTCCGATTTCCGAGTTGAGCAATTTTCAAACACATTTGTTGTGAATTACGTTGTTTGTTTGAGTGTCGACTTGATGCACTTTAATTGATGTCAATATGCAGAGATTTTTTTGTTTCTGTTTTTTTGTGGAGAGAGTGAGGGGAGAGAGAGAGGAGGTTGAGGTAAACAACAATTTGGGTGGATTGCATTTTTGTTGTTTGCAAATAGTTGTAAGTACATATAGACATGGGCGGAGTCAGCACCCTCTCAGAGGGTGGGCGCTCTTTCAAGGAGCCGCTTATTAATTATGTGGGGGGATTGCATTTTGCATAAATCTATCTGACATTACCACATTTCATCTACTTAAAATGGAAATTCCTTGGAAATTCCAAGGCAATATAACTATAAATGTTTATCAAATAAATATATTTTTTAGCGCTTAATCCTTTGGAAAAACATCTTCCTTAGACAGATGAAGTTTTTCCAAATATTCTATTAATTTCCCACTATTGAGAACTATCCTGAATAAAGACTTGCCAAATCCTTAAGGAAAGCATCACTTTCAAATAAAAAATACCCAAATATATTACTTTCCTCGGAACAGTTTCACTTGACTTTATTTATGGCTACTAGAAAACAAATGTTAGTTAATAAATTATTTATTTGGTTTCTATCTTATTTAATTACATAATGCACATACAAGCTAATTCGCTTTGGCAATGAAATCTGCTTACATTTTGGTAGTTAAATTGTTTCTTTTTTGAAAATCTCTAAAATCTCGACTTTTTGCAGTGGATTTGAAGTAATTTTTTAGGCTTTAATTAACTTTTACAAGTGAAATATATTTTTTTAATTTTCTACAGCAGTCAATTTAAATTCTGTAGATTCTCTTCTTATAGTTTATGAGATAACGGTTTGAAATATGGTTTTAAAATAGTTATAACTCCCACCTAGTTTAAAGTTCGACCTAATTTCGCTATAAGGTTGTTATGAGATTCGTTTACTCCTTCTATTAGCCCCCCACTACGCCCATTAGATGTGCATGTACTTGAATGTACAACCGATAAGGGCATATGGCGCAATTGTGGACTCGAAAATGTTGAGCAGCAAATATGCAAAGTATTTGCGCATATTAAAAAGTAATTTCAAAAGTCAACATGCCAATAATAACAAAACAATGTCTGACTAGGGGGTGGACTGGTACCGGTAACCAGTACTCTTATTCAAGACGCACCCCTTTTGATGGCCGCCAGAGGCTAAGATGTGGCAAGATGAGGCGGGTGTGGCGGTTGTGGCGCCCACAAATTAAGCAAAAGCCACTCAATCTGAAGACTCCCCCCACCCAGAGCAGGAACAACCAGCAAGTAAATGAACATAATTTAGAAAATATGCTTAGGCCGGGGCTTTAAGGGTTGCTCGGGCAGATCGGCCAACCAAAATGCGGGCGTCTCTCTGGATTCTGGTGGAGTGAGGTGGTGAGGTGGTGAGGTGGTGAGGAGTGGGTGGAGGCAGCAACCCTGCACAAACAGAAGCCAAAAGTTATGCCGAAAATGATATTTTTCATTATTAAACACAATAATGTGGTTATTATTTTTCTGATTGCGGTTTGCCCGCCTTTTTCTGCTCTCGCGCTGCTTGCTACCCTGGCCAAATCCTTGGGGAGAACGGGAGTTGCATTCATTCGGTTAGTTTGTTTATGTTGGGCTTGTGGTCTTTGGGGATTTGAGCACGCTTAATTTTAAGTGCCTCGTCGAAATGGCAAAAAAAGTGAGAAGAGTGAGCACAACAACGAGAAAAAAAATAACAAAGCAGCCGCTTTGCTTGTAATGAAATATTATTGCTTCTCCTGGTCAAGCAGGACCAACCAACTAACGTTTAATACTCTCGTTAAAAAAGGGTATATTGCTTGAGGCAATAATCTTGTAACTCCATTGAGGGAATATTTCATGAACTTGATTAGTTTAGGACTGCAAATTAATTTCTAATGAACTTAAGCTCTATTGAATAACCATTTTTCTAGTGTCTGCATTATATTCCGATAGATCGGTCAATGCCATAATGCTCTAATAAAGATTAGAGTCTTTTCTGAATGAATAAACCTGAGATTAACATAATGCGTCTGGTTTATTTCCAATGTTTCCATTTCAAAAAGTCATATTTTATTTCTTTTAAACTCAATCTTCTGTTTCAATTCGTTTTTCAAGCCACAAACTTTTCAAAATGCGATTTTTTTTATTTGTGTCTTTATAAATTTTATTTTTCGCATTCTCGACAAAACCAATTTCTATATTCTTTAGTTTCAATTCGTTCTTCAAGCTACAAACTATTTGAAAAGCGATTTTTTGTAAGTTAAATAATTGAAATGTTAGCTGTTAATAATTCGTTCTTAATACTTTTTATTTATTTCGATTATTTTCGTTTTTGCTCTAAGTCTAAAACCAGCTCCAGGCCTTAAAGCTCGACATATCCAAGTTCGAAAACACTTTTCATTTGCTACCAAGTAATAACTGAAATATTGAAAAAAATAGTAAAACTCTAATTGGTTTTAGGTATTCACCTTCTTTTATTAACCAAAATATGAAATTTATAAGAGCATTGAAACTTCGCAAAAACCCAAAATTCGAAACGTTCTTTGGTCGTCTTTTCGGTTTTTGTTTTTGTGTTTTTTTTGGTATTGTTTACCTAAGAAAAGGTCGCCATTTGTAAAACCAAATGGCATTTTGGTAATTAAAGTGGGGGGACAGATAAAAGAAACAGAGAGACAGACAGACCGACGCCATGGAGCATCTCAGTTCTATTTTAAACAAATCACAACGCCAAGCGCCCAAAAATATGATCTATAACAGAGGCCGTAGGATTACATTGGATTCTCACGAAGCGGCAAAATGCCTCTAATATGGCAATTAATCAACATAATTACCAGCAATTAATCATATACACTAAATCTAGTTATATGGATGGGTGTGTGTGTGTGTGTGTGTGGCTGTTGACAGTTTAAGGGCGTTTTTAGAGGGGAAAACTTTAAAAAACTCAATTACAGATTCGAACAAAATAAATCAATAGGATGGCGGCAGAGGATATGCTCACTGAACTGTGCGTGTGTGTGTGTGCGTGCGAGTGTGTGTATCGGTGGGTAACGCCTGCTACATAGAGGCACTGAATCCCAATCCCATCAATCCCTTGAAATGTCAAAGCCACAAAGCAATGTCTGACAAATTCCCGTAAATCCTTGCGACTTCTTCTTCTGCTTCTTTTAGTTTTTCCCCTTTTTCATATTGTTAAAAATTAAGCAATCTTTGGGTAGGATGACCCAACACCCTTTCAATGCCTGTCATACTCTTAGCATCTCATTGACCCGTGGCAGCCGCAAGAGACGCAAGAGGCGTCTAGGTGCTAGCTAATCAGTTTAAAATCCTGTCATGCTACTGTCTCTTTGTGGATTTCCCTTTCACGCCTCTCTCGCTCGAGTCTCCTTCTCTGAATCCTCAATGATGGCCCTGGGATGCGTGTGTCTCTGTGTGTGTGTGTGTGTGTTTCTATGTGGTTTGGTGTGCGTCTATGTGGGTTGCGGCACATTTTAATTTGTAATACGAGTCGAAATTGGGTGTAACTTAGACACGCTGTCGTGGATTTTAGGTGTGGATTACAGCAAACTAGCTGGAAGCGTCCACGTTGAAATGGTGTGAATAAAATTGGAGTTGAAGCTGGAGTTGGAACATATGGGAGAAGGTGTGACTAAAGTTTGAATCTTGATGAGAAACCGCCAAAGGAACCATAAAATAAAAACATTTGGAAATGATTATTTTCGAAAATTATTTAGAAAAGAAAGATTATATAATAGAATTCCTGGTTACCAGATAGTTCCCTCTTTTCGGTGTGATATATAATAATAAGTGAAAAATTTACTGCTCGATATTTGTCGATAGTTAAATCAAATAAAAATATTCTCTCGATTATATGCTGTGACCGAAATCCATCTAGTTATTTTAATGACAAATCCAATTTACCATTGTCAGGACAATAAATCACTGGCAAAATGACACTGTCAAAGAGGCAGAAGGACAAAAAAAAAAACCTACAGCAATCAGGACAATAAAAACAAAGCCACAAAACAATTTCACAAGAAATCTACCAAAAAAAAGAGAAGCAAACTCATCCACATGCTGACCAACATGTCACAGAGTTTCCGCTCCTCACCCTCTCGCCGCCGTCAGCCGACATCAGCCACTCCCCTGCTATTCACATTGCAGATTTCACGCCCACACCCAAAGGTTGGCACATTGATAAAGGTGTGGAAACGTGCGATTTTGTAATTGATACTAAAAAGCCCTTAATTGGCACCTTAACGCCACTGATGCTCTGACAAATTTCCCCAAAGGACCAGCAAGGGACTGGCTCCGGCTCCGGCGATGACATGCGTGAGTTGGATGTGAGGGATTTGGGTTTGGGTCTGGGTCTGGTCCATCCATGGTAATCCGATGCGTTTTAGGTAATCGAGAGTTTGCATTAAAGGCGTGACGAATCGGATCTACATTACGCCAAAGCATCATCATCATCATCATCATGTATGTAGTCCCAGTCGGAGTCCTTTGACTGAGTCAAAGTCATGCCAGAGCCATGTGAAATATCAAATCCCAGTCAGGCCACAAACAAATGGCACTAATCCATAATTGTCTGGCCGTTGGTCAAGTGGGACTTGAGCCAATAAATCTCATCAAACTAATTCGATACGTGAAGAGTGGAGCTTTGTGTGTGTGTCTCTCTCTCTCTCTCTGTGTGTGTGTGTGTGTATATTTGTGGCTGGTCAACAAGGATGTGCCACCCTCTTGTGGTTTTTCCTGCTTGTTTGCCAGCCTGTTGTCATTTGTTAACATTTCATTACATTTATTTCACTGGACACAATTGCAAAGTGGATGAATGGATTTGCCGTTTGATGTTGCCTCAAGTGTGTCATTCCATCTCTCCTGGATCCAGAATCATCCTGCCACGCCCACTGCCATGATATGAGAGTCTCACTGTGTGTGTGTGTGTGTGTATTTATTTGCACTCTCAAACCAATTTGTTTTATAATTGAATTTGAAATTGAAGATGACATTCGGTTTCCGATTGTTTGGCATGCGGTGCAATAGCCACAGGGGCAGGGACTCTCTCTCTCTCTCTCTCTCCACCTCCACCCCTCCTACCTACCCTCTTGACCTCAGCTGTCTAGTGTGTTTTGGGTAATTGTATGCACAGATTGACCAAAAATTCAATTATGTATAAAATTTCCAAAATAACAAACAATACAAAATTTTTCGTATTTCGACTTTTATCGAAAAACGCAATTTTCTATTTAATTTGCTTTCAAGTGTCATGTCGGTTAATCTCTGGCAGATATCTAATCTACTGAGCTGAGCTATGGGCAAATGCACATATACAATGCACAAAGCACGCACTTTGACCTCAAGGCCATACAAATATAGTAGTTTTTCAGCACACTTTTGAACATTTTGTTTATGCATCATTTGATTTTGCGGCCATTACAATAATATGCACACACACACAATGATTAGAATAGTTTAGGGTAATTCGAATTACTCTTCCTTTGATCTTATCTTGGAGGCAAAATTAAATGCCCATCAAACGAAATGTAGTTCAAATCATCATCTAGACACTTGAAGCCGGAGCGCAGACACCAAATTAGCATATATACGATAAAGCAAATTTGATTTCTATCACCAGGCCACCAGGCTAGCTACCCGATGGAGCCCCATAGAATGGAGCCACTCAGCTGTGCATCAAGCACTTAACCCGCTTTTAGCAATAAAATTAACTTTCCATAGACCCAACAGCAGCACGTACAAGTCGAACATATAGGAAATTAATGGTTTAAGGCAAAAGAGTGTTTAACGAAATTGGCTAACTGTAGGCCAGAGAAGAGAGAGAGGATGTGAAGGATTCGGTTTAAGCACACACACACACACACACACATACACACACGATAAACCATGTAACCTAGTATACTCTACTCTAAAGGCAGTAAATTCATCGACTATCTGTATACTTCAGTTTATTGCCGCATAAAAACCGTACGGAAAAAACGGAAACGAAATGTTTCTGAGCCAACCGAAAAGTCCGTTCAGCCATTCAGCCATCCAAAGACGAGAGCGAGAACGACTGGAAGTCGTTGGCGATGGCGAAGGGACGGATGCCTGACTGGGGCGTCAGTCGGTTCAATTTGAGAGAGAAGCTGTGCTTAAGAAGGCGTGTAATTGAAACATTCAAAAGACAATTTCCAAGTCTTAGCACAGACACACTTAATGGACATAACAGACATGGACAAAGTTAAGAAGTGAAATGCGAAAGAAAAATGGCAAAGTGTATATATGGAAGGGAAATAAAACTGCAACGGTGCGGTGATGAGGGGTGTGGCGGGGCGGTGCGGTGTGGAACGGATGCCTGGCAATCAGGCGTGACCGGGGGTCAAATGGATTGGCATGAAATATTCTTACGTATTTACGTTGAGCTCTTCTTTCCATTCCGCCCCCAATCCCATCCCACTTGCCAAAGGTGGACAAAGTGATTGGCGATTGGGGGTGGTGGGGCCGGTCCGTCCGTACGTTAATTAAACAAACAGCCAATAAGATTGATGACACTTTGATTGAAAAACAATTGATGCAACTGTGCGCCAACATTAGCATGATATTGGACGCTTGGTCAGAAAAAAGGAACCAACAACAGCAATCAGCGCGTGGCTCTTATCAGCCAAAAGTTCAACACTCACAGCAAAAGGCAGAGGACGAGGAACAGCTCGGCCAAAGTTCGCATAAATAAAGGTCCAACATTATGGGATACACACTCCGTAAGGAAATTGATGTATGTATAAGCTGATTCTCATCATCACCGGGCCCATGTCCGTAGTGTTTTAATGGATTTTTGATTTCCACAACGAGTCTTCCTGTGGGGGTTGAAGTTCAATGGTTGCCATTTTTTGTTGTGTGTTGTATTTTTTTGCTTTTTCATCACTTATGTAAACAAGCATCATCAGGTCAGGAGACACCACTTGACACTGACAAGTTGTGTTGTAGATGGGATAATAATAATAATAATTAAATATAGATAAAGTTACATATTTCCCACGATGGGAAAAGAATAAATGCCAAGGAGAGAAACCACACGTTCTGGTTTATTCGAAAATTAAATATGTTTACTAAATTTTGGTTGAAAATAAGAATAGATTTGCCAAACATTGCTCAAATTAATTAAATCGAATTATTCAAGAAAATTATATCAAGAAAACATGCTAGCATAATGGCCCCAAAATTAGAATATTTAATAAATTTGAATTACCGAATGTATTTATTAGCGTAAGATTCGCTATATTTCGTTTATATTATATGAGTAGTAAATAAATTCTTTTTTTACGTATACTTCATTTTAAATAATGGAAAAAAATAACACAAATTTTTGCGCGCCAAAATTCAAAACTCTACAGAACCCAGTATTTTAACAGTAGCTTAACATATTTTTAACAGCTCGCAAATGAGTTAACAGCTGTTATCGATAAAATACTAGATATACGAATTTTGAAGTTTGGTCACACTAACATTAAGATGTGGCCAGATCGTGAGTTGTAGCGTTGCCAGTGAAAATTTTTTATCGATTTATCGCACTTTTTAATTTCCATCGATACTATCGACGGATTTCTCAGCTCTAGTCATATGTCACATGACAGATTGCGGGACGTTTGGGGGAGTGAAGAAGTTTTCTTTTCGCAGTTGTCATATGATTAAAAGCAGAAAAGTTAAAATGTTGCAAAGTTGCCTAATTTTCTCGCTGTTTATCGCGGCCAGTAAGTAAAATTAATTAAATTAAAGTGTGTAAATTACATTGGAAAGAAATCCAATGCGGAATCAGCAAAGGAAACTCGGATTTTCCACTCTGATGATGTGGTTGTGGTTGATAAAGAAAAAATTCTTTCGAGTGGATAAGCGTAACTTGCATGCGCAGAATCCATGGTTTTCGACTTTTATATGGAAAATTGTGTGTTTCAGTGTTTAAATTTAATTTATTTTCGTTTAGTCCAAGCCTCTGGCGAATTCACGGTGTTGAATAGCCCCAAGGCGATCAGCTTCAAGGGCAACGATGCCCTGGAGAGCACCTACGTTTGCGATGTTCTCTACGCTGCCATGGGCAATGCCGTCACTGGTGACTCAAAGTGGAGTGGCATGACCATCAACGATCCCTTCGATCTAGCCAAGGGCGTTATTGCCATTCATGTGCAAGGTTGGAACCATGTGACGACGTCTGGCAATGCAAAGACCTATGAGCTGGTTGGCTCCAACACTGATACCTCGCTCAATGCTCTAGCTGCTGAGTTGGAGGCGGCCAATGAGCCCGTTTGCGACATCAATTTCGAGCAATACGATAATGGAGTAAGTGAAATTATATATTATGACAAATTCCATAAATACTACATTTTATTTGCATTGTATTAGGTACAGGCATTCAAATCATGCTTCGGTAACGCCGAGGCTGTTGCTGCCAAGCCCACCAAAAATCTGAATCCTGCTCTCCACAATGCCGACAAGCAGTTCCTGCAGGAGGTCGGTTACATCAATGCTGCCGCCGAGAATTTGGCCGAGATGCTGAAGCCCTCAAATGTGCTGATCATTCGTCTGTCCGTTGATGGTATTGCCAAGGCTCATGGCGAGAAGTCAGTTGCTGTGGATGAGGCCAACAAGTTGCTCTCCGCTGCCATTGGTCGCCTTCTGTCGGCTGCTCAGAAATCCAGCGACTCTGTGCTCTTTGTCCAGTCCACCGACAAGGATGCTTCATCTGTTTCTCGTGCCAAGCGCGATACTTTGGCTGCGAGTACCACGAATCCCTTCAATTTGGCTACCTACTACAATGACGATTATCCAGTCATCTTTAACATCATTCTTTGGTTCATGGTCATCTTTGGCCTGTCCCTCTTGGCCATCTGCTATGCCATTGCTGCCATGGATCCCGGCAGAGATTCCATTATTTACCGCATGACCTCCACCAGAATCAAGAAGGATAACTAAGCGGAGCACATTTAAAACAAAACAACAAACCATTTGTTATTTGCCCTTTTCTTTTTAAGTTTTCCCCTCCATCCAAAAAGAAAAGCAAACCAAATTCTATTCAACATAGCGGACAAATTGTGTGTGCGTGTGTGCAGCCATGTAGTTGGCCCAAAATAATAATAAGTATTACTATACAACATCTTTTCAGTTTGCAGTGCTGTTGCAGTTAAAGTGTTTGGCAGCAAAAGTAATTCCATATTAATTTGTTAAATATTTTCGTTTTGTTTGTACTTTTTAGGCTTATATATTAATACATACACATAACTTCTCGTCAGTCAGTTTCGTCTTCATTTAAAACATTGTATGTAAATTGTCGAAAGGAAAATGTTAGACAAATTAAAACGACACGTTAAATATATATAACCTAAAAAGACGATACCTTTTTTTAACTTTATCTTACAATCTTATAAAACATTATTTTATATACATGTAATGGGAAAACCCAATTAGAAAGTTTGCAAACTAACTAGAAACTAGATAATCTCCGATCACATTCCCTTTCTTACCGTGGTTAAAAAACACCTTAAACTTTGGAATCGGATAAAGAATTTTTGGTATGATAAGGAAGTTTAAAGTCACCGCAGCTTTTAAAACAAAACTTATTGAGCTTGGCTTAGCCTACATATGTAGTCTCCAACTAAAATCATATTCCAGTGTCCGAATAATGCAAAAACTGTCTGAAAACAAATTAAAATATTTGTTGCATAGATATAGGGGTAAAATTAATATAACGAATGAAATGTAGAGACTATGATTTAGAGAGCAGTAATCTTTATTACATGTGACAATTAAATTCCTTTCTTTGCCGCATACATAATCTTTATATACATTTACATATATGTGTATATATATACTAGTTATAAAATCGGTTAACAAAAACTGGGATATCTTTGGTAAAACTTTACACACTAGAAACCAATAGTTACGATCCCCAATTATCCTTGCCATTATCATAGGTGGGGGAGGAGCTACTGCCACCGCTCCAGCCACAACAACCCGTGTCATTTTGAGATGCTGGAGTTCCATTTTCATAGTCAAAGGCGGAGGAGGAGTTTGCATTAGCATGGGAGTGACTATCATAGTGTAGGACCGAATTGACGCTACCCAAGCCTGGCGTATGTCTAAAAGATGCCATTTCCGATTCGGGCAGATGATGATGATCACGTAGCATGGCCTGCAGGTGATTTATGTAGTTGATGGCAATTCTAAAGACATTTAAAAAAATTTTAAACCAATTTCTATACATTTCTGATTCTCATAACTTACCTTAGGCTCTCAATTTTTGAGTACTTTTTCCCATTGGGCTTGGATATGGGCAACTTGGAGCGCAACAGATCAAAGGCTCTGTTCATATCCCTCATCCTGGTGCGTTCCCTATCGCAGGCAGTACGTCTGTAATCCTTCTCCATTTGCAGGGCCTTCTCCCGCCAAGCGGGATTGTGTTCTTTGGTAATTTCTACCTCTGTACTATGGGCAATGCTACTCCCGCCGCCAATAGACCCTCCGTATGTCATGTACATGGGCGGAGGAACCAGCTCACTGGGTTTGTTTTCAATGCTGGTAGCGGCGGGTGGATGGGGATGAGCATGCTGTGGCAGTGGCCACATGGTTACCGGCTGCGGTATAACACCGTAGCCCGAATTGGGCATTAAACTCAACCCACTGCCATCTGTTGAATAGGAGATGCCATTGTGGTGTGGAGTGGGCGTTCCATAGGTCAATAGGCCACCTCCATCCGGCAAAAGTGTGTAATTAAGACTTGTTACAGGCGGACCTGGCTGTGCTGGTCCCAACTCTAGCAGCACAGGCTGCTCTGTTGGCTCAGATTCGTCCAAATAAGAACCACTAGTGGACACTGGCACCGGCACCAGTGCAGGTGGCTCACTGTGGGACACTGACACTGCCGTTGCACTCAACAATTGATCCGTCATCGTTAAGACTAAGCCGATTTCGTTGCGCGAACGTCTTCAAACGTCTGATAGCGGCAATGAACCCGATCGATCTGGAGAGCTCAGTTCCAGAGAATAACGAAAGAATTAAATAAAAGAAATTCTTTCGGCTTTACCGTCGCGTCACTACCTGGACCACCCCACTACTTTTAAGTGCATAAAAAACTAACTAAATGACGGCTGATGAATGGCTCATGCAACTATTTGTCCCCCCTCAACTTACTGGCCATTCATTATAGGACCAAGCGGTCAGAGTGCTCCTACTATGGCGTCATCATGTACTCTCTATTCCTTAGTTGATGATTTGTACGTGTGTCAATAACGTTATAGGATAAACAATGATCGGTGTGTACTTGTTGTCTAGGATGTGTTGAGAGCGGTACCTGCCGAAGCGACAACAATAATGATGGATAACAATGAAGGTACTTAATTTCCTTCCTATTGTGACCACAACGAGATCGAGATCGTACAGATCGAACAGAGCATGCAGAGAGAGCGCGCGTGTGCCAAGCTTAAGTCTCGTTTGACTTATGGTTGTAGACTGGGAATGGAATTGGGAATGTGACTGGGACTGACTTGGATTATCGCCACAACTTCACTTTGAGTTTTTCTTTGATCGTTATGCACAAACACCCACACAAATACACATAAATACATAGTACTTGCAAGCCAGGTATATACATAATATACATATATACTTATGTATATATATATATTTTCGACGCATGTAAACACAAGTGTTTTGAGTTAATTAAAAAAATTTTCAGACATACATACGTATGTATCGATATCTAGAGGTACTTATAATATACCTTTATTTATATACTCTATTCGGTCTCCATTCCAAATATAATACCAATTCAATTTTCAGCCTAAATCATCATTTTCCGCTTAACTTAAGACAACTACAGTAGTCACTCTATAGCTGCAGCTAGGCCAGCACTTCTAATCCATTGCATCTGGAAATATGAGTGTTTACTATCGAGCTTTAACCAGGAATTACCAAAAGCATCTGTCCCATCTCGTATTACCTCACATTTTATAAGGTATTTACATTTTTGTGTAACTTCAAAGTTATTTTGTTAGCTGCCTTACCAGAGGATTGCCTAGGAATACGAAATTAATAGGCGTAGTATTCCCAGTAGAGCAGCTCGCACAGGGGAAATGAAACTGGTGTCAAGTTGCTTTGAAGGTTTTCAGCTTTGGCTGCGCTCAAATGGGTGAAGTGGGTCAGTCATTATAAATGAAAATAGAAGCCAAATCGTTTATTTTTTGTTGCTTTGTGTGATAGTAAACAAAATTCACATTTTGCATGGTAAAAAAAATAAATATTTAAATTTATATATAGCGAGTGTACACTGAAGCTTCAAGCTTGTCCTGTTCCATTTTCGTAGTGCAAGTAACTTTACAATTGGTATTTGTCGTGTGTTGCCACAAATCCAATCTTCCTTTCGGTAAATAGTTCTAACTGCCGAATTTCAATGGTCGAAGTTCAAAGTATTTATCCAGCACTTCATCGGTTACCAATTTACGGGCCGCCTGATGCTGCTCCACAATTGGTGTAAGAGTCTTATATAAAGAAAAGATATGATTCAAACATCTTGATTTTCCTTTTCACCTTATGATTACTCACCTCCACAGCTAACTTCTTGATTTCGCCAGTCAACAATTCTCCCTTAGTATAGGCTACACGTATCTCTTCCAACTTGGCATCGTCTTCGAGGAAGAAACGAAGTAATTGATAGGCCACATCAACTTCTGTATTTCCACCAAATTCGCGATGTTCTTCTACTGTGGTTCGTCCACCCGAGAAGGCGTATTTATTTATCTTGTTCTTGATCTGTTTGGGAGTATCGGTTAAAAAGACAGCTGAATTTTGATCACTGGCCGACATTTTGGTCTTGGCCCCCTGCAGAGCTGGGAAGAAAGTGGAGTGGAGTAGTGCACACTTGGGGAAACCCAAGCGAGGGGCCACATCGCGTGTCATACGGAAATAGGGATCCTGATCAATGGCACAGGGTATAAGACAAGCGGTCTTCCTATTGCCAAAGATAAACGGAAACGTGCTCGACAACGCGGGTGCTGCCTGGGCCGCTGGAAAGCCAATTTTGCCAATAATATCCGAGTCTCCAAAACCAAAAATGCCCTTCACTTGATTGAATGTTACACATCTCTGTATGCGTATTATATTCTGGTACATGGCCGGACATTTGCTGTAACATGAAAATGTAATTTTCAGAAATTAACGTTTAGATATACTTTATGAAATCTCACCCCATGAACTCCAAATTGTTGAATATAAATGTCTTATTCACATCAAAGCCCATGGCTACAATATCCTTGGCATTCTCCCGTCCCATTTTGATGGCATCTTCGATTTTAAGGTCCTTCCACAATACTTTCTCATCGTCAGTCAATTGAATGACCAGCGGCACATCGAATGTATCCTGCAGCCACTTTGTAATAACGAAAGGCACCAGGTGGCCTACATGCAGGGAACCCGAACTTGGCCCGCGGCCCGTATACAAATAGAAGGACTTGCCCTGCTCCTTAAGCGTTAGAATGCTGTGGAGGTCGCGATGCGAAAAGAACAAACCGCGTCTGATAAGATGGTGCACGGGCTTGCCCGTGATTTTCTCGAAGCGTGCGATTAGCTCATCATCGATTTTGCTCGAGCCGAAGCGTTCTGCAAACGTGTCAACAAACGAAATTAGTTAATGGTTATCTCTGTATTAGAGTGCGAAGTGTTCTCACTGCCTACTTATTAGCTTCTCGTAGTCGATGCCAGTGTCGTTGGTGCTTGTGACAGTCCACGGATCCACTACATCCACATCATCACCCGTTGCCGCATTTGTTGTTGTTGTTGTGGGAGCTCCCGCCACTTCTTCCGACTTGCCATTCAATGTCAGGGCATCGACGCCCTCAACAACTGTTTCCTTAGTATCAGCCATAATTGTTTGAAATTTTATAATAAAATGCTAATAATAATACTGGTTGCCTTTTACATGTGCAACGAAATAAGTTTCTAACTCAATTTGAGCCACATCGCCCAGCTGGAAAAGCTTTCCCAGCTCGGTAACCCTAAAGCTAATCTAATTTAAGGTCACACTGGTCATTTTTAAAACGATTGTGTTCTATAGCTGTGTGTATATACATATGTATATATAGTCGCCCGATCTAAACAAAATCAGCTTTTTCAGTCGCCCGCCGCAAGCCGCAGAAGTAACACGATTAAGTTATAGTTTGTCTGGTGTATTCGTAGCCTGTGCATTTAAATTGAACTAATTCCAAAACAGGAAGAGCAAATACATCTTCTACAAATTTTTCGCCTTTTTTTGTAACAGGTAAATAATACAAAGCAATAACTAAGAATTAGCGGTGACCAAGAGCAAATTATGCCACATACATACAGTAAATTTTCCACCACCGCTCCTTCTTTTGAATAAATTAATCTTTTTGCGACGATAATTTGCTGGCATTGTTCTTGTTGTTGTTGTGATGATGCAAGCAATTTCTCCACATTGTGTCGAAATCAAATTGAGTAAAATGAAATGATTTGCCGCATACAGTTAAATCGTACGACGGCAAGCAAAAAAAAAAAAACTGTAAAGGTGAAATAGAAGTCATTCCATGTTCACGCACACTATGATGCTAGTCCCACACCAACACATCAAGTGAAACACGCCGCTGGGAAATGCAGCAATAATCTTTAAAGGTTCTAATTGTTGTAAACCTTCCAATCGATCAGAGCGAGTCTTATCGCATACGAATACATACATAGTGTGTATGTATATATGTATATTAGCATATGTATATATAAAAATAGTTGAGTGTGCTTGAATTGTGGTTGGCGCGAAATGCTGCTATGATGAGTAATCTGGGTAATCATAAAGTGATAATTTGTGCCGGCATTCCTTTATTGTTGATTGCGTCTTCTTGTCAAAGGTTCACCAGGTAAACATTACTTCATTTCATGATAAGGCAAATGTCCTTCGTGGAGTAAGTTCAAGGGCAAAGGTTTTCTGACCGGCTATGTGAAAAGCGCTTTCACTTTTACTGCAAAAACCACTGACATACAAACATTCTCTTATGTACAACAACAGAATATTTCCCCTTCATTTATCTTCTGCTTATCCAAAAAAAGCTTTCTCTCAAAAGTATAAGAGTATGTAGATATCCGCCAACGCACGCTTTCTATGCGTGCCCCACGCTCCCCCGCAATCTCCAACATACTCACGCGCTTGCATAATGAAACATGTGAGAGATAGCAGTAAAGAGAGCGTGCTTTTTTTGTCAAGGTCAGCTGCAGACGCAGACAGATTGCACCCCTCAAATTGCTACCCTTACAAAACCCGTATTTAAATATAGACAAAAGGACACATGGATTTCGATTCCACTTCAAAAGGTTTGGCTTGGCAACAGTCATTAAAATAACCCTTTTTCCTTTCTTTCGTTTTTTTTTTCGCCAAACGATAAATTTGAAGTATTTTTAAGTGTACAAATTTAATAGAAATCAGCGAACTGATCGGTCAAATCGCTAAGGGTATATAAAAATGATCGCACGTTGTGTTTTGTTTTTTAGCCGGCTGATAAGCCCAATTTTGATTTGCTAACAGCTGTCGATCAGATTTTGTTTACACTTCCCCACTCTTGAGAATTCATTGAACTCTCTGCCAGCCGGCTAATAGACTTCAAAGCTTTGGGGATAAAACTTTTTTTCGGTTGGCTTTTTAGGGGTGGCCTGTTGCTGTTGGAGCTCTCTCTCACTTGGCTCAGAGCAGAGAATACGAGTGCCTTCGTATAGCCGTTGGCTGGTTTTTTTTACTGACTTTCGGCTCGCCAAATTTTCCACTGCCAGTCGCTGACTTTGCGTCGTTCTCGTGGTTTGTTTAGAGCAAAGAGGGAAAAGTCGCAGAAAATTTTCACATTTCGCATAAAAATTTTGGCGATTCAACGTTATTCAGCTTTTCGTTTAGTGTTTGTTTATAGATTAACTAATTTTCGACGTTTGCAAACCGGTAGATTTCGAGGCAACAAAATGGTAAACGTATCCATTTACGATGAGGCACCAAAACTAAAGGTATAAGTTCGGTTTTCCTCAAACCAGGCGCCCCCCAGTTACCCCTGAATCCAGTGTCAATGTCAGTGTCGTAGCTGGTCCATAAAGATATATTTAATTACCAAATGGCTAAATGTGTCGTATCAGCACAAAAGAAGGGGGTTGTAAAACAAAAGAATAAAAAAACGTTCATAAAATAAAAATTATGCAACTTTTTCGCTTACGCTGTAGATGCAGCTGCAAATGTTCTCCCGACGTCCTCTCGACGGTTT
The DNA here is from genome assembly GCA_018150735.1 of Drosophila sp. 14030-0761.01. Lineage (NCBI taxonomy): Eukaryota > Metazoa > Arthropoda > Insecta > Diptera > Drosophilidae > Drosophila > Drosophila sp. 14030-0761.01. Next base: position 1,354,091 of record JAECWO010000026.1, on the reverse strand, counting down.
CGGTTTCGGTCCGTAGAATTGACCTTCGTTCTCGTTCGCATTGCAGTTTGGCCGATGCAAATTATCTATTCGGTCTGCAAGGCGCTCAGTACATAATGGTATGGCTCTCTCACTCTCTCTCTCGCGGTTTGTCTGGCCCTCGCAGTGAAATGCTCTCAATTTTACCCCCCACCCCCACAATGGGTTATTCATAGCTCAATTATCGATACAACAATAAACCGCTGAAGTCGGCATTAATTTGTTTATGGGGCTTCTGGCTCCTTGGCGACATTGTTTTAATTATGAACGTAACCATATTCTCCCTCTCCGGTTAGCCCAACGAAGTACCGCAAAATATGGCAGCCGGAGCTGATAGCCAACTGGAGCATATGTGCCGCCTTCAGTTCGATTCGCCAGTGCCCCATGTCCGTCTATCCGGTATTGTGTGCACCATTGGACCTGCCTCGCGCAGCGTCGAGATGTTGGAGAAGATGATGGCCACCGGCATGAACATTGCCCGTATGAACTTCTCTCATGGATCGCACGAATATCACGCCGAGACCGTTGCCAATGTACGTCAGGCCGTCAAGAACTATTCGGCCAAACTTGGCTATGAGCACCCAGTGGCCATTGCTCTCGATACCAAGGGACCTGAGATTCGTACTGGTTTGATTGGAGGAAGTGGCACTGCCGAAATTGAGCTGAAGAAGGGAGAGTCCATCAAACTGACAACCAATAAGGTAAATATTCCAAATACTTACATTTTTCAATATTGATATCCAAATCTTGATTTTTTATAGGATTACCTAGAGAAAGGATCCCTGGAAATTGTCTATGTCGACTATGTGAACATTGTGAATGTTGTGAAGCCCGGTAACCGAGTCTTCGTTGATGACGGTCTCATCTCTCTTGTTGTGCGTGAGGTGACCAAGGACACAATCACTTGCGAAGTGGAGAATGGCGGCTCCTTGGGTTCCCGCAAGGGTGTGAATTTGCCTGGTGTGCCCGTGGACTTGCCCGCTGTATCAGAGAAGGATAAGTCCGATCTGCTGTTCGGTGTGGAGCAGGATGTGGATATGGTCTTTGCCTCTTTCATTCGCAATGCTGCTGCTCTTTCTGAGATCCGTAAGGTCTTGGGCGAGAAGGGCAAGAACATCAAGATCATCTCGAAAATCGAGAACCAACAGGGCATGCATAACCTAGATGAGATTATCGAAGCTGGTGATGGTATTATGGTGGCTCGTGGAGATTTGGGTATCGAGATTCCCGCTGAAAAGGTATTCCTCGCCCAAAAGGCAATGATCGCTCGCTGCAACAAGGCCGGCAAGCCTGTTATTTGCGCTACCCAAATGTTGGAGTCCATGGTGAAGAAGCCACGTCCCACACGTGCCGAAATCTCCGATGTGGCTAATGCCGTGCTCGATGGCGCCGATTGTGTCATGTTGTCCGGTGAGACAGCCAAGGGCGAGTACCCATTGGAGTGTGTCCTGACAATGGCCAAGACTTGCAAGGAGGCTGAGGCAGCTCTCTGGCATCAGAACTTGTTTGCCGATTTGGTGCGCAGTGCAAGCACTTTGGATGCTGCCCATGCTGCCGCCATTGCTGCAGTGGAGGCCGCCAACAAGGCCAAGGCTGCTGCCATTGTGGTCATCACTACCAGCGGCAAATCTGCTTTCCAAGTGAGCAAATACCGCCCACGTTGCCCCATTATTGCGGTGACTCGTTTCCCCCAGACCGCTCGTCAGGCCCATCTTTACCGTGGACTGGTGCCACTTATCTACAAGGGTTAGTGATTCATCTAGAAATTCAGCTGCTTCAATAGCTGACTGATGTCAATTTCGTCTTGATTATAGAACCCGCTCTCGGCGATTGGCTGAAAGATGTCGATGTCCGCGTCCAATTCGGTCTGCAGGTTGGCAAGAAGAATGGATTCATCAAGACAGGCGACTCTGTGGTCATTGTGACGGGCTGGAAGCAGGGCTCCGGCTTCACCAACACCATTCGCATTGTGTAAGTAATTGAATAATCTAACAACCAATCAAATTTAATCCCTTTTGAATTCCTGATATTATAGGACCGTTGAATAAATATTGCCGCTATGGGAAGTACCTCTGTGTCGCAGCATTTGCTGCGTCGCGTTGAATACTGTTATTAAAAGTTAATTTATTATATATATCGGAAATCGAAATTGTGGAAACCCGTGCCCGGTTCGCCGGACACGAAACCGCACAGACAAACACACAAATATAATTTATCATTGTTAAATATAGAGTTCTGAAAAGAGAATAATAAACAAAATATACTTATAAAGTCATAATCTGAAAATGAGACAAACGAATCATTTTACTCCACATTTGTGGAAATTATAACACCCAATGGTTTGATAATTGATATCTTTGTTTCCGTCACCATCCGAATAATTATTTATTTATTTTTACAAAAACAGGCTAAACAAGAACCACAAAGTATAACCAACAATACTGCAAATTAATAACTGCAATAGATGATGCAAGATACGAAAGCTGTTGGAATTAAAGATATTATTAGTATAAATTAACTTATGGCTTCCTTTAAAATACTAACCGGGTTAATACTTTCTGAGACTTCTCCAGGGATTCAGGAGTTGGCGGTTCCTTTACTAAATATATTCGAATGCCGAGCAGAGACTTATTCGTGAAGTCGTCCCAATCAATGGACGGTAAGTCAAAGTTGAATAAGTGCTGATCCTCGACTGACATAGATTTCCACAGGCTATTTGTATTAACATTGCCAAAAAGCCAATGCGTCGATACGAAAACGCAAAGGGATATCATGGTGGCATGAATTTTGGTATACATCTTGGTCAAACGCGGTTGCCGTCCCGTCAAACGAAGGATAGAGTCAAAGATATGTCCAGGGATCGTGTGATAGAAGAAAGTGAGCAACTTAAATATCCAGGGAGTCGCAATGGAATGACAGAACGGATACCAAATCATCTTGGTCGGGGGATAGGTGTAGCCATGCTTACAGGTTATACTATTGAATTGTCTAGCAGTCACGTAATTACTTTCACTGGGTGTCAAATTGTAGATTTTCGGGGTGGTCTCAATCGGGTTTTTGGCTGTGTCCCAGGTCGCGGTTAGAGCTAGGTTGGCACAATAATCCACGGGTGTAAAGGAAACAGGGACATTTAAATTGTGCAAAGCTACACGCAAAACACCCATGCCAACGCCATAGAGATATCCAATGGGTCCGTAAAAATTATCTATATAGCCTGGGAGCGGCTCCTTGTATGCAGGCATAACTATTATAGCGGAAGATAGACTAGCGATATGGGTTTATAATATCGACAGAAGTATTGGGTATAGCTTACTAAAGGTTGGACGAAAGACTGACACTGGCAACTGGCCAGCCTCGTCTAATACCAAACTTTCCGCCAGTGCCTTGGTGTAGGTGTAAGTGTTAGGATACTTTCCCATCAATGCGGGTGACATGTTGTCTAAAAGATCTTCACTTATCTGCTGGCTTAAAGCGAGAACTTTATCTGCACTGCATGTTAAATTCTCCGGATAGAACTTTTCCTCCGAGTATATCTGCACACAGTTGGTAAACGCAGTCGATATGTGCAAAAAGGCCTCCAGATGTTGTATTGTTTTAGCAAGCTGCAGCATTAGTCGAGTGCTTCTCGTATTGATGGCCAATGCAACATGCAGTTTTTCATCGAATCGAACAGTGGCAGCTGAATTAATCACAATTTGGACATTCTTGGCTAAAGTTTGCCGATCCGCATCACCCAATCCCAGATCCGCTTCTAGGCAATCTCCAGCAATGGGCGAAACTCGGTCTAGGGCATTCGGTTTGGATTCCAACAACACTTTAAAAGCCTTTCGATGGTTTACTAACAGTCTATGTATTATCCGATTTTTGTAATAACTACTTACTGGATCCTTTATCCAAGATTCAAGACGTTCCTGCAATTTCTGTCCGCGTTTGTTCCTGATTAGCATATATATACGCTTCACGTCCGTGGAATGCAACAATTTGGCAATGATAACTAAGGAACGAGAAGGCGGATCCTCAGAATATTTGCCAATTAAATGCAAGGCATGTATTACCTTTTCCTAAAAATCCTGTTCCTCCGGTTAAAAAAACAGTTTTATTTTTATAAAATTTTTGAATTTCGGTTTCCATTTTGATCGAATTTCAATTAGCTGCCAGACCACCAAATGCGTTCTTGGAGCTTTGACGTTTTGGCTCCAATATTTATAGCTAATCCATTGTAATGTAAATCAAGTGCAAATGTCAGAGTAGGGTATTTAAAAATTCAAAAACAATGAATAGCAATAGAATCCACATATGTATATTATATACAAATTAAATATATGTGTCTATTGATATTGGAAATGATAATATATACTTCTCTGTGACGCAATAGTTGATCTATTGTATATCTGCAGAATTTTTAAATGCACATATATTCTTCGATACCTTTAATTAGTTCAAGATCAAACTGAATAATTCAATCTCCACAAATTATGCAATACTACCCAAAAGAGACTAACGTAAACGGCAACATCGACCTTCTACAAGGCTATATAAATACAGTGTCTAAAAGTGTTTGAAAAATTGAAATGAATAAAACGTCTAGACGAATATACATACATAATTCAACGCATAATAGTAAAAAAGGATTAACCACAAAAATACATCAGATTGTATATATAGAGGATTTTCTAACCATTAGAGAACATTTTAAGGGCAAACGAAAATACAACTATATCAAACAGTTATCCAAGATCATTTCGCTATGGGCACATGGTGTTTTTTCCAAAGTTTGCTATGGATGAAGTGAAATCATTATATTTTAAATAAGCCGTTATAAAATAGTCATTTAGCTTTTGTGACTTTAAAGTTTAAACTCTTCACTCTGCGCGAACTTTGTTCAACACTGAAAATATGTATATCATAAATGAAAATGCTTACTGGGATATTTTCCAAATCAGTAGTTAAAGTGAATGTTTGCTGGTTATGTTTTTTTATTGTTATCGTTTTATCGTTATAATGTTGTAAACATAAATAAAGACAATAGTTTACTAACATTTAATAAGAGCATTTATTGGTAACAAATTGTTACTAACAATGCACGATTTGTTATGAAATGAGTTTCTCCGAAAACACCTCCGACTCGGATTGGTAGGTTCAAGCGCTCCCGTAATATCCGTCACTGTATAACTTAAAATTGCAGGAAAGAAGCCAAGGTGACAGCAGATGGACGCACCAGGATCAAGAAGAACACCAAAAATAAACCTAAATACAACCAGAGATTTTGTGACAAGTGGCTAAGCGTATTCGATCCATGGCTTCGGCGCTCGAGCGATGACCCTGATAAGCCTTTCTGCAAGGCATGTGTTTGTAGGCTTGACTGTAATCGCTGCCATCTAGTACGCCATGAGAGCACTACCAAGCATAAGCGGAACCTGGAAGCATACATCAGTAAAGGAGAAGGAGCTGCTCGAAAGGAACTGAGTGTGCGGCAGGAACGCAGTAAATACTATCAGCAACGGAAGCGCAGCGCAGCGCAAGCCTTGCAGGAACGCAAAAAGGAAGAAGAGGCTATTGTGGAGATTAAAGTGGTAGAGGAAAAAATTGAAATACCAACTCCTGAAGAGCACTACGACTTATTGGTGTCAGAAACAAATAATCAGCTAGACAACGATCCGCCACCAGAAACAGTGTTAGAAGCTGTCACTCCTAATCCGCCTTCGCAGCAAAGATATTCGCCCGCCTTCCAAATAACTGCTACTAAAACAAGTCAAGACGGTATTAAATTGCTTAAGCAAATTCATCAGGATAAAAACGAACTAATGGAATCATTCCGCGAATTGATGGGCAGCCAATCAACTTATCATCCGCCCACGTCCGTCAAGGAGAAGAACCATGTGGATCTCTTCTTCGAGAGCGTTAGTTCTAGTGTGAAAGCTCTTTCGCCCAAATTGATAGCAGAGGCCAAGATGCGAGTCTCTCAGTTAATATGCGAATTGGAGTTGCGCTGTCTGACCGAGAACAATAGTACAAATGAGGACACCATTGAGGTGCCTGTTTTTAAAGCGGGAGTGACCATAGCCAAGCAACTTCAACCCCATTATGGAGGACCAAGCTAAAAAATGTTGAGAAATTGGAGATTAATAAAATTAGAACAAATCCACAATTTTAGTGTCTTGAATTTATGTCGATAAATATGAAGCTAGTCTGGGATACTCCAAGCGAGGATTGGAGGAGAGGCAATCGAGAGAAGATGACCTATATTCATCCAAATACATACATACAGAAGCAGGCCAAGCTTTATCTGACGATCAGTCACACATGTCAGCCTTCAGTATAGCGTGTGTTCCATTAGTGTTAACATAAACAAATTTTTCGGAATATTCAAAATTCCATTTCTGGCCAAATAAAGAAAAATTCGGTTTCGGCCCTAAATTAACCGTAGAAGAGATGAAGAACCCTAAAGTATGCATTATTGGAGCACAGGGATGGTGGGTGAAGAATATTGTATTAGCTTAAAGATTTTTGTTATAAACAATCTGTTTTGGGGGCACTTGTAGGGGATCTGCGATGGCCACTGCTGTCGGTAAAAATGCCTTGAACGGAGACTTCGATGCCCGTGTCCACATTTATGTCTATGATGAGTTGGTTCGTCATAATTACCTCTCCGAGGTAATGAACGATCAACATGAAAACATTAAATATTTACCTGGTATAAAACTACCTGAGAATTTGGTAAGCCCTTGGTTTATGCATTGTACTTTGGTTAACCCAAGATCTCTGTGTTTCGTAGGTTGCTGTTAATGATTTATTGGAAGCTGCAAAAAATGCAGATATATTGATATTTGCCACACCACAGAGCTTTGTCAAATCTTATTGCAACATATTGGAAGGGAAAATTAAGAGTTCGGCATTCGCAGTCTCTATGATTAAGGGCCTGGATCACATTAAGGATGGCGAAATTGAACTCTTCTCGCAGGCTATTAGCACGCAATTGAAGATACCCTGCTATTCCATGATGTGTGCCAACAGTGCAATGGAAATGGCACAGGGTAAACTCTGCGAGATTACCATTGGCTGTAACAATGCGGCACACGCTCGCCTGATAACCACAGTTTTCCAGACCGACAACTGCAAGGTGGTGGCCACCGACGATGTGCATGGAGTAGAGTTGTGCGGCACACTCAAGGACATTATTGCTTTGGGAGCTGGTTTCATAGATGGCCTGCGACTGGGGGAGAATGCTCGTGTGGCAGCCTTGCATCTGGGACTGAAGGAAATGATGCGTTTCGTCAAGACCTTCTACCCAACTGCCAAAATGTCCACCTTTTTCGAGAGCTGCGGTGTGGCTAATTCAGTGGCTTCTGCTTATGGTGAATTTTATTATACATATCTATAGTATTGCATCCTCTAATCATTTATCACGCAGCTGATAAGAATGTAACGTTTGCCAAGAACTTTGTTACGTCGGGAAAGACTGTGCAGGAAATTGAGGCAAATCTCTTAAATGGTCAAAAGCTATTAGGCCCGCTGGTAGCCCAAGAAGTAAATGAATTTTTGAAGAAAAAGAATATGTTAGAAAAGTAAGTGCATGAAAATACTGTTCCAAAAATGAAAACTGATCTTTGTCTGCCCATCCTAGATTCCCCTTGTTTGTGACTATAAACAAGATATGCCAACACGAAGTATCTCCAAAGGAAATTGTGGATGTCTTGCGAAATCATCCAGATTTAAGGTAAGCAAAAGACATTTTTATCTCTGAACTTCTCTTGTTTTTAAAAATCTTCATTCCAGCACATCGTCGATCGCTCAGCTCATGGATGAGGAACAACGTATGGCGCTGGAAAATGTTCCGAAACAGGAGAAAGCTGAGGCAACCGAAAAGGAATGTATTACATTTTCAGAAGAGCAAGAAGATTGGAGACCGTTCTACCAGTATTTCACAGCGACAGAAGCAAATCGGATAACACGCGAGATAAATAATTTGGCATCAATTGAAGAGCCCAATCAATTAGGGCTAAATACATCCGCACATGAGATAGAGCCATTCAGAATGGAATGTAGAGATGATGAGGGAAAAATAACTTTGCTGCTAGAGGAATCTGTACAGGAGACCACAACAAAGCCCATTGTTGCCTCCGGCACAAGCACAATGAAAACTTTAAATTCAACCAACTCATCTGTATACAACGATTTTCGGATTGGCAGAAAGAGTTTAAGCACAGGCAACAAAGGAGAACCTCCAATTGATCCTTCTAATCAATCTGAAAATACTTCGAATTCGGGGACAGAAGAGAGTAGTTCTAGAAATAGTGAACACGTAGATGCATTGGACTTGAGCGCCGAGACCAAGATGGATGACTGGATAGTAGATAATGCCTGGTTATCGGATCAGTTGCCGTCCACTATTATAGGCAAAAAGGAGGGAAAAGTCTTAACGGGCGAAACAACCTCAGTTGATGCATCAAAAAATGCTGAGACTGACTCTAAAGCCGCTTTGGATGACAACGCGAAGAGAAGCGCAGCGCAACAGATTGAGAAGCATTCGAAACCCAAGGACACAGGCTACCAAACCTTGAATGTCAAGGCCAAGGGGAAGGAAACTTCAGAAACGTCAAGATCAGAGGGTAATGTGGAAAAGGATCCCTTTGCTGCTTTTGAGCCAGACGATCAATCATATCTGGACTTAAAGTCAGATGCAGAAACACTTCGGACACTTGAGAAAGAACTGGCTGAGCTGGAGCTTAATCAGCCAAAAGATAATGACTCTATGGTTCTCTCAGAGTCTCCCAAACCGTCGAAAATTTCTGATGAGCCACCGACAAAGGACATGCAGATGATCTACGATAAAGATGCCATGCTCGAAACGGAGATTACCAACTTATCCAACGCAATGCACTTAAAGGAGACAGAATTTCTGCAACAGGAGTTAGCTAAGCTGCATCAGATAAAATCCCCCACAAATCCTGACCAGCGTTTCTGGGTTGAAAAGTCCGGCTTAATGGATCAATCAGGACAGCAAAATGAAATCAAAGCCGACCAGCGATTATCTGATTCGCAAACTTCAGAGGAACCTACTCTCCAGGATGAGATAATGAAGCCCAATCCTGAATCCACTCGATCAGAGTCCCAGGAGCAGAATCAATTTAATGGAAAACCTAAGCATTTGTCATCCGAGCCTGAAGGATTGCAAAAAGTGGAAGAAATGCAGCTCGAAGACAAGACAATTAAGAAGTCCGATACGGAACACTTACTCCACAATGAGTTTGATAAGTTGGAACCTTCAAAGCGGAAATCTCTTGATATTTCGCTATCCGATTCCCAAGAGCAAAAGCATCTAGAAGAAAAAGTGCATAAATATGAAGCGAAACATTTCTCAGCAGAGCTGGAAGACAGCCAAAGAGAGGAGATTAAATTTGAAGATAAGTCAGCTCAGTATACTGAGGATAAAGATATGTTCGAAGTACTAGATGCGGAATCTGTTAATATTCGCCCACGGTCGATTCAACCGTATACAGAATCCTCTCCATTTGAGTCCAAAGAGTTGGATCAATTTAAAGAAAAACATAGTAAATATATAGAGAAACATTTGTCATCGGAGTCGGAAGATATTCGGCAAATGGAGAAAATGGAAATCGATGACAAGTCAACTCAGAAAACGGACTATGATGAGTTGAAACCCCCAAAGGCTGAATCCTTGGATACATCCGTCAGGTCATTGCAACCCAATGCTGAATCCGAGTCCGCAGAAGAAAAACAATTCAAGGAGAATTCGGAGAAAAAATTATCAGAGCCTGAAGGTGTTGACCAGTTTGAAAAGAAGCAGGAAGAGAAATTAGCAACATTCCATGAAGACGCTGAAAAGATGGACGGCCCTTCAATGACCAAGACCATTGACAACATAGCGAATTTAGAGGATCCAACTAATCGACGTGTAAGCCCTGTAATGAGGGAAGATGATGAGCTGATTAGTTGGCTACGAAATTACACGGACAAGGAGACTCGTGCCTCTAAGCGGCCTCATCTGAGTGAGGTCGAGGACAGCGAATGGGAATGGCTGCATAATAAAGTAAAGATGGATGGAGATGATACTATTAAGGATGATCGTCGTTCGGAGTTTTACATTAACGAGAAAGATGTTACTGAATCTGAGGAAAAGACCTTGCCGGAGGAGGAATTGCAAAACCGCCAAGTGGCCCATCAGATGTCCGAAGGCATCGACGAAGCAGACCAGATTGAAGAAAAGAAACTCCCAATTCCCGTTCATGAAATGAAAAAGCGAAAGGTAATAGAGCCAGGAACACCTGCTGCTCCTATGATCAAGCCAGCAGTGCCTCCAAAGCCGACGCCTCTTCATTTTACTCCAACGCCATCGCCACACACACAGCCATGGAATCCCCAGAAGCAGCTGCCTATAAGTAAGGATGTGCCCACTAAATTGGATGTATCTGGTGCAGAGGAAAAACCCATACCCACCCAGGAAGCACTATCTTATAGAGAAACAGGAGAAAATAACGATTCCAAGCGGGATGCTGCTTGGGACAGATCTTCCCGTAATATAACTGAAACTAAAAGTGATCAAAAGCGAGTACATCAAAGAAGGGACCGAGCTGATCGCAAAAAGGAGAGATCTTCGAGGGTCACTCCTTCAGAGTCTGCCGAAAGATACTCTCGAGCTGCCACCAAAGATACTCCCCCAGCTAAAGAGGTAGCAGAAGAAGAACCTCCTTATTCTGTTAGCAAACACATTCCGCCTGCCAAGGATCTAGCCCTACCACATGCTGCTCGTCCCGTTAAGCGCAAGGAGGGTTACTTCAATCGTCTCAATAGAATCATGCGTCAAGGACAGGGACAAAACGTAAACCATCGATCCGACGCCGGCACACAATCGCCGCAGCTCCACAAATTGAATGAGGGATCGGGAAAGAAAGTAACAAGTCCCCGTCGCAGGGCACCAGTAAATCCACCATTTATGCCGCCTCTCAATCCGCGTGTGCGGACACCAAGACCACCTTTCGATTGCCGGGACCACGAGTACCACACCCTGGCCAGGAGCTATCGATCACCGCCAGATCTGACGAGATTACGTTCACTACCGAACATGCCAGGGCATCGGGATTCCACTCCTGGTCGCGTTATCCACTCGCAGACGAAGCATATATCAATCATTAGTCTGCCAAAGTCATCACAAGCTCGTAGTCCCTCGTTCCAAATACCAAAAGGTCTATTGCGATCTCCCTCGTTGGCCAAGATAGCTTCTGCTATTCATCTGGGACTATTAGCTACGTTCCTGACACGCTATAAACAGACGGAAAATTAAAAACGAGGGGTTCTTTCTTTGATTTATATATTTAGTTTCACTCCATCTTAAACAATAAACTAGCTACGTACTCAAAACACAAAATAGACTAAGTTCTTAGCTAAATCCACAGGTATTCCTCCAATGTCCTTCGCTGGAATATTTGTCTTGCCTCCAGCGATTGAAGTGGTCGAAAATTATTGACCAAAGGACTGCCTCGACGATCTCGCAGCTGCCAGAACTTGGGTAGCTCCTGATGCGAAATGGGCAGCACCTCGGCAAAGACATGCCACAACACAGCCGGCGAGCAAGGGGGCGTGGTCAGTGAACCCTTGTAGGCGTAGAAATTGCCCCTGTCCAAGGTGCCCAGCAGTGAGCCCAGCGTTAGAAGGGCTGGCGGCGTGTGTGTGCTATTGAACTCTGTCAGATGCAACAACGACCCAAAGATCTCGTGTAAACCAGGTTGATAGAACGAGTGGCTTGTCTGGAACGTAAAGAAATAAATACTAGATTGTTCCTTTCAGGATACATTGCAACTTACTCGAACCACTTTGAAGAGCACGGCCAACACAGCTAATCCATCGCTGTAATTTCGTGCCTCCTCCACGGACTCATACTTTGTATTCCGATGAACGATATGCATCTCTAGATCATAGCGTCGTCCATTGATCAGGTGCTCTGAGCCCTTGGACTGGGAGGAGCCCCAGTGAAAATGGACTGCAAGGGTCTCATAGAAGTCTTGCAGTAGACCTCCAGTGATGTAAGGTCGCTCGCCAAACACCGTTGTGGGCACACTGAATTCAACTGTTAAGTAATAGGTATTATTTTAGGATAATCTTTGTAGAACCTTCTACTCACCTGTGTGTCCATTATTCTTAATACTCAAAAGCTGATCGAATGGCTCATCGTATAGACCGAAATGCAGCGGCGGCAATCCAATGGGTATCACCTTGTGTCCACTTATAGCTATAGGCGATTGCTCTGGGCCGCCGCACTGTGGATAAGTGAATTGCCACTGATCTGGTGCATCGTATGTAAAACGGCGATCTTGGGGCGCAAAATCTGAGATAATGGAGTTTTTTTTTAGGTAAGTAAGTATCATTATTATGTAAGTACCAGCAAATGGGCTAAGCTATACGGTGCGTATACGTATTGTGTCTCTCTATTGTTTCAGTTTATGTGACAATGCTTGATTGGTGATTAGACCATTTATGTATGCCTACAATAGACTTGACTCCCATTCCCAAAGCCAACTCTTTCACCTGACAATAAATGATAGATAATTGCTATTTACATTGTGTTCCAGAGACTCTTATATAACGGCCATCGGACAATTACCATAACTGCGGCATCTCATATTCATCTCTGACTTAAAAATTGACGCGCTCATTGGATTTCATAGAGCATTTGTGCATGCAAATTTAATTAATGTTATTATTTACAAGCCACCGAAATTGTTTGCTTTCCATTAGACTAAGACGAAGACGACGATGACAACGATGATGATGATGCCTGAGCCTATTTTTGACAGTTTTATGGGCGTCGAGTGTGACATATGGGAGTTCAAATTGGAGATGGTTCATAAATTCCCAAAAAAAAAAAAAAAAAAAATAAATGAAATGAAGTAGAGTAAAATTTACTACGCAATCGCTTCCCTCAATGCTCCAGCGCCTTGGTTTCTCAATATCAAGGAGACCCTTTGTCAAATATCGAAACTTATTCGAAACTTGACTGACAATTGCTTACATAAACATTCTTTCGATACACTTGGTTGATTTGCAGATACATTTGTAGCTTTTGTATCAATCATATTTGATTTGTTGTCTAAGCACTAATACCCACTTGTAACGAATGGCAATAGAAATAGAAAACGTTGATAGAAGTCATCGAATGCCGGAAAATGCATTTTCCACCTGTCACACACACACACAAAAATCAAAACCAACAATCAAACAAACGAAAGAGATCCACGCACGTTGCTCTGCAGACTAAGCGAAAGGCATCTTTGGCTCAAACCTTTATAGCCATGGCTTTAACTCCAACGAAGCCAGCGGCCCAAAAGGGCCACCATTAGTCGAACGCTCCACGAAGCAGCATTAGTTCGACGGAGATGGAGATATTTATAATCATTGCATTAAATGAGATCTATCTGTTGGAATGGAAATGTTATACAAAATATTGTCAATTTATTTAAGGTGAAGAACTTTATAAATTTTACATAAGAAGGCAGCGACTTGTTGCGTTTAAGCTGCAACTAGAGCGGGATCTGGTTTTTTTTTGGCAAATTCGCAGCTGCAGGTCATTGAGTCAAGATGCATGCAACAAAAGTACTCAAAGCCTACACATTTGCCCTGTCACCACAGGCACAATCGATCCTAAGCTGAGTTTTGATTACAAATAAGTTGGTAAGCCTATCCACAAACTAATTGAAAGGGAGACTCCATATTCGGATATCGCGATATCATGAATAATCCAATAAAAATGTCTGCAATGCCATTAAAGCAGTAATTTTAATGCACTTTTAATAGTCAATTATGGGAAAAACATATACTAAAAACAAACATTGAGTGCCATATGCCATACATGCATATAAAGTAAATTAAAATTTAAATATAGGGCCATAAAGGTTTTCCGTCCTACAACCCTTACTTCTATAATCAAAATGCCCTTCCTGCACAGCTGAAAGCTGTTCAATCTCAGCTGTTGCAATGACTCGAAAGTATTTTCGAAATTATACTTATATCCCACACAAAGTCAGACAAAGCTTGAACTACGGAACAGATCTCTTTTATATATCGAGACACACACACACAGTCTCTCAGTTGGCTGCAACATTGACAACAAAATAAGTATATATATACATAGTTTTCATTATTTTGTTTGTGTTCAAAATCCAATAAAATTCAAAATTGCAGTCTTTGATTTAATATTGATTTTCCCCTTGAAACAGAGAATAACAATAACAATAGCAACAGCAGCAGCAACAACAACAATCGTCGCCGCAGAGCAGCCGTTTGAGCATCGGATGTCAGACGTCGCGACGTGGGTGCCGTGAAGTGGAAGAGACGAGCGGACAGCGGAGAGTGGAGCGTGGAACGTGGTGCGGAGTGGAGCGGAGCGTGGAGCCGTCGTAAACAAAACGACACAATTTTTTTTTTGCCTATAAGAATTTTGCGCAGTTCGTAGTGACAGCCAAAAGAGGAAAGCAAACACATAAATAGCTGCTGCTGCTGCCGCTGCAACAAATTCAACTAAATTCATCCCGAATTTATCCAAAAAATCAAAAGGCAAACAATGGTTCTCTTCAGGCTCTTAAAAGGCAAACTGTAATGTATAAAAAAACAAAACTCTTGGATAAAAAAACACTACGTTAAACAAAAAACCATAACAAGACAAAGCTACACAACAGCAACAACAACAACAACAACAACAACAGAAGCAACAATGCGTGAGCTTAGGAAGGCGTAAGTACCAGGGGGAGCAGGCTGACAGGGAACGGGAACTGGTCAAGTCTTCCCTTCCGTTTGATTATAAGAATGTGCAAAGAATTAAACATAAATGCGATTAAGTAATAACAATAACAAAAATAATATAACCAGACGTTTGCTGGCTAAAATCAGCTACACCTTAACTGAAATACCCTTTGTTCAGATTTCACCTGAAACAACGTAAACCCCCTTTGGACTAACAAAAGATACAAATGTATCTCTTCTATGTCAAAACCAATATATACCTCTTTTCTTTTAGAGTATAAGAACAACAGTCAGATACTTTTGACCACAACGATTCTCAAGCTTTGGGGACGAATGAGCCGAGCAAAACACAGAGACAGAAACTTAAACCCCCAATACAGAGAGAGAGAGAGAGCGAAAGAGAAACGCGAAACAAAGCAGCAAAGTCAAAACGTGTGCTTACCGTCTGCATATGAGATACAGATACAAACGCTTTCATAGATACACATACATGGACAGAAAGATACAATTATAATTCGTTTTTGTTTTGCTATGTGAGCGCGCATTTTTCTCGTTACACTACCAAAAAATATGTGTGGAATGTGCGTTCCGAAACACAAAATAAACATAATTCTTGTCGCATGGGTCTGGGCAGACTTGAAATGGACTTCAGATACAATAGACCCGCGAATCATAAATACATGGACAGTGTGAATGTGAAGGTGAACATGAACAAATTGATATGAATACCGTTAGAAGAAGAAGCTGCTTTTAAAACACACAAAACTAGATCAGACATATGTATATATATATAAAATTTGGAATATGTTATCTGAAACTTATTCCCAATCATTCATAATCCAAGCAACAACTTGATCAATAACTCTCATTTTTTTTCTCACCCTGTCAGCTCCCAGTTTATGATGAAAACGAATCGATTGGTTGTGATTCGTCATGGAGAGAGCGAGTTTAATCTGGAGAACAAATTCTGCGGCTGGCACGATGTGTCCCTCAGTGCAAACGGTAAGATCAATAATATATCCTAAGGAAATGACTAAAAAGTTCCCATTTCAGGGGTCAATGAGGCATGCAACATTTCCGCCGATGCATTAATCAAAGCCAAAATGCAGTTCGATGTGGTCTACACTTCGGTGTTGACGCGTTCCCAAAACACGGCTGATATCATATTGACCAAGATGGAATCGTCCTATGTGCCCGTCAGGAGCGATTGGCGGTTGTGCGAGCGGCATTATGGCAATCTCACTGGCTACAATAAGCGATTCATAGCCGATCGTTATGGCGAGGAGCAAGTACAACACTGGCGACGTGGCTACGATGGACTACCGCCACCCATTCAGCCAGACAATCGATACTACTATTCGATTTGCAACAATCCCGTCTTCAGCGAGGTTCCTGCCGGGCAATTTCCACTTAGCGAATCACTGCGCATGTGTGTGGAACGTGTGAAACCAGCCTGGGATGATATCCTCGACGAGGTGCTAAAGGGTAATCGTGTGATGATCTGTATCCATGGAACGGTGGCCCGCGCTTTAATCAAGCATATTGAAGGTGAAGTTCAGCACAGATCATAGCTGCTCCCTACTAACTGAAAGTATTTTTGTTTTGTAGGCATTTCCGACGAGGACATCCAGCAGGTCAATATTCCAAATAGTGTTCCTCGCGTGTACGAGTATGATTTAAAGACTGGCAAATTACTAGGCGGCGCCATATACCTGGGAGATCCAGAGTATATAAAGAAAATGACAGCCCAAGTCGCTTCCATTGGCAATTAACTCTGGAATATTTTTGAACCCAGAGTCAATTTAACTTTTCTATGAATTTACGCATATGTATACATGCTACATTTAAGTTTTACACATATACATACAAACCCCTACATATATAAATATATTTATACAACAAACCTTTGGACCAAATAACGCAAAAGAATAAGTGCCAAATTGTAAAAATAAAGTGCATAATTATCTGACGATTTGCCAAATGATAATTATTTTTAAGCGAACCTAAGAAATAATCTTGACAAGTAGAAGTTTTTGTTGGGGAAACCCTCATTATATCATTAGATTTCAAAAACTATTTTTGTCGATCGTCTGAATTTAAATGAGATCTAAAACACTTAGACGGCACTCCACATTCCATTATAATGGTGGTCTAGTGAAACTAAAAGAAATTCTATACATATATTTCCAAAGATTTATCTACATTCATGTGGTTTTTTATAGATCTGTATGTATTTCTATAGACTTTCTATATTTCTATATAATTCTACAGGATTACATAAATTTAAATTAACCAGTTTAATCCAGTTTAAAAGAAAAATGTTCAATTTAGCAGACCGCTAGTTCTTATTTTTTCTTTTAAAATGTTCAATTTCTGTTAAATTTGATATTTTCGTTAATTTCATAAATTTTTTCTGTTAAAAATTTCAAATTTGAATTTTAACGGAATTTTTAAATTTGTACAAAAATTTTGAATTTAACTGAAATTTTATTACCCTAACATTTGCATGTTAACTAACATTTGCATGTTAACTAACATTTGCATGTTAACTAAAAATTTGAATGTTAACTAACATTTTTATGTTAGCTCCAGAGCATAAATAGGGGTATTAAATAGGGGTAACTTAAATAGGGGTTAAAATTAATAGGGTTATATGAC
Source organism: Drosophila sp. 14030-0761.01 (assembly GCA_018150735.1). NCBI lineage: Eukaryota > Metazoa > Arthropoda > Insecta > Diptera > Drosophilidae > Drosophila > Drosophila sp. 14030-0761.01. The sequence continues at coordinate 1,336,661 of JAECWO010000026.1, read as the reverse complement.
ATCGCGCCAAAATTTCCAGAACATAAATAGGGGTATTAAATAGGGGTTAATTGAAATAGGGGTTAAAATGAATAGGGTTATATGACATCGCGCCAAATTTTCATGTCTCCAGGGTATATAAAAGGAGCTATGTGGGGCCTGTGGGTCAGTTGGTGCGCGGGTGTCGGCGGGATCGGACCTCTGGAATTCGGCTGGAAAATCACTTCTGGATATACAGGTAAGCTGAAATCAATTTTAATACATAGAAATATATGGAATTATTAAGAAATATATAGAATTAAGCTGAAATCAATTTTAATATATAGAATTCTAGGGGAATATATAGAAAATGCGAATATATAGAAATCTATGGGGATATATAGAAATCATTGGGAATATATAGAAATCTAAAAAAATATATGAAAATCTTTAGAAATATATATAGATCTATAGAAATACAAATATGTATATAAATCTATAGAAATACATATATGTAAATCTAAAGAAAATATATATAAGACTATAGAATTTATATAATCCTATAAAAATATATATATGTATATGTCCTTTTCTTTGTCAAACAGAAGACGGCTGCATCCTATATTCCCGTAGCCCAATTTGAATGATCTTGGACTTGGAAAATTCTTTTTACTGTTTTTATTTATTTATTGTCTTAAAAATTGAAAGCTTATTGCTATATTGCGGGTTGTAAGCCTTAGACGATTATTACGTAATTCAGTTCAATTATTTGAAAATTCTCTTAGCCTATGATAATAATGCGTTGGGTAATACTTTCCGTTGGGCACTGGACGCCTCCTTGCTTGGGCTCAGTAGTAGCTCTGGTCATTGTAGATCGGACTCAGACTGTTGGGCAGGATGTAGATATCCTCTGGACGGCCATTGAACACAAAGGGACGTTTCAGGGAGGTAAGCTTGGAGTCCTGCTGGGGGGAAGGGAGCGATGCTAGGCCAAAAGTTTGCTGAGCGTGTCCATAGCTGGGAGCCGATGATATGGGTCTGTAAGGATTGCTAGGCGTTGGCGGGCGCATACCAAATCCTCCTCCGCCTCCACTAAGGCCTGGAGCGAACTGTGCCAGTTCGTTGGGTGAGCCATTCATTTGGTAAATCCCCGAAGGCTTGCCATTGGACAGAAAATTGACTGGCAAGTTAAACACAGAGCCGAAGGTGGAAAACGAAGGCATGGGCTGGTAGGTGAGCAGGGGCGAGAAACCACTGCCAAAGGCTCCAGGAGCCATGTTTGGCACAAACATGTAGGGAGTGGGTGGCAGACGAACATAGTAGATGGGCGAGTTGCGGGATTGGGAAGGATGGCCCACACTTGGACGCCGATCACCAGCTGCCCGAGACATGACGACATCGTCCAATTCGTTGCTGCCCCCAGGATAAGCGGGATAGAACATATCAGGAGCTATATAGAGCGGCACTGGAATGAGAACGGGCTGGGCATAGCCAATGAAGGGAAGCATCTTGGGCATTGGAAGAGCTGGCGGTGCAGCTGGCCGATGCTGGGACATGCTCTCATAGGGATTAACGGCTGCCACAAACGGATTCCAGGATGGCAGGCGTGCGTCCTGTTTGAGTTCCTGCATCATTTGATACGGATCATGCTCTTCTTCGTCTTCGCCTTTGATTTCCTGTTGTTGATCGGTTAGAATCTCCGGATCGTGGACATATGGCTGCGGCTGCACTTGCTGCTGTTGCTGTTGCTGCGGCGACGCCAACGTTTGACCTGGCTTCTGTTGCTGCTGCTGTGCTTGTTTCTTCGCCATCTGTGAGAGATTCGCCGCTTCGGAAATCACCAGCAATTGCTCCAGCAAGAGCAGGGTCACAACTATGCTCCAAATATGCATGGCAGTCTGAAAAAATGGAAATTATGAGCAAACTACTTATCTCTCTCCATAAACAAACCGCTAATTCTTAACTAGGCAATTCGATCGTGCTTAAGCTGATTTGCTTGCTGTTCCCACAGTCCAATTACAGAGTTTCACCCAGAAAAAATATTGATCTAATGGATGTTAGATATGATCTATTTAAGATGTAGATTCTATGCAATTTCTAGACTCTTTGGTGGCCTGCTTTATCCTTTTTAATATTCATATTTAAAGTAGTTTAAGCTGATTTAAAAAAGGGATTAGAAATGAAAATGTTAAACAAATTTACCCAAATTCGACTTTTTAACCACTTTACGAAAATTCTATTAGCATAAATTGAAGTCTTTCTATTTCATTGATATCTGCAGATGAATTATTATTCAAATTCACAAATACACAAATTAAAGGATTTGTTTTATTGAATTGACACTTAAGAAAAAAAACTATTTATATTAATAGAATTGACACTTAAGAAAAAAAAACTATTTTTATTAATAGAATTAATTGATCACTCATTCCTCTAACACCTTTTCTTACTTTTTATGGTGTTCGCTTCAATCAAATTATATTTCTAGTCAGGATCCAATTCCTAGCAATGACTCCACACACTCAACACGCGCTGAAGTTGAACTAAAAATGACTGTAAGCGCGCCAAGAATCTGGGCTTTATATATTGGCCAAGAAAGAGTCTAAGAAAAGAAAGACCTGTTGACGTTGCCGGCAGCCAGTCGCGAACTGTGCAGAACTTGAAGAGCAAAAAAAAAAAAAAAAAAAAAGAAAAGAAACCAAAACCAACATGAAGAGGGAAAATGAAAACAAAAACTCTGTGTCCACTGTGTGTGCTGTTTTGTTTGCATTAGCCAAGCATTTCTCATTATTTCTACCATTCTGATGTGTAGAAAGATTTTGAAGCTTTGGTTAAGACAAAGTGATAAATCGGCTAATTGCTGGCAGCTTAAACGCCAGCTTAATTAGCCTCAAATGTCAATGGCCCTGCCAGTTGCTGGCAGAGGTGCAAGTGGCAATTTCACATTTTCGACATGCACATGCAATTGTTGCAAATGTAGCAGCAACACCAGCAACACCAACAGCAGCAGCAGCAGAAAAAAGCGAGCAATGTTAATTACCCCCAAGTAGTATCTGAGGGTCTCTTCATAACGAGCGCCTTTTGTATGGACACATATACATATGTACATATGAGTGTTCCGCCCGCGATTAGGCATTTTAATTTTTATACCAGAGCAACAGAGTTAGGAATTGCCCTCATTAGTCAATGATATCCAGTATAACAATCTATGCCCAGCACCTGCTCCTGCTCCTTCTCCTTCTCCATAGATCTGCCCTGCCCACATAATTGGTCGTAATTGTGCGATTTCATCTACATGCATTTTTAGTGTGCATCTTTATTTATATAAGTCAAAGGAACAGTAATCAATTGATATATAAACCAACAAGACATTTTTCTAAATAGTTTCTAACCTATTTATAGAGATTAGAGAAAGAGTTTATCCAATTATTTACTCTTGGTGACTCTTCTTTTATTACATTTAACTACATTTCCCACATTTCCGAGTATCTACTGTAGATAGTTAGTTCTTAGACAGAATTCTGCTTCAACTTGGCGGGGGTTTGCGTAATTATGTTGATTTTATAGAGACGAAGAGATAAACTACATACATATGTAGATGTTCTAACATGAGAAGCAGCCGCTCCCAGGCATTATTAATAATTCTAATATAAATAATTTGTTTATTTGTCAAAGCCAACGGGCGTTGGCGCCGGCGTTCAGATTAGGGCAATAATAAATTACGCAGCTAATTAAGCGTCCGTACTTGCAACTGCAACTGCAACATCAACTACCACGCAGATGCAAAAGATACAGATACATGCAGCAAGATTGCCAGCAAGAATGAAGAGGAGCAGCAGCAACAGCAACAGCAGCAGCAACACTAGCAGCAGCAGCAGCAACAACGATCAACAACACGACGACAATAATGAACGGTTGGTGTTATAATAAAGCCAAGCAGGGCCAATGCAACCAAGATTCTTTTTGGCCGATGCCAACGTAATTAGCCTTGGAATGTCCTTGTGCAGTCACTTGCCCCGTCCCCGCCAGCTTAACCATTTGTAGACGCTAAATATAAAACGCGCGTGCCTTTGGATCATCAAAACCGAGTTTGTTCAGTTGCAGTTCAGTTGCAGTGCAGTTGCAGTTGGTCACTTCCCTAACGAAGCCAATATTGGGTGTTGGTGTCCATGTCGTCCATGCCGGTGTCAGTGTCGGCATTTGGAACGTGTGTGCTACAAGAGTTCATTAACTCCGACGAGATGATTGTTAGCCACTGCTGGTACTTGGTTCATGGACGGACCCACAGCTTTCATATTGAATCATCTAAAGAAGCTAATGAAAAATTTATTAAAAAAGTAAGGTAAACCACTTTTGTTTTTTACACCAAACTTTGCCAAACAGAAGACAGACTACAAAAAAAAAACTGGGTCAGAAACGGCACGACTGCGTCTTGAATTTGAATTATTAAAAAAACCCTTTGTGAGCATCGCGTTCCAGAATGGGTAGATAAACAAAATATTCTATAAATATTTACGGATACTTTCACAAAATTCAACCCCGAATATCGGAGTACCCTAAATTGTATTTTTGCAATGCAGAATATGGGTATACAAGTTGTAAAATTCAAACATTAGAATTAAATTGGAAACCCATATCCCCTACATGGTCAAAAACGATCATCTTCTCATTACTAACCATAATTTACGGTTGAGAACTCAAGTTACACTTAAGAGCCGCTACCGCACGCGTCGCTACTTGGCTACTTTCTTTAATCGCAAACAGGCGAATGAAGTGCGTTCTGTTTGTTTTATTTGTCATTATTTTCGCCATTTTCATTGACATAGTTATTAAACAAATAGATTTTAATGATGGTTGCAAAAAAAAAATACAGAAAACACTTCCGGGAACTCTGACGAAGGTCGTTTCGGTCCCAGCTTGAACGCAAGACGAGGTGGCCGAGTGGTTAAGGCGTTGGACTGCTAATCCAATGTGCTCTGCACGCGTGGGTTCGAATCCCATCCTCGTCGAGTATTTCTCTATTTTGTTTGTTTTGTGTTACCTTTGCATTATTTATTACAAATCAATATTTAAACGAATTTGCATAGGTTCTTGAACTTAGTATCAAAACAACAAAAAGCATAGCTGTATGATTTGAGTTGTGGGAGTGAAACGTGTGAAATTGAAATTCTCTTGCTTGGAAGTGATTCACAAAGAGGAGATTCGCAAGATTTCTTCTTCCCATTTTCTTCTTCTGTTTTTATAGTTACATAGTACATATGTAAGTCAGTAAACCTACAATAATTCATTCAAGGTTGAAGAGAAGCATTGATTGTGCCTTATCATTAAATGGAGCATACTTGAGATTGCTCTTATCAATTAAATATGTGCCCGTCTATATATGTACGTATATAGATATGTTTATAAAAAGATCATATATTTCTACTGAGTATAATTAACTTTAACTTTAATGATGCACAAATTTTATACCATTAAATTTGTTTTATTTTTGAGTCTTGTTTATTTACTAATTTAAATTTTGGAAACGAAAGGAAAAAAAAGAAAAGCGAAAGTTACAATTAATATTTATTCACCAATTTCGGATCAACTTAAATTAAATATAAAAATTGCGCTTATTAAAAAAGAAAGCATTTTTAAATTTAATGAAACAAAATATTTAACAAAAATGAATCCTCGACGAGGATGGGATTCGAACCCACGCGTGCAGAGCACATTGGATTAGCAGTCCAACGCCTTAACCTCTCGGCCACCTCGTCGTTGTGTGCCGGCTGCGCAACATTCGTACTAGTTATAAGTATGTTGAATACGTTGTTATCGACAGTAAGCAGTTTAAGCAGTACCAACTGAAACATGACGGTTTAATCAGTTACTAATTCAAACGTATTTTATACATACATATATGCATAAAGTATTCTGACGCATTTACGAATACATCGGTTTTAGAAATTAGTTTTCCGAAATTAAACTAAATCGTCTTATAATGGTGGAAGCAAGAGAATAGTTTAATTAATGGAATTAATGGAAAAACATTTATTTCTTTTTGAATTTATATATTGTCAAACATTTTTTATTTTTATTTATTTAGTATCTTCTCCACAACGCTCATCTTCTTTAATTTCTAGCTATTCTTGAATTTAAAAACATTTTACATTAATTTTATCTATAATTTTGAAATGCCACAAAATTTCGCGATTATTGATCAAAAATAATGGTTTTACAGATTTTTATACTAAATAATTCGGTAAATTGGAGAGAAATAATATATATAATATAATATTCAAACTAATGAAAATAAATATTCTATCTTTGCATGTGATGTAAAACAAATTGCAAAATAGACTTCGACGAGGATGGGATTCGAACCCACGCGTGCAGAGCACATTGGATTAGCAGTCCAACGCCATAACCACTCGGCCACCTCGTCTTCTATGCTGTAGAGGTCCAAATGACCTTGGTGAGCGTTTATTGAAATGTTCTAGCAGACATTCTTTTTGCAAACGTCATTAACTATTGGTATTTATTGATAAATAATTAAACGATAAATTGCTAAGGTAAGGTAAAAAATTAGTATGTATAGATGAAAGGAGTTCTCACGTGGAACTATTTCGCATGAGTTGCGAATTCCTGATAAGATAAGATTTGGAGTGCTCTATGTTGTGACATTGTTTTTTTTTTTTGTATAGATTTTTCCAAAAAAAAAATAAGATTTGGCAATTTAATTGAAATTAAATAATCAATTGACTTAATAGATTATTATTAATATATATATAAGTTTAACAAATGACGTGCATTGAACTGCTTCAACTGCTTACTGTCGTTAACAATGTGCAAGAACACTCAAAACTACAATGAACATAGAGCTGCCGTTGCCCAATGACGAGGTGGCCGAGAGGTTAAGGCGTTGGACTGCTAATCCAATGTGCTCTGCACGCGTGGGTTCGAATCCCATCCTCGTCGAAATGCTTTTTGTTTTTTATTAATATTTATTTTTGCTACCAATTTTAAAAATAGTTTTATGATATTACTTGGAAAACTCAGTACGCTTAAAAAGAGAGTTAGCCCGAACGCGTCCGAAAGTCGCGCTCGCTTTCGAAAGAAGACAACGGATGCGTATCTAATTTCAATTGAAATAAAGTTTTTATGATCCGAAGAGATAATGGCCTTGGCCTGACGAAGAGGCAATATAAATGAAATGAAAATAGATACATTGATAACAAGTTAAGTGTTGACACAGCTCAGTGACATTGCATGCTGCGTTTAACTGGACAAATTCAAAGGAATAAAAGTTTATTGACTGAAGAACCATTAAGAAGGTTCATGCCAAAGAGTTGTAAGCGCACTCTCTTCTCTCCCTTTCTAGCCGTCTCCAATGCAAGGTCGTCTACACTAATCGCCACAATATTATTGGTGAATCTGTGCCCGTGGGCTCTCGTAGTAAGCAAACCAACAAACAAACAAAAGAAAAAAAATCATTCGCCAAATTGATAGCCAATTGAAATAATAGCTGCCCAGAGCCAGCGCCGGTGCAACAACAGGCACAATAAAAACCAGTCATAAGAGTAATTAACTCCATTTCATATAAAGATTTCTTTTTTTTCTTCCACCATTTTACCAACTAATTAATGCGTTTAATACAATTGCCTTTTGAATACTAAAAAATATTTATTTTCTTTCATTTTTTACTATCATTTATTTAGTTAGTATTTGGCTCAATTATATTGAGTTTTACTTTTGGAATGGCCATCAAACTAACTGGTTTTCAATTAATAAGCCATTATTCTATTGTTTAAAGAATTTTGGTCCTGCATTCTTTATGATGAATGGCCATAAAAAGCAATCGTTAGTGGGCTATGCATTTGTCTGCTCTATTTGTTAGGCATGAAAGTTTTTATATTGCGTTAGGGGTGGGTACTATAGTATAAAAAAACTTATTACATTAGCAGTTATACGAGCGCGAATAACATTAGCAAGTAAGTAGGTCATGAGTGGGTGCCAACGGGTAAAGTCCCGGTCCCCACGGCCCCCGAAAGAAATACTTACTTGTCCGCGAGATATAAGTTCTCTTGAAAAGATTTTTGCAATCTCTTGACATCAATAACGATTCCAGTTAATAAGCCAAAACGCCCCCAATCATTTTGGCCGAGCTTAACCTTTTCTTCTGGCGGTCATTTGAGTTTACTCTTGATACACTTTCCATAAGGATATATACATTTTGACCAGAGATTCGCCAACCAATTTATTTCATCCGTATAACCGGTTGTAAGCTAAAGTATTTAATATAGTATAGTATAGTCGCCAATAATGATATATATATGTATATATGATATTTCAATTTGCAAGGGTATACAAATTTCGACTGATCGGTAAACAGCTGATTCCTGCGGTTTTTTTACACTTTCACAAAAAAATGCACCAGCGGCGATGAGTAAATATTGAATTTTTGTGGCCAGTCTTTTCCTTTCGTTACACATTTTCTTTTGATTTGATCGGCAAATAGTTTACTTTCGATGAAAGTCTGCTGCATTGACCTCAATTCCATATCCCCCCCACACCCCAACCTTTTTAATGGTGTTAAGTTAAATAGATATCAGATGAATGACATTGCATAAGATACAACAACAACGGTTCATATCGAATGCAAAAGGCTATGCCCACATGCCAAAGCCCGAAATTCCCAGCAAAATGCTGCTCATTTGAGTCAGTTTTATGGCAAAACGAGTTTAATGAACTTGTGAATTTATCGACAATAAAAGATTTGCTATAATTAAGCAGTGTGTGTATATAAAATGATAAAAAATTTAAACCGGCCGGCCGGCAATCGTTTGAAAAGTGACGTCTATATATATATATGTATGTATGTATATGTATAGGTATATCCCAATCCAATATGAACTGTGGGTGTTCCCGGCACGGCTCCACTGTCATTAATCTAACTGAATCTGAAATCTAAGCAGCTAATTAAAACGTTAGCCATGTAAATGGATGGAGTCAGTTCAGACTTTTCAAAAAAATTCAGTAGTCAAACACGCAAGCGCCAAGTGCCAAGCGCCAGTCAGTTATTGCTCTGTCTCTGTGTCTCTCTCTGTGTCTGTGGTCTGTCACTCACTCCCTGGCTCAGATGGTTGGACTTGTTGATGGAGCTGGAGTTCGGGAACTTGGCGTTTCGTTGCCCCGTGCTAAGATGCCGAGATGCTAAGAGATGATCTACCTATCTAGATATAAGTATGCACATATATTTGCTTCCGTCAGCATTAAACATATTACTCGTAATAATTCTAAAAACATGATTCACACACACAGAGAGACAGAGAGTTGTCGTTCGTGATTTGTGTTGTGTCTAATCGTCAACAATTATGCCAGGTTCTTGTAAGAGAGATAGATGATGCGTGCAGTTGGTTAATACATGTGCCATATACATACAATACATTCATTTATTTGTACAGATTTGTCTGTATTTGACTATATATGTATCTGTCAGATACGCAATTTGCTAGAGACTTTACGCGCTTCAACACACACTTTTGCTGGGGCTAATTGCCTGTCATGGCTAATTAATATTTAAAGGTGTTTTGATAGCTATTGTGCTGACTAAATATCTGTAAGATACAATTTGCGGTTATGTCATTCGTCGTATGCCCATTAAATCATCTAAACGCAGTTGGTTTCCATGGGTAAACTTGGTGAAAGATCGGGATGGGAAAGTACTTATGTATCTCTGTTGGTTTTACATAATGCCAGCATGAGGTTTATGACTTCCTAGAGCAATTCACAATGATTGAAATCTGTTGCTTTTACTTCGTTTTCTCACTTACCATTTCAAAAACAAACAATTTCACTTTTATTTAAAAGATTCCTTATATTTTTGTGGGAAGAATCGGTTTGGTTTTAGATCTATTTTATCCCACCTGTAGGAATTACAATCTATAAACAACCATAGATCATAGTGGAATTATTAAAAAATATGTATTATAGATTTACAATTCTATAGAAATCTCCGTTTTTATTTAAATAAAATCCAATCAAAGTTTACAAGGTCTTGGAATTATGTAATAAAATTGTTAAGTTAAACATTAAATAAGCAAATATTTAAGTTCATTGGGTCAGTGCTGCTGCTTGGGACGAGGTCAGCAGATATGTATAAAAAATTCCAGCCACCTCTTCAACACATCACGCAAATTGATATTTAGAAAATTGCCTTAACAACGCCTGCAAGAGCAACACGCATGGACCCTCCTCTTAATGTGTGGAAGTGGCATGCTCTGGTCTGTCAATAAAAAAAAAAAACAAATAGTACCTTCTTGTTTTTTGTATGAGCCCTGCCTCAACTGCCGCTTCGTGTTACCACCAGTTGGGGGTTTTTGTTGTCGTAGGTTCATTTGTAACTAATTTGTGCAGAAAATCGGAAAGACAAAAGACACGACACAGTTTGTATGTATGGCCCGGCATCATCGTTAAGATGTAATTTAAACTGACCGGCCAGGCGATATTGAATTTCCATGTCTGCCATGCAGCTCGAAGCTCTCAGTTGAGGTGATGAATCAATTCGGCCGGCCTGTTGAATTTGTCGAGCAAATGGTAAAAATGTAAGAAGCAAATTGTAACACTAAGTGCTGGCAAATGCAAGTACAATAAACTAAGCAAATTTATGCCTCGCTCATCATTTTCAAAGATCATTTGCACCGAGTCAACTGGTTGGTCGGTCGGTCGGTCGGTAGGTTCGTCTGTTTGGATCTGTCGGCCGGTTGTTAGTCTCTTCAGTGAGAGAGACCTCACACACAACAATAAAAGTTGCGAGGGGCAGCAAGTGAACGTTGCTTGATGTTGATGACGTCGACGCCTATCGCCACGGTAGCCGGCTGAGCTGAGGCAGAAGCATATCACAAAAAAAAAAAAAAAATATAAAAAAAAACATATTACAAACAGCTCGAAGATCTGATTTCTCATTTATTTGCCGCTCTTTGAGGTGTTCACAACGTGCAAAGAGAGCTCCTCCGAAACGGTTAACACAAAATTATCGGCTAAGCAGTGCAGATATTTCAAATAATTTGGAAAAATTATTGTTTGTGAAGAAAACACATTAGTAACAACTATTAAAAGAAAAAAACTATTTAAAGAAACGTGATTAAATTGTATAATTTATACAAAAACAAACATCCAGAGGACACTTTAAAAAAATATATATATATTTATTTAATTAACAAACCAGCCAGCTGCAAGTTATTGCCATTTACAGTGAGTGCAATTTAAATAAACAATTTGAAATTCTACTATGCAAATAATAAAAAAAAGATAAATAAAATTATCATTGCCAAATGGTCAAGTGGCGAGTTTGTTGCCTAAGTCTTTCGTTTTCACCTGTGCGCCACTCAATTAATCATATTTAACTTGACCTTGGAAAGGAAAACCAGAAACAACCGATGATAATTGAAGTCAGTGAGTGGACAAATGATTTTCTAGCCCAAAGTGTCTACCGGAATAAAGTGCCACAGCGATTACAAGCCAATTGTAATGGAGATGTGCTTCTCTTTTTCCACGCTTTAACTTTGAAAAAATAGATATTTGTGTAGGTACACAAATACTTATACATATATAGCATGCGGGCTGATAAAATAAAAATTTCGACAATTAATTAGAGTGATCAATTTTCTTAGATTCTTTTCATTTGCGCCAAATTTTGAATTTGCCTTTAGGCATCTTTTTAGTCAGACAAATAGAATCCGATAGATTTGCATATTCTTGAACAACCTGTTCAAAGCGAAGGGGGCGAGGCTAGAACTCTACGCCCCCTACCATAAGAAACAAAGAGGAATAAACAAAAAAAAAGTCATGTTAAACATTTATCGCCTATGTCGGGTTGTCGGTTTTTTTTTGCAATTGATTTAGCGCTCCTCTCCCCTCCGATCCCACGTATGTTTGGTTGTTCCTCTCTCTGTTCGTCGTGTTTTTTGATCAGTTTATATATCTATATGTTTTACTTGCTCATTAATCACTCAAGCGTTGAAATCTGCGCTCATTAGCGTAATTGCTCGGTCGGCGTCTGCGCCGCTGTCGATGTCGACGCTTTTGATTAGCGTGCATTAAATGCTTTCATTTAAATCAAATCGAAACGCTCAACGAAATTGAATTAAATTTGTTGCCGATAAATTGTTTTATCTTTTTTTTTTTCGTTTGTTCGTTTGTCTGGGGAACGTGAGAAACTTTACAATGTAAAGGCAAAGTATTTTTGCGCTTTGATGCGCCCCAGACGAATTATTTTGTTATTAAATTATTCGGATTTGGGCATGTTGTGACTTGCAGTTATTCGATTGTTTGCCACTTTTTTTATTATGGATAATATTGACCAACCCATCAATCAAAAATAAAAATGCTAAAAACTGGAATTGGGGAGTGGAAGTGGAACTTTTGTGTTCACCTTGACAATTGTCTTTATTTCGATACCATGACACTTTCCCTTCTATCTGGGTATATGTATATGTATAGCTCTCCTTTTTTCTATCTACTTAACTCTATTTCCAGCATGATGTCTTGCCTAATACATTTGCTTGTCCTGCTGATGCTTGTCCAGCTAATTCCCGCTTATCCCTATGGATATAAAATGAGCATACCCACAATGTCAAGTGGCTTGGATGATGCCACCTCGTCGCATGGTGTCAACAAACTAATAGTGCAATCTCCAGCCTTGGATCATCACATCTATATGGATTATGTGGTCACATCGAAGCCATTGCATCTCCGCAAATACAACAAAAACGGCAGTAAGACCAAGAAAACGAAAAAGGATTCGAAAATCTATTACATTCCCATACCACCACTGCCTTTTCGCCATATACCCGGTATCGGTCTGGACTATCAGCCCATGAAGATCAAACCCCTGCTCTCACAGGAGACTCCAACAAGCAGTACTAGCACATCCCCAACCTCAGCACCGACTCCTCTGCCGGTCCATGTGGACCAGAACTTGCCAAGCAAGCTTTTCCGGGTCCAGCATCACAAGGATTACTATTTCAATGGCCGTCCATATCGATTGCAGGTTGCCCATGCCAATCGTTACACCGCCCTGACACCTCTCAATCTAAAGTCAAATTTCTATTATAATAAAAATATTATTTATTAATCAATTAAACAGAATACGCAATTTATTTCATTTGATTTGGGTGAACAGTTCTAATTTAACTTATTTCGATATCCAGTTATATGATACTTCATCCAAGCAGATTTTATTGTGATTGTTGTTGTTATTGCTAAAACCAATCTTAATGATCACAGTGCTCCACCCTCATAGTCTACTTATACTTAAGTCTTAACAACAAAAAGAATTGGGGAAAATGGCAATCTTCTTAAATGTATTCAATTTCCTAATAATAATTGATAAATTGGGTCAACATATATATGTATGTATATAAAGAAAGCTCTTGTTAAGCCATTAAAACCATTAATTTTTACGATCAAAGATCATGCATGATATAAGAGTTGAAATTAACAATGATTACGATCATAGCTTCCGTTTTTTGGTTAATCATCTTCACGTGTGGCTATGCCAATCTCTTAGCCAACTATTTAACTATTTAGTTAAAGTAATTAACTGTCACCGCTGCCATGACAATCCCATTCTCCAAAAATCCCAAAGGGCTTATGCAATAAATAATAAAGGGATTTAATTACATTCCAACTCCAGCAGATAACTCATGTCTCAATGGGTGTAGGGAACCAACCGAAATTGGGGCAATTAAAAATGGGAAACAAAATTTCTATGCAAATTTATGGTCTCATTAGATGAGTGGCGGCTTTCACTACCAAAAAAAAAAAAAAAATTCATACATTGGTGCGTGAGAAAGAATTGCTTGAGAGTTTCCATACGAGATTTACTTACATATATCTAGAGAAACACTCGTATAGGGCTAGTAAATTCCGCAATGGTCACGAGGCGAGGACAAACAAATTAATCTTTGTTTCGACGGCAATTTGCCAATCTATCTTTAATTTTGAAGAACTTTTATTGCCTTTTTGTTGGCGACCATTGGATATGAAAGAAAAGTGTATAAAAGCTTGACAAAACGAGCGGGTGTGGGAGACCTACTCGTTGTCACGACAGGGTGCCTAGCAGCAGTAAAATAACAAATTTATTGAACAAATTAAACGCGTTGATAGACTCCACCCGCTGACAAGGGGAACATAGTAGGCAGTTATAGCTTTGACTTCAACTCCCAACAGAGATCTATTAACCTAGTGAGGAAGCATATTTTTTTTAAAAAAGAAGATGAGTCTGCAGGAATGTCCACCATCACATGTGTGCAATGTGCAACTGAATGTGGATGCATCGGAGCGGCCAAAGGTGACGACTGGTTGCGGCCCCCCGTATGATGGACGCAGCACTGAGTCCGAACCACAGGACACTGAGGAATGTTGCGTTGAGTTGGAGAATGTAACGGTCAAGTTTCGCATTTCGGACACACAGATTGTGGCCCAGGTCTATCCCAATTGCATGACCATGTCGGAGGTTAAACAAGACATGGCTCGTAAGTTTGAAGTGCAACCCGAATCATTGGTGCTCAAGCAGTCTGGCCGCATATTATGCGATTCTATGGCCATAAACTCAACTAAATTTGATAGCTTCGGTATCCATGAGTTTCATCTGGAGATGCGTGGAGCAGCGGAGCTGGAAGCTGATGGCGCTAGTTCAACATCGATTCCCAAATTGGATCTGAATGTGTACTACGAGTGAGTATCTAAGCCAAAAGTCTTTCAGAGAGCCCCAGTTAAATCCCCATAAATCAAATGGCAGCAAACATCGTTTGCCGGACTTCATTACTGTGCATATAGCTGGCGAAGACACGGAAGATGGTCAGTCCAGGCATGTGCTGGTGGAGATTGAGAACGCAGCCATTGTGAAGCCTTTTCTTTGTGGCTACCGGGATAAGGTCAGTGGGAAGGAGTACCTAGATGCATTCACTCAAACTGGGCCATATTTTGATAAAATGAAGCACAGACGCTATAGGTGTCGAGATACCCAAACCTGGGAGCACAAGGAAAAGAATTTGGTGGGTATAGAAGAATCTGACAATCCCATCGATAATGTGGCTTACATCCGTCTTTCCCGTTTAGAACACCGCCCATGAGCAATCTGTTCAATGTTTTCTCGATGGGGTGAATGTCCTATATGTATCCGCAGCCACGGACTTCACCATTGTGCCGGGCAAATATCAAAGTTTCGCCCAGAAAGAACGTGCCGATCGTAGGCTTCAGAAGATTCTACTCATCCAACGCAATTGGCGGCGTTGGATACTGTGGAAGTATATTCACCTGCGTGCCCAGGAATATCGTCGCCTGGTCCGCAATCGTGAAGAAGAACAGAAACGCTATGATCAGTGTGTGGAGCAGCGTGTGGAGAGACATCAGGCTGTCAAGCAATTCCCTCGAACCAAGGATGATTTTGATCTCCTCTATGCAGAAGTTGGCCGTTGGAAAAGGGCAGAGCTGAAACGCATTGTGGCCCACTACGATGGGCCAGCTCGTATAGCGGAGGTGAACATTCTCCTGGACAAGGAAATCCAAATGCTTAATGGTGTAGATCGCCAGCGTCGTTTGGTCTACATGGCCATGGAGGATTTTCGCAATGATCAGTTGCTAAAGCGCATGGGGAAGCCCATTGAATGGATAGGCTATAAAGATTCGAAGATACATCTGGACCTGCTTAGCACACAGCGTGTGCGCTTTCTCACTGAAGTCTACAGGGATTTGAAGAAGCCATTGAAAAATGACGAACGCTTGCAGCTCTTACGTCGTGTCATGGAGCTACTAATGGAGGAAGCATGCTTTCCCAAATTTCCAGAGGTTCCGAGGTTAGTCTATTACTTTTAGCCATTCTATTCAAAGTTTCCAATGTTTTCAGCTCTTCGATCTATTTGATCGCGAGAAGAATTTACTGCTCTATGCAAAGTCCAGTGATGTTGAAATATTGCGCAAACGGCAAAATATGCTCTTCTTTGAGTTGATAAAGTTTCAGAAGAGTGAGCAAAGCAAAAGTAGGTATAAGTGATTACCTTCCATCCATCAGCTCCAGATCTTAATCCTCTTCCCCCCAATCGGCAGAGGTGCCTTCCCGTATGTGCATTGTGTGCAAGAAAGTCAAAGCTTATGCCGATTTTGCCATTCGCACACGTCAGAGTCATGTGGACACTTGCAAGAGTTGCTACTATCTTAAGGTGAGTGGAGCCTCATTTTCCATTAGATTCGCTTGACGAAATCCCTTGGCCAACAGTTGACAGCTACGGAAAACACGGTATATCAATCGATTCTACGGTGCATCCAGCGTGATGAGCGTAAACGAAAATGTGCCACTTCCTTTGCCTTTGTTCTGCAGCCGGACGACGTGCGTCATATCATAGACAAGATATGGCATGGCCATTCGGCGGTCAGCAAATCCGAGAATCTCAGTGAATTGCGGTTAGAATTCTCCTTATTGAATGTTTGCAAATGTCTAACATAATTTCCACTCACTTAGATTACCGCGTTGGACTAAAAGCGATGACTGGGCTCCCTGGAATTGCATTTGCCTCACCGAACGCGAGACTCGCGATCATTACAAGATTGATGACATCGAAAAGATATATGACCCCAAGTTTATACTGCATATTAGCAATTGTCATATGTTGGCCCGAAGTTTATTCCATACACTGGCTGCTGTGGCCACGGAATTTCAGGAAACTGGCCAATGGTGGAGAGTGGGCATGAATAAACAGCGTTCCAGTAAATTGGATGAGGTATAAATATTAAATCTTAGTGTTTTATGGAATCTACAAATTTGATGTTCTAATACACAAAAAAAAAAACAAAAGACGCCTTCATCAATGATCATGAACCACGAAATGCTTATCACCGATCAGTGTTTAAATTACTATTTTTAATCTTCTCTGATTCATTTTGAAACGATCTGAGTGATTAGATAAGCTAAGCACTTACCAAAATTTAATTTATCTTTTCTTCGACAATGCTTGAATATCAACTTGAATTTTAAAAAACAATCTGTGTTTGTTAAGTATATATATAATTCACGCGCTTAATTATATATGAATTTACAAAATTTTTTGAACAAGTTCATTTTTTAAGGAAAAACATTACGAAAAATAGATAAAACTAAATCTGCACTCATTTATTTGCTACTAACAATGGCCTTAAACTTTGCCTCCAAATACTGGACTCGCTTCAGTAATTTGTCACTAGTGTTGAATTCATTATAGGGCACTGGTATAACATGATATCCACTCTTCTCTAGCAAATCGAATGCTAGATTCGTAATCCCACTGGCACTGCGGTGTGCGCCATGGCAAATGTCATGGAAGTCGACCACCATGAGAGCAACTCTGCAAGTGAAAGAATATTAGCCATGATATCGTAGTAATCTTATATACGAGCTAACATACCGAATAGTTTGGGCATTCTCCTTGTCCAGAGGCAGGGGATTTCTATTTGCATCGAACTGGCATAGAGCATCTACAAAATACAAGTCATTAGTTTCGAAAACATTAAATGAATCAATAAAACATTCTGCTTGCCTATAAGGAAACCCATTTTGCTGTCCACAGAACTCTGGACATAATTGCTGGCCGGCAGCAGACTCTTTAGGGCATCTAACATCCCATTAACCAGAATCTGTTTGGACTTCGTGTGCGCCATGGGTACATTGTAGGCAGGACTGTCGGCTGTCAGCAGTCCACCTTTATAGCCTTTAGCCAATATATGGGCATAGCTATTCAAATTCAAGAGCCTCATTTTGGAAGTAGGCGTTAAGCCAGATTTGTCCTTTTCCAATTTCTGCAAAAATTCCTCGCTTAAAGAAGCAAAAACTAAATTGGTTGCCGATGCTTAATAATATAATCCCTAAATAAACTTACTTTAGAACAGATTCCAATTGGTTGTGATTCACCAAGCTGAGCATTGTCAGCGACCAGACATAGTTAAGCCACTCCGATTGCTTCGTGAAATCATCGCGCACGATAGATTTTACTAGAACCTTGCTCACCTCCTCAAAGTGTGAGCTCTTAAAGTTCAGGAGGGCCGAGGTCAGGAAGTACGCGCTGAGATCTTGAGGACGACAGATTTCACTGTTTTTCAAGAGCCATTGTGTCAGGGACTCCAAAATGTCTACAAAATAAATTAGATAAAAAAAGGGTAGGAAATGAAGTAGAAGTTGTGAAAAAACTGTAAAATCTCACCTAAATCTCGATAACGAAGTATTCCCAGACTTGTAAGTATGGAACCAACGACTGCCGACTTATCCAGATTTTTAGGCAAAACTGCCTGCACATCGGCGCATACCTTAGCGCCTAGTACCGAGTCCTGGAAATTGAGAGTAGACATGGCATAAAGCACATCCGCCGACTGTTTCAGATCCAACTGTTCGGAGGAGCTGCTTATGTTGAAAGCCAGGGATCGTAGCAGAGGGGTACTACGACGTTTCCGTTGGGCTAGAGTGCTCATTACTTTAACCATTTGGGGAAGGCTTATGCTGGCTATCAGTTTGGCAGCCTCATCGTCTCCGGCTACGCCGAGGACTGTGTTAAGATCATCAGTGCGAAAACCAGAGATGCGCTTAGAGGCGTTTCCATTGCCCTCGCCTGCAACCCCCTTGTTGCCGCTTCCATTCTTGGGAGTTGTTCGTCCCAGCATTCGGCATATACGCAGAAATCTAGTATCGTTCTCAAAATCGGATAGCTTTACACGATTCACAGTGCTCCATTCGGCTAAGATGGAGACAATTCTCAGAGCATGCTTGCGTGAAAAGCCGGTGCTATTCTCGGTTACGCCCAACAGACCATTCACTGTTTTCGCATTGACAATTCGCTCATCAATGTTCTTCGAGGCGGTTGCAGCGGCAGGACTGGTATTTTCATTACGCAAAGACTCGAAGGCGGCAGCAACCATTTGACCTGAAAGTAACATTATTTAGAACTGATCTGGATACACTGGATTTCAACACACCACCTTTTGGTCTTCTTTCCTTCTCTGCTGCTGGCTTGGTGGAACGTGTTTCTGCACCTTCTTGTCCCTGTCCAGTGGCAGTCGCCAAGGAAGCACTCGCAGCCGTCCGAGCAGTGCTGCTATATGTAGCATGCCGATATAGCTGTGTGGAAATGCGACCGGCAAATCGTTGGAGCCCCCACATGTTCAATTCGAATTCAACTTCACGCTGCAAGACGACGACCAAGAAGTTTACATAACCTTTTTGTTTACGTTTTTTCACAGACCAAAGTTGTCAATTGTGACCAGTTGGAGTTAACAGCAGCTACTTAATTACAGAGTTAACTCCAAATTAGATTTCAGGTTTCATTTAGTATTTCACGAATCAAAATTTAATTAAAACTTGCCTGTTGGAAGTTGGAAAGAAGATTTTTTTCGCTCTCAGCTGATTGGTAGTGCTGCCATTCTCTCCTTTTTTGTTTAAGGTCCGCAAAAAAAGTGTTGTATAAGAAAATAAAATCTAGCGTTTTCTTAAATATCGATTGCGGTAAGTTTGAAAATAGGGAGAAATCCTATCATTGGTAATTGTTTACTCTATCTACTCGCGCCCAAAACTGCATTAATTGCAAAATTGGTATCAAACGAAAGGGAAAAACGAGCACAACCTTTGGTGCGCTTTTGCGATTAATTATGTACTTTTTCCACAATTAACATATGAAAAGAAAACTAAATGGTATTCAGTATGCATACCAGTATTATGCTGCCAGAGCAACCGAATATTACTCGACTTTATAAAACTAAATGGTGGTACCGAAGTCATTTAAATAAAATATATTAATCCAAATTTAAAAAATGCGGGTGTAATTTTTTACGTTTACCAACAGTGGTCTTCAAAATCTAGCTTTTGTTACTTCTAGCGTTATCCAACACCCAAGCAGACAAAGTAAACAATTACCAAATTTTTGTTGTCCAGGCAATTGATAAATACAGGACTTAAATAGTGATAGTCGGACGGATCACTGCATTTATCGATTTTTGTATCCAAATATTTATTGCCCGATAATCGATATAACAATTGATAAATACAGGTCTCAAATATTGGTAAGTATCGATTTTTGTAAAAAGCAATAAAAAAAGTATCGATAATTAAATGTACGGATAGCGGATCTTAT
This sequence comes from Drosophila sp. 14030-0761.01, assembly GCA_018150735.1. Classification (NCBI taxonomy): domain Eukaryota; kingdom Metazoa; phylum Arthropoda; class Insecta; order Diptera; family Drosophilidae; genus Drosophila; species Drosophila sp. 14030-0761.01. The sequence continues at coordinate 1,316,574 of JAECWO010000026.1, read as the reverse complement.
ACAAATGAGATTTGGTTTTTTTCGGCGCGCTATTTTCGCGCCAGATTTCAATGCCAATTGATAATTCATATTCATATTTCGACCCCAATAAGACATGCTATTTTTAGATCGGTTAAAAAGTGTTTAAATTACATCCCAAAAAAATTCGAATTTTTACCAAAATTATTCAATTTTTAAAATTTTTTTTTTCAGAAATCCCAAGCTTTGCAATCCTTTAAAGTTTTTCAAAAAAAATACATTAAAACTTTGAAAATCGGTACAAAATTGTCCTAAATACAGCATTACGAAAATTTCAATTTTCACAATAAAAATTTCAATATCTGTGCCAAAATTTTTGCAAAAACCTCAACTTTGCAAACCTCTAACTATGCCAATTTTTGGCCAATTTCAAAATGTCATGTCTTTTTTTGCTGCTCTGAATGTGAGTTATTAATTGGCATTCAAATCTGAAAAACTAATTTCGACCCGATTTTTGAAAAAAATTACAGTGTATACACTGTCAAAATTTTCAAAAATCGAGCCGAAAATTTTTTTTTTTAAATTAAATTCTTTTGATGGCATTTTAAAATATATAAAAATGCAATAAGAAATAGATAAAAATTTTTGAAATCGGTTAAAAATTGTCTAAAATACAGCCTAGTAAAAATCGAAAATTTGACAAAAATTAGACTATTTTTCAAAAAATTCTCAAAATTCCCCAGCTGTGCAATCTTTTAAAGTTTTGATGGCATTTAAAAGTAGATAAAAATTCGATAAAAACTGCATTAAAACTTTGAAAATCGGTACAAAATTGTCCTAAATACAGCATTACGAAAATTTCAATTTTCACAATAAAAATTTCAATATCTGTGCCAAAATTTTTGCAAAAACCTCAACTTTGCAAACCTCTAACTATGCCAATTTTTGGCCAATTTCAAAATGTCATGTCTTTTTTTGCTGCTCTGAATGTGAGTTATTAATTGGCATTCAAATCTGAAAAACTAATGAAAAACTAAAAAATTACAGTGTATACACTGTCGAAATTTTCAAAAATCGAGTCGAAAATCGGGTCGAAATTAGTTTTTCAGATTTGAATGGCAATTAATAACTCACATTCAGAGCAGCAAAAAAAGACATGACATTTTGAAATTGGCCAAAAATTGGCATAGTTAGAGGTTTGCAAAGTTGAGGTAATGCTGTATTTAGGACAATTTTGTACCGATTTTCAAAGTTTTAATGCAGTTTTTATCGAATTTTTATCTACTTTTAAATGCCATCAAAACTTTAAAAGATTGCACAGCTGGGGAATTTTGAGAATTTTTTGAAAAATAGTCTAATTTTTGTCAAAATTTCGATTTTTCCTAGGCTGTATTTTAGACAATTTTTAACCGATTTCAAAAATTTTTATCTATTTCTTATTGCATTTTTATATATTTTAAAATGCCATCAAAAGAATTTAATTTAAAAAAAAAAAGATTTGAATGCCAATTAATAACTCACATTCAGAGCAGCAAAAAAAGACATGACATTTTGAAATTGGCCAAAAATTGGCATAGTTAGAGGTTTTCAAAGTTGAGGTTTTTGCAAAAATTTTGGCACAGATATTGAAATTTTTATTGTGAAAATTTTCAAAGTTTTAATGCAGTTTTTATCGAAAATTTTCAAAGTTTTAATGCAGTTTTTATCGAATTTTTATCTACTTTTAAATGCCATCAAAACTTTAAACCATTGCACAGCTGGGGAATTTTGAGAATTTTTTGAAAAATAGTCTAATTTTTGTCAAAATTTCGATTTTTTCTAGGCTGTATTTTAGACAATTTTTAACCGATTTCAAAAATTTTTATCTATTTCTTATTGCATTTTTATATATTTTAAAATGCCATCAAAAGAATTTAATTAAAAAAAAAAAATTTCGACTCGATTTTTGAAAATTTTGACAGTGTATACACTGTAATTTTTTCAAAAATCGGGTCGAAATTAGTTTTTCAGATTTGAATGCCAATTAATAACTCACATTCAGAGCAGCAAAAAAAGACATGACATTTTGAAATTGGCCAAAAATTGGCATAGTTAGAGGTTTGCAAAGTTGGATTTTGCAAAAATTTTGGCACAGATATTGAAATTTTTATTGTGAAAATTTCAATTTTCGTAATGCTGTATTTAGGACAATTTTGTACAGATTTTCAAAGTTTTAATGCAGTTTTTATCGAATTTTTATCTACTTTTAAATGCCATCAAAACTTTAAAAGATTTCAAAAATTTTTATCTATTTCTTATTGCATTTTTATATATTTTAAAATGCCAACAAAAGAATTTAATTTAAAAAAAAAAAATTTCGGCTCGATTTTTGAAAATTTTGACAGTGTATACACTGTAATTTTTTTCAAAAATCGGGTCGAAATTAGTTTTTCAGATTTGAATGCCAATTAATAACTCACATTCAGAGCAGCAAAAAAAGACATGACATTTTGAAATTGGCCAAAAATTGGCATAGTTAGAGGTTTGCAAAGTTGAGGTTTTTGCAAAAATTTTGGCACAGATATTGAAATTTTTATTGTGAAAATTGAAATTTTCGTAATGCTGTATTTAGGACAATTTTGTACCGATTTTCAAATTTCGACTCGATTTTTTAAAGTTTTGACAGTGTATACACTGTAATTTTTTTCAAAAATCGGGTCGAAATTAGTTTTTCAGATTTGAATGCCAATTAATAACTCACATTCAGAGCAGCAAAAAAAGACATGACATTTTGAAATTGGCCAAAAATTGGCATAGTTAGAGGTTTGCAAAGTTGAGGTAATGCTGTATTTAGGACAATTTTGTACCGATTTTCAAAGTTTTAATGCAGTTTTTATCGAATTTTTATCTACTTTTAAATGCCATCAAAACTTTAAAAGATTGCACAGCTGGGGAATTTTGAGAATTTTTTGAAAAATAGTCTAATTTTTGTCAAAATTTCGATTTTTCCTAGGCTGTATTTTAGACAATTTTTAACCGATTTCAAAAATTTTTATCTATTTCTTATTGCATTTTTATATATTTTAAAATGCCATCAAAAGAATTTAATTTAAAAAAAAAAAATTCGACTCGATTTTTGAAAATTTTGACAGTGTATACACTGTAATTTTTTTCAAAAATCGGGTCGAAATTAGTTTTTCAGATTTGAATGCCAATTAATAACTCACATTCAGAGCAGCAAAAAAAGACATGACATTTTGAAATTGGCCAAAAATTGGCATAGTTAGAGGTTTTCAAAGTTGAGGTTTTTGCAAAAATTTTGGCACAGATATTGAAATTTTTATTGTGAAAATTTTCAAAGTTTTAATGCAGTTTTTATCGAATTTTTATCTACTTTTAAATGCCATCAAAACTTTAAACCATTGCACAGCTGGGGAATTTTGAGAATTTTTTGAAAAATAGTCTAATTTTTGTCAAAATTTCGATTTTTCCTAGGCTGTATTTTAGACAATTTTTAACCGATTTCAAAAATTTTTATCTATTTCTTATTGCATTTTTATATATTTTAAAATGCCATCAAAAGAATTTAATTTAAAAAAAAAATTTCGACTCGATTTTTGAAAATTTTGACAGTGTATATATACACTGTAATTTTTTTCAAAAATCGGGTCGAAATTAGTTTTTCAGATTTGAATGGCAATTAATAACTCACATTCAGAGCAGCAAAAAAAGACATGACATTTTGAAATTGGCCAAAAATTGGCATAGTTAGAGGTTTGCAAAGTTGGATTTTGCAAAAATTTTGGCACAGATATTGAAATTTTTATTGTGAAAATTGAAATTTTCGTAATGCTGTATTTAGGACAATTTTGTACCGATTTTCAAAGTTTTAATGCAGTTTTTATCGAATTTTTATCTACTTTTAAATGCCATCAAAACTTTAAAAGATTGCACAGCTGGGGAATTTTGAGAATTTTTTGAAAAATAGTCTAATTTTTGTCAAAATTTCGATTTTTCCTAGGCTGTATTTTAGACAATTTTTAACCGATTTCAAAAATTTTTATCTATTTCTTATTGCATTTTTATATATTTTAAAATGCCATCAAAAAAATTTAATTTAAAAAAAAAATTTCGGCTCGATTTTTGAAAATTTTGACAGTGTATACACTGTAATTTTTTTCAAAAATCGGGTCGAAATTAGTTTTTCAGATTTGAATGCCAATTAATAACTCACATTCAGAGCAGCAAAAAAAGACATGACATTTTGAAATTGGCCAAAAATTGGCATAGTTAGAGGTTTTCAAAGTTGAGGTTTTTGCAAAAATTTTGGCACAGATATTGAAATTTTTATTGTGAAAATTTTCGAAGTTTTAATGCAGTTTTTATCGAATTTTTATCTACTTTTAAATGCCATCAAAACTTTAAAAGATTGCACAGCTGGGGAATTTTGAGAATTTTTTGAAAAATAGTCTAATTTTTGTCAAAATTTCGATTTTTCCTAGGCTGTATTTTAGACAATTTTTAACCGATTTCAAAAATTTTTATCTATTTCTTATTGCATTTTTATATATTTTAAAATGCCAACAAAAGAATTTAATTAAAAAAAAAAAAATTTCGGCTCGATTTTTGAAAATTTTGACAGTGTATACACTGTAATTTTTTTCAAAAATCGGGTCGAAATTAGTTTTTCAGATTTGAATGCCAATTAATAACTCACATTCAGAACAGCGTATTTAGGACAATTTTGTACCGATTTTCAAAGTTTTAATGCAGTTTTTATCGAATTTTTATCTACTTTTAAATGCCATCAAAACTTTAAAAGATTGCACAGCTGGGGAATTTTGAGAATTTTTTGAAAAATAGTCTAATTTTTGTCAAATTTTCGATTTTTACTAGGCTGTATTTTAGACAATTTTTAACCGATTTCAAAAATTTTTATCTATTTCTTATTGCATTTTTATATATTTTAAAATGCCATCAAAAGAATTTAATTTAAAAAAAAAATTTTTCGACTCGATTTTTGAAAATTTTGACAGTGTATACACTGTAATTTTTTAGTTTTTCATTAGTTTTTCAGATTTGAATGCCAATTAATAACTCACATTCAGAGCAGCAAAAAAAGACATGACATTTTGAAATTGGCCAAAAATTGGCATAGTTAGAGGTTTGCAAAGTTGAGGTTTTTGCAAAAATTTTGGCACAGATATTGAAATTTTTATTGTGAAAATTGCAATTTTCGTAATGCTGTATTTAGGACAATTTTGTACCGATTTTCAAAGTTTTAATGCAGTTTTTATCGAATTTTTATCTACTTTTAAATGCCATCAAAACTTTAAACCATTGCACAGCTGGGGAATTTTGAGAATTTTTTGAAAAATAGTCTAATTTTTGTCAAAATTTCGATTTTTCCTAGGCTGTATTTTAGACAATTTTTAACCGATTTCAAAAATTTTTATCTATTTCTTATTGCATTTTTATATATTTTAAAATGCCATCAAAAGAATTTAATTTAAAAAAAAAAAATTTCGACTCGATTTTTGAAAATTTTGACAGTGTATATATACACTGTAATTTTTTTCAAAAATCGGGTCGAAATTAGTTTTTCAGATTTGAATGGCAATTAATAACTCACATTCAGAGCAGCAAAAAAAGACATGACATTTTGAAATTGGCCAAAAATTGGCATAGTTAGAGGTTTGCAAAGTTGAAATTTTAAAATGCCATCAACTTAATTTAATTAAAAAAAAAAAATTTCGACTCGATTTTTGAAAATTTTGACTGTGTATACACTGTAATTTTTTTCAAAAATCGGGTCGAAATTAGTTTTTTAGATTTGAATGCCAATTAATAACTCACATTCAGAGCAGCAAAAAAAGACATGACATTTTGAAATTGGCCAAAAATTGGCATAGTTAGAGGTTTGCAAAGTTGAGGTTTTTGCAAAAATTTTGGCACAGATATTGAAATTTTTATTGTGAAAATTGAAATTTTCGTAATGCTGTATTTAGGACAATTTTGTACCGATTTTCAAAGTTTTAATGCAGTTTTTATCGAATTTTTATCTACTTTTAAATGCCATCAAAACTTTAAAAGATTGCACAGCTGGGGAATTTTGGAATTTTTTGAAAAATAGTCTAATTTTTGTCAAAATTTCGATTTTTCCTAGGCTGTATTTTAGACAATTTTTAACCGATTTCAAAAATTTTTATCTATTTCTTATTGCATTTTTATACCCTTGCAAAAAGGGTATATTAATTTTGGTCAGAAGTGTGCAACGCATAGAAGGAGGCATCTCCGACCATATAAAGTATATATATTCTTGATCAGGATGACAAGACGAGTTCAAATCCGTTTGTCCGTCTGTCTGTCCGTCTGTCCGTCTGTCTGTCTGTCTGTCTGTCTGTCTGGATCAACAGCTTCTCCTCCGAAACCGCTATAGCTACAGATCTGAAACTTTGCACGGAGTCTTGTATATACTGCAGGCATTGTATATCTCGGATTCATCCGGATCGAACAACTATATCATATAGCTCCCATAGGAACCATCGGTCGAAAAATGAGTTTTAGATCAATAACTTCTTTCTTTTTCACCCGATTATCATAAAACGTAACATTTGGCAGTTTACTATACATCCAAACATCCGTGCGAAATTTGATCAAGATCGGACTACTATATTATATAGCTCCCATAGGAACAATCGGACCAAAAATAGTTTTTCTTCTAGAAACTTTTTTGTTTCTTGAGCGATCATCGTCAAACTAAGTAAATGACATTTTCACATAAAAAGCTATAATTAGGGTAAATTTGATCAAAATCGGATGACTATATCATATAGCTGTCATACAAACATATGAAAAAATTGCATGCTGCATGTCTACATACATGCATATGTATGCGAGCCGTGCTATGGCGTGTAAAAACGGATTTTGACACCAGGGTCTTTACATTTAGATAACTCTTTTTAGAGATCTAGTAACACAAGAGCTTGCAAGGGTATACAAACTTCGGCATGGCCGAAGTTAGCCCGGCCTTCTGGTTATATATTTTAAAATGCCATCAAAAGAATTTAATTAAAAAAAAAAAAACTTCGACTCGATTTTTGAAAATTTTGACAGTGTAATTTTTTTCAAAAATCGGGTCGAAATTAGTTTTTCAGATTTGAATGCCAATTAATAACTCACATTCAGAGCAGGAAAAAAAGACATGACATTTTGAAATTGGCCAAAAATTGGCATAGTTAGAGGTTTGCAAAGTTGAGGTTTTTGCAAAAAATTTGGCACAGATATTGAAATTTTTATTGTGAAAATTGCAATTTTCGTAATGCTGTATTTAGGACAATTTTGTACCGATTTTCAAAGTTTTAATGCAGTTTTTATCGAATTTTTATCTACTTTTAAATGCCATCAAAACTTTAAAAGATTGCACAGCTGGGGAATTTTGAGAATTTTTTGAAAAATAGTCTAATTTTTGTCAAAATTTCGATTTTTCCTAGGCTGTATTTTAGACAATTTTTAACCGATTTCAAAAATTTTTATCTATTTCTTATTGCATTTTTATATACTTTAAAATGCCATCAAAAGAATTTAATTAAAAAAAAAAAAATTTCGACTCGATTTTTGAAAATTTTGACAGTGTATACACTGTAATTTTTTTCAAAAATCGGGTCGAAATTAGTTTTTCAGATTTGAATGCCAATTAATAACTCACATTCAGAGCAGCAAAAAAAGACATGACATTTTGAAATTGGCCAAAAATTGGCATAGTTAGAGGTTTGCAAAGTTGAGGTAATGCTGTATTTAGGACAATTTTGTACCGATTTTCAAAGTTTTAATGCAGTTTTTATCGAATTTTTATCTACTTTTAAATGCCATCAAAACTTTAAAAGATTGCACAGCTGGGGAATTTTGAGAATTTTTTGAAAAATAGTCTAATTTTTGTCAAAATTTCGATTTTTCCTAGGCTGTATTTTAGACAATTTTTAACCGATTTCAAAATTTGTAATCTATTTCTTATTGCATTTTTACATATTTTAAAATGCTATCAAAACAATGGAATTTAAAAAAAAATACAGCTAAAACTAAAAAATAAAAACTAAAATATAAAAACTAAAAAATATAATCTAAAATATAAAAACTAAAAAATATAATCTAAAAAAAAATTAAAAAATAAAAATAAAAAATAAAATTAAAAAAAAAAATAAATAAATAAAAACAAAAAATTAAAACTTAAGAAAAAATAAAAAAATTAAAAATGAAATTGAAAAATAAAAATTAAAAAATAAAACTAAAAAATAAAAACTATAAAATAAAATTTAAAAATAAAATTAAAAATAAAAACTATAAAATGAAAAATCAAAAAAAAAAAAAAAAATTAAAATTTAAAAAAAAACTAAAAAATATAAACTAACAAATAAAATTAAAAAATAAAATTAAAAAAATTAACTAAAAAAAAATTAAAAAATAAAATGAAAAAAATAATAATAAAATATAAAAAATAAAATTAAAAAATAAAAATCAAAACTAAAAAAAAATTAAAAAAAAAATTAAAAAATTAAATTTAAAAAATAAAAACTAAAAAATAAAAACCAAAAAATAAAAACTCAAAAATAAAAACTAAAAAAAAAAACTCAAAAATAAAAACTAAAAAATAAAATTAAAATATAAAATTAAAAAATAAAATTAAGAAAATAAAAACTAATAAATAAAACTAAAAAATAAAATTAAAAAATAAAATTAAAAAATAAAAACTAAAAAATAAAAACTAAAAAATAAAAACTAAAAAATAAAAACTAAAAAATAAAATTAAAAATAAAATTAAAAAATAAAAACTAAAAAATAAAAACTAAAAAATAAAAACTAAAAAATAAAAACTAAAAAATAAAAACTAAAAAAAAAAAACTAAAAAATAAAAACTAAAAAATAAAAACTAAAAAATAAAATTAAAAAATAAAATTAAAAAATAAAAATTAAAAACTAAAAAATAAAAACTAAAAAATAAAAGCTAAAAAATAAAAACTAAAAAATAAAAACTAAAAAATAAAAACTAAAAAATAAAAACTAAAAAATAAAATTAAAAAATAAAATTAAAAAATAAAAATTAAAAACTAAAAAATAAAAACTAAAAAATAAAAACTAAAAAATAAAAACTAAAAAATAAAAACTAAAAAATAAAAACTAAAAAATAAAAACTAAAAAATAAAAACTAAAAAATAAAAACTAATAAATAAAATTAAAAAATAAAATTAAAAAATAAAAACTAAAAAATAAAAACTAAAAAATAAAAACTAAAAAATAAAAACTAAAAAATAAAAACTAAAAAATAAAAACTAAAAAATAAAAACTAAAAAATAAAAACTAAAAAATAAAGGTCAAAGGTCAAAGGTTAAAGGTCAAAGTTCAAAGGTCAAAGGTCAAAGGTTAAAGTTCAAAGGTTAAAGTTCAAAGGTCAAAGGTTAAACGTAAAAATTTGAAAATTTTCAAAGTTTGAACTTTAACCTTTGACCTTTGAACTTTGACCTTTAACCTTTGACCTTTAACAGGTCAAAATTTGAAAATTTTCAAAGTTTGACCTTTGAACTTTGACCTTTAACCTTTGACCTTTAACCTTTAACCTTTGACCTTTAACCTTTGACCTTTAACCTTTGACCTTTAACAGGTCAAAATTTGAAAATTTTCAAAGTTTGACCTTTGAACTTTGACCTTTAACCTTTGACCTTTGAACTTTGACCTTTAACCTTTGACCTTTGACCTTTGAACTTTGACCTTTATTTTTTAGTTTTTATTTTTTAGTTTTTATTTTTTAGTTTTTATTTTTTAAATTTATTTTTTAGTTTTTATTTTTTAGTTTTTATTTTTTAGTTTTTATTTTTTAGTTTTTATTTTTTAATTTTATTTTTTAATTTTATTTTTTAGTTTTATTTTTTAGTTTTTATTTTTTTAATTTTATTTTTTAATTTTATATTTTTAATTTTATTTTTTAGTTTTTATTTTTTAATTTTTTTTTAGTTTTTATTTTTTAGTTTTTATTTTTGAGTTTTTATTTTTTAGTTTTTATTTATTAATTTTTATTTTTTAGTTTTTATTTTTTAAATTTTATTTTTTAATTTTATTTTTTAGTTTTTATTTTTTATATTTTATTTTTTAATTTTATTTCTAAGTTTATATTTTTTATATTTTATTTTTTATTTTTGAATTTTATTTTTTAGTTTTTATTTTTTAGTTTTTATTTTTTAATTTTTATTGTTTAGTTTTTATTTTTTAATTTTATTTTTTAGTTTTTATTTTTTATATTTTATTTTTTACTTTTTAATTTTTTTTTTTTGGTTTTTATTTTTTAGTTTTTATTTTTTAAATTTTATTTTTTAATTTTTAATTTTATTTTTAGTTTTTATTTTTAAGTTTTTATTTTTTATTATTTAGTTTTTATTTTTTAATTTTTTTTTTAATTTTTTTAGTTTTGATTTTTAATTGACTATTGTTTTTTTATATCGACCTTGTTTTTTTTAATATTTATTAAATCGGGCTTAAGGTCATTTATTTGAAGCAAACAAAAAGTGAGCAGGTTGTCTGTATAGCTATTTCAAGAACCACCAAGTTCTATCATCAGCAGACTTCGCTAACGACCCTAGAATTGCAAGGCCATACCACTACTTCAACGCTAAAACTAGTTGGGAATTGCAACTAGATGAAGCGAAAAAAGGAGGCACAGCATACAACTCCAGAGTTCACTTATTGTTTGCATTCCCGAAAGACATCACAGCTTAGTGTAAGAAGCATCGTTCAAACTCACCAAACCGACACGTTATTTATATACAGTATATTGTACTGCATACAAAATAATAACTTCTTTCAAGTTTTGTTTTACAGTATATGTAAACAGATTTTGATATAATATCTGATAATATAAGTAACCGGCGGGCCCTCCGCTTTCGTTTTGATTTTTATTTTTTAATTTTATTTTTTAATTTTTAATTTAAAATTTTTTTTGTTTTTAATTTTATTTGTTAGTTTTTATTTTTTAGTTTTTTTTTTAAATTTTTATTTTTTAGTTTTTTCTTTTTAACTTTTATTTTATAGTTTTTATTTTTAATTTTATTTTTAAATTTTATTTTATAGTTTTTATTTTTTAATTTTTATTCTTCAATTTCATTTTTAATATTTTTATTTTTTTAAGCTTTAATTTTTTGTTTTTATTTTTAAAATTTTTTTTGTATTTTTTTTTTTTAAATTTTATTTTTTATTTTTAATTTTTTTAGATTATATTTTTTAGTTTTTATTTTTTAGTTTTAGCTGTATTTTTTTTTAAATTCCATTCTTTTGGTAGCATTTTAAAATATGTAAAATTGCAATAAGAAATAGATTACAAATTTTGAAATCGGTAGGAAAATTTCAATTTTGACAAAAGAAAATTGCAATATCTGTGCCAAATTTTTTCAAAAACCTCAACTTTGCAAACCTCTAACTTTGCCAATTTTTGGCCAATTTCAAAATGTCATGTCTTTTTTTGCTGCTCTGAATGTGAGTTATTAATTGGCATTCAAATCTGAAAAAATAATTTCGACCCGATTTTTGGAAAAAATTACAGTGCATACACTGTCAAAATTTTCAAAAATCGAGTCGAAATTTTTATACCATGCATTCGTAGAATGAAATGGTATATTAAAGTCGCCAAAATGTATGTAACAGGGAGAAGGAAGCTTCTCCGACCCTATAAAGTATATATATTCTTGATCAGTATCAATAGCCGAGTCGATTGAGACATGTCCGTCTGTCTGTCCGTCTGTCCGTCTGTCCGTCTGAAGAATCATCGAGATCTCGGAGACTATAAGAGCTAGAGCAACCAAACTTGGCATGTAGACCCGTTTGCTCTGCAGGCAGATCGAGTTTATTTTTTTTTCCCCCGCCCCCTTCCGCCCCCGCTATTTGAAAAACAATATTTTGAGCCTCCATATCTCGGGAACTATAATAGATAGAGCTTTCGGATTTGGACATTAGATGCGTGCAGTGTGCACGCAGACCAAGTTTGTTTCAAATTTTGGCCACGCCCCCTTCCGCCCCCGAAATTCGAAAAATTCGATTTTCAGCCGAAATATTTATCGTATCGAAATTAAATTTGGCACACTAATACATGTTACGTATATCTATCATCCCACCAAATATCAAAAGAATCGGAATAAAAATGGCCGAGTTATACATAGAAACGTTTTTCACTCATAGCGGTGCAAGGCAGATGCACGCGAAAAAGAGCGAGATAGCATATGCTGCAAATCACCGATTTGGTCGGGGGGCGCTAAAGTGCTCGTTTCCACAAAAAGAGAGATAGCATTTGAAAGAAATTTAATATATATCTCTTCACCTAATGCATGGTATATCCAAGTCGGCCCGGCGACTTACTTACTTTATTTTTTTTTAAATTAAATTCTTTTGATGGCATTTTAAAATATATAAAAATGCAATAAGAAATAGATAAAAATTTTTGAAATCGGTTAAAAATTGTCTAAAATACAGCCTAGGAAAAATCGAAATTTTGACATAAATTAGACTATTTTTCAAAAAATTCTCAAAATTCCCCAGCTGTGCAATCTTTTAAAGTTTTGCTGGCATTTAAAAGTAGATAAAAATTCGATCAAAACTGCATTAAAATTTTGAAAATCGGTACAAAATTGTCCTAAATACAGCATTACGAAAATTGAAATTTTCACAATAAAAACTTCAATATCTGTGCCAAAATTTTTGCAAAAACCTTAACTTTGCAAACCTCTAACTATGCCAATTTTTGGCCAATTTCAAAATGTCATGTCTTTTTTTGCTGCTCTGAATGTGATTTATTAATTGGCATTCAAATCTGAAAAACTAATTTCGACCCGATTTTTGAAAAAAATTACAGTGTATACACTGTCAAAATTTTCAAAAATCGAGTCGAAGTTTTTTTTTTTTAAATTAAATTCTTTTGATGGCATTTTAAAATATATAAAAATGCAATAAGAAATAGATAAACATTTTTGAAATCGGTTAAAAATTGTCTAAAATACAGCCTAGGAAAAATCGAAATTTTGACAAAAATTAGACTATTTTTCAAAAAATTCTCAAAATTCCCCAGCTGTGCAATCTTTTAAAGTTTTGATGGCATTTAAAAGTAGATAAAAATTCGATAAAAACTGCATTAAAACTTTGAAAATCGGTACAAAATTGTCCTAAATACAGCATTACGAAAATTGAAATTTTCACAATAAAAATTTCAATATCTGTGCCAAAATTTTTGCAAAAACCTCAACTTTGCAAACCTCTAACTATGCCAATTTTTGGCCAATTTCAAAATGTCATGTCTTTTTTTGCTGCTCTGAATGTGATTTATTAATTGGCATTCAAATCTGAAAAACTAATTTCGACCCGATTTTTGAAAAAAATTACAGTGTATACACTGTCAAAATTTTCAAAAATCGAGCCGAAATTTTTTTTTTTTAAATTAAATTCTTTTGATGGCATTTTAAAATATATAAAAATGCAATAAGAAATAGATAAACATTTTTGAAATCGGTTAAAAATTGTCTAAAATACAGCCTAGGAAAAATCGAAATTTTGACAAAAATTAGACTATTTTTCAAAAAATTCTTAAAATTGCCCAGCTGTGCAATCTTTTAAAGTTTTGATGGCATTTAAAAGTAGATAAAAATTCGATAAAAACTGCATTAAAACTTTGAAAATCGGTACAAAATTGTCCTAAATACAGCATTACGAAAATTGAAATTTTCACAATAAAAATTTCAATATCTGTGCCAAATTTTTTGCAAAAACCTCAACTTTGCAAACCTCTAACTATGCCAATTTTTGGCCAATTTCAAAATGTCATGTCTTTTTTTGCTGCTCTGAATGTGAGTTATTAATTGGCATTCAAATCTGAAAAACTAATTTCGACCCGATTTTTGAAAAAATTACAGTGTATACACTGTCAAAATTTTCAAAAATCGAGTCGAAGTTTTTTTTTTTAAATTAAATTCTTTTGATGGCATTTTAAAATATATAAAAATGCAATAAGAAATAGATAAAAATTTTTGAAATCGGTTAAAAATTGTCTAAAATACAGCCTAGGAAAAATCGAAATTTTGACAAAAATTAGACTATTTTTCAAAAAATTCTCAAAATTCCCCAGCTGTGCAATCTCTTAAAGTTTTGATGGCATTTAAAAGTAGATAAAAATTCGATAAAAACTGCATTAAAACTTTGAAAATCGGTACAAAATTGTCCTAAATACAGCATTACGAAAATTGAAATTTTCACAATAAAAATTTCAATATCTGTGCCAAATTTTTTGCAAAAACCTCAACTTTGGAAACCTCTAACTATGCCAATTTTTGGCCAATTTCAAAATGTCATGTCTTTTTTTGCTGCTCTGAATGTGAGTTATTAATTGGCATTCAAATCTGAAAAACTAATTTCGACCCGATTTTTGAAAAAAATTACAGTGTATACACTGTCAAAATTTTCAAAAATCGAGTCGAAGTTTTTTTTTTTTAAATTAAATTCTTTTGATGGCATTTTAAAATATATAAAAATGCAATAAGAAATAGATAAAAATTTTTGAAATCGGTTAAAAATTGTCTAAAATACAGCCTAGGAAAAATCGAAATTTTGACAAAAATTAGACTATTTTTCAAAAAATTCTCAAAATTCCCCAGCTGTGCAATCTTTTAAAGTTTTGATGGCATTTAAAAGTAGATAAAAATTCGATAAAAACTGCATTAAAACTTTGAAAATCGGTACAAAATTGTCCTAAATACAGCATTACGAAAATTGCAATTTTCACAATAAAAATTTCAATATCTGTGCCAAAATTTTTGCAAAAACCTCAACTTTGAAAACCTCTAACTATGCCAATTTTTGGCCAATTTCAAAATGTCATGTCTTTTTTTGCTGCTCTAAATGTGAGTTATTAATTGGCATTCAAATCTGAAAAACTAATTTCGACCCGATTTTTGAAAAAAATTACAGTGTATACAGTGTCAAAATTTTCAAAAATCGAGTCGAAATTTTTTTTTTAAATTAAATTCTTTTGATGGCATTTTAAAATATATAAAAATACATTAAGAAATAGATAAAAATCTTTGAAATCGGTTAAAAATTGTCTAAAATACAGCCTAGTAAAAATCGAAAATTTGACAAAAATTAGACTCTTTTTCAAAAAATTCTCAAAATTCCCCAGCTGTGCAATCTTTTAAAGTTTTGCTGGCATTTAAAAGTAGATAAAAATTCGATCAAAACTGCATTAAAATTTTGAAAATCGGTACAAAATTGTCCTAAATACAGCATTACGAAAATTGAAATTTTCACAATAAAAACTTCAATACCTGTGCCAAAATTTTTGCAAAAACCTTAACTTTGCAAACCTCTAACTATGCCAATTTTTGGCCAATTTCAAAATGTCATGTCTTTTTTTGCTGCTCTAAATGTGAGTTATTAATTGGCATTCAAATCTGAAAAACTAATTTCGACCCGATTTTTGAAAAAAATTACAGTGTATACACTGTCAAAATTTTCAAAAATCGAGTCGAAATTTTTTTTTTAAATTAAATTCTTTTGATGGCATTTTAAAATATATAAAAATGCAATAAGAAATAGATAAAAATTTTTGAAATCGGTTAAAAATTGTCTAAAATACAGCCTAGGAAAAATCGAAATTTTGACAAAAATTATACTATTTTTCAAAAAATTCTCAAAATTCCCCAGCTGTGCAATCTTTTAAAGTTTTGATGGCATTTAAAAGTAGATATAAATTCGATAAAAACTGCATTAAAACTTTGAAAATCGGTAAAAAATTGTCCTAAATACAGCATTACGAAAATTGCAATTTTCACAATAAAAATTTCAATATCTGTGCCAAATTTTTTGCAAAAACCTCAACTTTGCAAACCTCTAAATATGCCAATTTCTGGACGATTTCAAAAAGTCATGTCTTTTTTTGCTGCTCTGAATGTGAGTTATTAATTGGCATTCAAATCTGAAAAACTAATTTCGACCCGATTTTTGAAAAAACAACAGTGTATACACTGTCAAAATTTTCAAAAATCGAGTCGAAGTTTTTTTTTTTTAAATTAAATTCTTTTGATGGCATTTTAAAATATATAAAAATGCAATAAGAAATAGATAAA
Organism: Drosophila sp. 14030-0761.01; assembly: GCA_018150735.1. NCBI lineage: Eukaryota > Metazoa > Arthropoda > Insecta > Diptera > Drosophilidae > Drosophila > Drosophila sp. 14030-0761.01. Next base: position 1,300,492 of record JAECWO010000026.1, on the reverse strand, counting down.
AATTTTTGAAATCGGTTAAAAATTGTCTAAAATACAGCCTAGGAAAAATCGAAATTTTGACAAAAATTAGACCATTTTTCAAAAAATTCTCAAAATTCCCCAGCTGTGCAATCTTTTAAAGTTTTGATGGCATTTAAAAGTAGATAAAAATTCGATAAAAACTGCATTAAAACTTTAAAAATCGGTACAAAATTGTCCTAAATATAGCATTACGAAAATTTAAATTTTCACAATAAAAATTTCAATATCTGTGCCAAATTTTTTGCAAAAACCTCAACTTTGCAAACCTCTAACTATGCCAATTTTTGGCCAATTTCAAAATGTCATGTCTTTTTTTGCTGCTCTGAATGTGAGTTATTAATTGGCATTCAAATATGAAAAACTAATTTCGACCCGATTTTTGAAAAAATTACAGTGTATACACTGTCAAAATTTTCAAAAATCGAGTCGAAGTTTTTTTTTTTAAATTAAATTCTTTTGATGGCATTTTAAAATATATAAAAATGCAATAAGAAATAGATAAAAATTTTTGAAATCGGTTAAAAATTGTCTAAAATACAGCCTAGGAAAAATCGAAATTTTGACAAAAATTATACTATTTTTCAAAAAATTCTCAAAATTCCCCAGCTGTGCAATCTTTTAAAGTTTTGATGGCATTTAAAAGTAGATATAAATTCGATAAAAACTGCATTAAAACTTTGAAAATCGGTACAAAATTGTCCTAAATACAGCATTACGAAAATTGCAATTTTCACAATAAAAATTTCAATATCTGTGCCAAATTTTTTGCAAAAACCTCAACTTTGCAAACCTCTAACTATGCCAATTTTTGGCCAATTTCAAAATGTCATGTCTTTTTTTGCTGCTCTGAATGTGAGTTATTAATTGGCATTCAAATCTGAAAAACTAATTTCGACCCGATTTTTGAAAAAAATTACAGTGTATACACTGTCAAAATTTTCAAAAATCGAGTCGAAGTTTTTTTTTTTTTAAATTAAATTCTTTTGATGGCATTTTAAAATATATAAAAATGCAATAAGAAATAGATAAAAATTTTTGAAATCGGTTAAAAATTGTCTAAAATACAGCCTAGGAAAAATCGAAATTTTGACAAAAATTATACTATTTTTCAAAAAATTCTCAAAATTCCCCAGCTGTGCAATCTTTTAAAGTTTTGATGGCATTTAAAAGTAGATAAAAATTCGATAAAAACTGCATTAAAACTTTGAAAATCGGTACAAAATTGTCCTAAATACAGCATTACGAAAATTGCAATTTTCACAATAAAAATTTCAATATCTGTGCCAAATTTTTTGCAAAAACCTCAACTTTGGAAACCTCTAACTATGCCAATTTTTGGCCAATTTCAAAATGTCATGTCTTTTTTTGCTGCTCTGAATGTGAGTTATTAATTGGCATTCAAATCTGAAAAACTAATTTCGACCCGATTTTTGAAAAAAATTACAGTGTATACACTGTCAAAATTTTCAAAAATCGAGTCGAAGTTTTTTTTTTTTTAAATTAAATTCTTTTGATGGCATTTTAAAATATATAAAAATGCAATAAGAAATAGATAAAAATTTTTGAAATCGGTTAAAAATTGTCTAAAATACAGCCTAGGAAAAATCGAAATTTTGACAAAAATTAGACTATTTTTCAAAAAATTCTCAAAATTCCCCAGCTGTGCAATCTTTTAAAGTTTTGATGGCATTTAAAAGTGGATAAAAATTCGATAAAAACTGCATTAAAACTTTAAAAATCGGTACAAAATTGTCCTAAATACAGCATTACGAAAATTGCAATTTTCACAATAAAAATTTCAATATCTGTGCCAAATTTTTTGCAAAAACCTCAACTTTGCAAACCTCTAACTATGCCAATTTTTGGCCAATTTCAAAATGTCATGTCTTTTTTTGCTGCTCTGAATGTGAGTTATTAATTGGCATTCAAATCTGAAAAACTAATTTCGACCCGATTTTTGAAAAAAATTACAGTGTATACACTGTCAAAATTTTCAAAAAATCGAGTCGAAGTTTTTTTTTTTTAATTAAATTCTTTTGATGGCATTTTAAAATATACAAAAATGCAATAAGAAATAGATAAAAATCTTTGAAATCGGTTAAAAAATTGTCTAAAATACAGCCTAGGAAAAATCGAAATTTTGACAAAAATTAGACTATTTTTCAAAAAATTCTCAAAATTCCCCAGCTGTGCAATCTTTTAAAGTTTTGATGGCATTTAAAAGTAGATAAAAATTCGATAAAAACTGCATTAAAACTTTGAAAATCGGTACAAAATTGTCCTAAATACAGCATTACGAAAATTTCAATTTTCACAATAAAAATTTCAATATCTGTGCCAAATTTTTTGCAAAAACCTCAACTTTGCAAACCTCTAACTATGCCAATTTTTGGCCAATTTCAAAATGTCATGCCTTTTTTTGCTGCTCTGAATGTGAGTTATTAATTGGCATTCAAATATGAAAAACTAATTTCGACCCGATTTTTGAAAAAATTACAGTGTATACACTGTCAAAATTTTCAAAAATCGAGTCGAAGTTTTTTTTTTTTAAATTAAATTCTTTTGATGGCATTTTAAAATATATAAAAATGCAATAAGAAATAGATAAAAATTTTTGAAATCGGTTAAAAATTGTCTAAAATACAGCCTAGGAAAAATCGAAATTTTGACAAAAATTAGACTATTTTTCAAAAAATTCTCAAAATTCCCCAGCTGTGCAATCTTTTAAAGTTTTGATGGCATTTAAAAGTAGATAAAAATTCGATAAAAACTGCATTAAAACTTTGAAAATCGGTACAAAATTGTCCTAAATACAGCATTACGAAAATTGAAATTTTCACAATAAAAATTTCAATATCTGTGCCAAATTTTTTGCAAAAACCTCAACTTTGCAAACCTCTAACTATGCCAATTTTTGGCCAATTTCAAAATGTCATGTCTTTTTTTGCTGCTCTGAATGTGAGTTATTAATTGGCATTCAAATCTGAAAAACTAATTTCGACCCGATTTTTGAAAAAAATTACAGTGTATACACTGTCAAAATTTTCAAAAATCGAGTCGAAGTTTTTTTTTTTAAATTAAATTCTTTTGATGGCATTTTAAAATATATAAAAATGCAATAAGAAATAGATAAAAATTTTTGAAATCGGTTAAAAATTGTCTAAAATACAGCCTAGGAAAAATCGAAATTTTGACAAAAATTAGACTATTTTTCAAAAAATTCTCAAAATTCCCCAGCTGTGCAATCTTTTAAAGTTTTGATGGCATTTAAAAGTAGATAAAAATTCGATAAAAACTGCATTAAAACTTTGAAAATCGGTACAAAATTGTCCTAAATACAGCATTACGAAAATTTCAATTTTCACAATAAAAATTTCAATATCTGTGCCAAATTTTTTGCAAAAACCTCAACTTTGCAAACCTCTAACTATGCCAATTTTTGGCCAATTTCAAAATGTCATGTCTTTTTTTGCTGCTCTGAATGTGAGTTATTAATTGGCATTCAAATCTGAAAAACTAATTTCGACCCGATTTTTGAAAAAAATTACAGTGTATACACTGTAAAAATTTTCAAAAATCGAGTCGAAGTTTTTTTTTTTAAATTAAATTCTTTTGATGGCATTTTAAAATGTGTAAAAATGGAATAAGAAATAGATACAAAATTTTTAAATCGGTTGAAAATTGTCTAAAATACAGCCTGGGAAAAATCGAAATTTTGACAAAAATTAGACTATTTTTCAAAAAATTCTCAAAATTCCCCAGCTGTGCAATCTTTTAAAGTTTTGATGGCATTTAAAAGTAGATAAAAATTCGATAAAAACTGCATTAAAACTTTGAAAATCGGTACAAAATTGTCCTAAATACAGCATTACGAAAATTGCAATTTTCACAATAAAAATTTCAATATCTGTGCCAAATTTTTTGCAAAAACCTCAACTTTGGAAACCTCTAACTATGCCAATTTTTGGCCAATTTCAAAATGTCATGTCTTTTTTTGCTGCTCTGAATGTGAGTTATTAATTGGCATTCAAATCTGAAAAACTAATTTCGACCCGATTTTTGAAAAAAATTACAGTGTATACACTGTCAAAATTTTCAAAAATCGAGTCGAAGTTTTTTTTTTTAAATTAAATTCTTTTCATGGCATTTTAAAATATATAAAAATGCAATAAGAAATAGATAAAAATTTTTGAAATCGGTTAAAAATTGTCTAAAATACAGCCTAGGAAAAATCGAAATTTTGACAAAAATTAGACTATTTTTCAAAAAATTCTCAAAATTCCCCAGCTGTGCAATCTTTTAAAGTTTTGATGGCATTTAAAAGTAGATAAAAATTCGATAAAAACTGCATTAAAACTTTGAAAATCGGTACAAAATTGTCCTAAATACAGCATTACGAAAATTGCAATTTTCACAATAAAAATTTCAATATCTGTGCCAAATTTTTTGCAAAAACCTCAACTTTGGAAACCTCTAACTATGCCAATTTTTGGCCAATTTCAAAATGTCATGTCTTTTTTTGCTGCTCTGAATGTGAGTTATTAATTGGCATTCAAATCTGAAAAACTAATTTCGACCCGATTTTTGAAAAAATTACAGTGTATACACTGTCAAAATTTTCAAAAATCGAGTCGAAGTTTTTTTTTTTTAAATTAAATTCTTTTGATGGCATTTTAAAATATATAAAAATGCAATAAGAAATAGATAAAAATTTTTGAAATCGGTTAAAAATTGTCTAAAATACAGCCTAGGAAAAATCGAAATTTTGACAAAAATTAGACTATTTTTCAAAAAATTCTCAAAATTCCCCAGCTGTGCAATCTTTTAAAGTTTTGATGGCATTTAAAAGTAGATAAAAATTCGATAAAAACTGCATTAAAACTTTAAAAATCGGTACAAAATTGTCCTAAATACAGCATTACGAAAATTTCAATTTTCACAATAAAAATTTCAATATCTGTGCCAAATTTTTTGCAAAAACCTCAACTTTGCAAACCTCTAACTATGCCAATTTTTGGCCAATTTCAAAATGTCATGTCTTTTTTTGCTGCTCTGAATGTGAGTTATTAATTGGCATTCAAATATGAAAAACTAATTTCGACCCGATTTTTGAAAAAAATCGAGTCGAAGTTTTTTTTTTAAATTAAATTCTTTTGATGGCATTTTGAAATATATAAAAATGCAATAAGAAATAGATAAAAATTTTTGAAATCGGTTAAAAATTGTCTAAAATACAGCCTAGGAAAAATCGAAATTTTGACAAAAATTAGACTATTTTTCAAAAAATTCTCAAAATTCCCCAGCTGTGCAATCTTTTAAAGTTTTGATGGCATTTAAAAGTAGATAAAAATTCGATAAAAACTGCATTAAAACTTTGAAAATCGGTACAAAATTGTCCTAAATACAGCATTACGAAAATTGAAATTTTCACAATAAAAATTTCAATATCTGTGCCAAATTTTTGCAAAAACCTCAACTTTGCAAACCTCTAACTATGCCAATTTTTGGCCAATTTCAAAATGTCATGTCTTTTTTTGCTGCTCTGAATGTGAGTTATTAATTGGCATTCAAATCTGAAAAACTAATTTCGACCCGATTTTTGAAAAAAATTACAGTGTATTATACACTGTCAAAATTTTCAAAAATCGAGTCGAAGTTTTTTTTTTTTAAATTAAATTCTTTTGATGGCATTTTAAAATATATAAAAATGCAATAAGAAATAGATAAAAATTTTTGAAATCGGTTAAAAATTGTCTAAAATACAGCCTAGAAAAAATCGAAATTTTGACAAAAATTAGACTATTTTTCAAAAAATTCTCAAAATTCCCCAGCTGTGCAATCTTTTAAAGTTTTGATGGCATTTAAAAGTAGATAAAAATTCGATAAAAACTGCATTAAAACTTTAAAAATCGGTACAAAATTGTCCTAAATACAGCATTACGAAAATTGCAATTTTCACAATAAAATTTTCAATATCTGTGCCAAATTTTTTGCAAAAACCTCAACTTTGCAAACCTCTAACTATGCCAATTTTTGGCCAATTTCAAAATGTCATGCCTTTTTTTGCTGCTCTGAATGTGAGTTATTAATTGGCATTCAAATATGAAAAACTAATTTCGACCCGATTTTTGAAAAAAATCGAGTCGAAGTTTTTTTTTTTTAAATTAAATTCTTTTGATGGCATTTTAAAATATATAAAAATGCAATAAGAAATAGATAAAAATTTTTGAAATCGGTTAAAAATTGTCTAAAATACAGCCTAGGAAAAATCGAAATTTTGACAAAAATTAGACTATTTTTCAAAAAATTCTCAAAATTCCCCAGCTGTGCAATCTTTTAAAGTTTTGATGGCATTTAAAAGTAGATAAAAATTCGATAAAAACTGCATTAAAACTTTGAAAATCGGTACAAAATTGTCCTAAATACAGCATTACGAAAATTGCAATTTTCACAATAAAAATTTCAATATCTGTGCCAAATTTTTTGCAAAAACCTCAACTTTGCAAACCTCTAACTATGCCAATTTTTGGCCAATTTCAAAATGTCATGTCTTTTTTTGCTGCTCTGAATGTGAGTTATTAATTGGCATTCAAATATGAAAAACTAATTTCGACCCGATTTTTGAAAAAAATTACAGTGTATACACTGTCAAAATTTTCAAAAATCGAGTCGAAGTTTTTTTTTTTTAAATTAAATTCTTTTGATGGCATTTTAAAATATATAAAAATGCAATAAGAAATAGATAAAAATTTTTGAAATCGGTTAAAAATTGTCTAAAATACAGCCTAGGAAAAATCGAAATTTTGACAAAAATTAGACTATTTTTCAAAAAATTCTCAAAATTCCCCAGCTGTGCAATCTTTTAAAGTTTTGATGGCATTTAAAAGTAGATAAAAATTCGATAAAAACTGCATTAAAACTTTGAAAATCGGTACAAAATTGTCCTAAATACAGCATTACGAAAATTGCAATTTTCACAATAAAAATTTCAATATCTGTGCCAAATTTTTTGCAAAAACCTCAACTTTGCAAACCTCTAACTATGCCAATTTTTGGCCAATTTCAAAATGTCATGTCTTTTTTTGCTGCTCTGAATGTGAGTTAATAATTGGCATTCAAATCTGAAAAACTAATTTCGACCCGATTTTTGAAAAAAATTACAGTGTATATATACACTGTCAAAATTTTCAAAAATCGAGTCGAAGTTTTTTTTTTTTAAATTAAATTCTTTTCATGGCATTTTAAAATATATAAAAATGCAATAAGAAATAGATAAAAATTTTTGAAATCGGTTAAAAATTGTCTAAAATACAGCCTAGGAAAAATCGAAATTTTGACAAAAATTAGACTATTTTTCAAAAAATTCTCAAAATTCCCCAGCTGTGCAATCTTTTAAAGTTTTGATGGCATTTAAAAGTAGATAAAAATTCGATAAAAACTGCATTAAAACTTTGAAAATCGGTACAAAATTGTCCTAAATACAGCATTACGAAAATTGCAATTTTCACAATAAAAATTTCAATATCTGTGCCAAATTTTTTGCAAAAACCTCAACTTTGCAAACCTCTAACTATGCCAATTTTTGGCCAATTTCAAAATGTCATGTCTTTTTTTGCTGCTCTGAATGTGAGTTATTAATTGGCATTCAAATCTGAAAAACTAATTTCGACCCGATTTTTGAAAAAAATTACAGTGTATAATACACTGTCAAAATTTTCAAAAATCGAGTCGAAGTTTTTTTTTTTTAAATTAAATTCTTTTGATGGCATTTTAAAATATATAAAAATGCAATAAGAAATAGATAAAAATTTTTGAAATCGGTTAAAAATTGTCTAAAATACAGCCTAGGTAAAATCGAAATTTTGACAAAAATTAGACTATTTTTCAAAAAATTCACAAAATTCCCCAGCTGTGCAATCTTTTAAAGTTTTGATGGCATTTAGAAGTAGATAAAAATTCGATAAAAACTGCATTAAAACTTTGAAAATCGGTACAAAATTGTCCTAAATACAGCATTACGAAAATTTCAATTTTCACAATAAAAATTTCAATATCTGTGCCAAAATTTTTGCAAAAACCTCAACTTTGCAAACCTCTAACTATGCCAATTTTTGGCCAATTTCAAAATGTCATGTCTTTTTTTGCTGCTCTGAATGTGAGTTATTAATTGGCATTCAAATCTGAAAAACTAATTTCGACCCGATTTTTGAAAAAAATTACAGTGTATACACTGTCAAAATTTTCAAAAATCGAGTCGAAATTTTTTTTTTTTTAATTAAATTCTTTTGATGGCATTTTAAAATATATAAAAATGCAATAAGAAATAGATAAAAATTTTTGAAATCGGTTAAAAATTGTCTAAAATACAGCCTAGGAAAAATCGAAATTTTGACAAAAATTAGACTATTTTTCAAAAAATTCTCAAAATTCCCCAGCTGTGCAATCTTTTAAAGTTTTGATGGCATTTAAAAGTAGATAAAAATTCGATAAAAACTGCATTAAAACTTTGAAAATCGGTACAAAATTGTCCAAAATACAGCATTACGAAAATTGCAATTTTCACAATAAAAATTTCAATATCTGTGCCAAATTTTTTGCAAAAACCTCAACTTTGCAAACCTCTAACTATGCCAATTTTTGGCCAATTTCAAAATGTCATGTCTTTTTTTGCTGCTCTGAATGTGAGTTATTAATTGGCATTCAAATATGAAAAACTAATTTCGACCCGATTTTTGAAAAAAATTACAGTGTATAATACACTGTCAAAATTTTCAAAAATCGAGTCGAAGTTTTTTTTTTTTAAATTAAATTCTTTTGATGGCATTTTAAAATATATAAAAATGCAATAAGAAATAGATAAAAATTTTTGAAATCGGTTAAAAATTGTCTAAAATACAGCCTAGGTAAAATCGAAATTTTGACAAAAATTAGACTATTTTTCAAAAAATTCACAAAATTCCCCAGCTGTGCAATCTTTTAAAGTTTTGATGGCATTTAGAAGTAGATAAAAATTCGATAAAAACTGCATTAAAACTTTGAAAATCGGTACAAAATTGTCCTAAATACAGCATTACGAAAATTGCAATTTTCACAATAAAAATTTCAATATCTGTGCCAAATTTTTTGCAAAAACCTCAACTTTGCAAACCTCTAACTATGCCAATTTTTGGCCAATTTCAAAATGTCATGTCTTTTTTTGCTGCTCTGAATGTGAGTTATTAATTGGCATTCAAATATGAAAAACTAATTTCGACCCGATTTTTTGAAAAAAATTACAGTGTATACACTGTCAAAATTTTCAAAAATCGAGTCGAAGTTTTTTTTTTTTAAATTAAATTCTTTTGATGGCATTTTAAAATATATAAAAATGCAATAAGAAATAGATAAAAATTTTTGAAATCGGTTAAAAATTGTCTAAAATACAGCCTAGGAAAAATCGAAATTTTGACAAAAATTAGACTATTTTTCAACAAATTCTCAAAATTCCCCAGCTGTGCAATCTTTTAAAGTTTTGATGGCATTTAAAAGTAGATAAAAATTCGATAAAAACTGCATTAAAACTTTGAAAATCGGTACAAAATTGTCCTAAATACAGCATTACGAAAATTGCAATTTTCACAATAAAAATTTCAATATCTGTGCCAAATTTTTGCAAAAACCTCAACTTTGCAAACCTCTAACTATGCCAATTTTTGGCCAATTTCAAAATGTCATGTCTTTTTTTGCTGCTCTGAATGTGAGTTAATAATTGGCATTCAAATATGAAAAGCTAATTTCGACCCGATTTTTGAAAAAAATTACAGTGTATATATACACTGTCAAAATTTTCAAAAATCGAGTCGAAGTTTTTTTTTTTTAAATTAAATTCTTTTGATGGCATTTTAAAATATATAAAAATGCAATAAGAAATAGATAAAAATTTTTGAAATCGGTTAAAAATTGTCTAAAATACAGCCTAGGAAAAATCGAAATTTTGACAAAAATTAGACTATTTTTCAAAAAATTCTCAAAATTCCCCAGCTGTGCAATCTTTTAAAGTTTTGATGGCATTTAAAAGTAGATAAAAATTCGATAAAAACTGCATTAAAACTTTGAAAATCGGTACAAAATTGTCCTAAATACAGCATTACGAAAATTGCAATTTTCACAATAAAAATTTCAATATCTGTGCCAAATTTTTTGCAAAAACCTCAACTTTGCAAACCTCTAACTATGCCAATTTTTGGCCAATTTCAAAATGTCATGTCTTTTTTTGCTGCTCTGAATGTGAGTTATTAATTGGCATTCAAATCTGAAAAACTAATTTCGACCCGATTTTTGAAAAAAATTACAGTGTATACACTGTCAAAATTTTCAAAAATCGAGTCGAAGTTTTTTTTTTTTAAATTAAATTCTTTTGATGGCATTTTAAAATATATAAAAATGCAATAAGAAATAGATAAAAATTTTTGAAATCGGTTAAAAATTGTCTAAAATACAGCCTAGGAAAAATCGAAATTTTGACAAAAATTAGACTATTTTTCAAAAAATTCTCAAAATTCCCCAGCTGTGCAATCTTTTAAAGTTTTGATGGCATTTAAAAGTAGATAAAAATTCGATAAAAACTGCATTAAAACTTTGAAAATCGGTACAAAATTGTCCTAAATACAGCATTACGAAAATTTCAATTTTCACAATAAAAATTTCAATATCTGTGCCAAAATTTTTGCAAAAACCTCAACTTTGCAAACCTCTAACTATGCCAATTTTTGGCCAATTTCAAAATGTCATGTCTTTTTTTGCTGCTCTGAATGTGAGTTATTAATTGGCATTCAAATCTGAAAAACTAATTTCGACCCGATTTTTGAAAAAAATTACAGTTATACACTGTCAAAATTTTCAAAAATCGAGTCGAAATTTTTTTTTTTAAATTAAATTCTTTTGATGGCATTTTAAAATATATAAAAATGCAATAAGAAATAGATAAAAATTTTTGAAATCGGTTAAAAATTGTCTAAAATACAGCCTAGGAAAAATCGAAATTTTGACAAAAATTAGACTATTTTTCAAAAAATTCTCAAAATTCCCCAGCTGTGCAATCTTTTAAAGTTTTGATGGCATTTAAAAGTAGATAAAATTTCGATAAAAACTGCATTAAAACTTTGAAAATCGGTACAAAATTGTCCTAAATACAGCATTACGAAAATTTCAATTTTCACAATAAAAATTTCAATATCTGTGCCAAATTTTTGCAAAAACCTCAACTTTGCAAACCTCTAACTATGCCAATTTTTGGCCAATTTCAAAATGTCATGTCTTTTTTTGCTGCTCTGAATGTGAGTTATTAATTGGCATTCAAATATGAAAAACTAATTTCGACCCGATTTTTGAAAAAAATTACAGTGTATACACTGTCAAAATTTTCAAAAATCGAGTCGAAGTTTTTTTTTTTTAAATTAAATTCTTTTGATGGCATTTTAAAATATATAAAAATGCAATAAGAAATAGATAAAAATTTTTGAAATCGGTTAAAAATTGTCTAAAATACAGCCTAGGAAAAATCGAAATTTTGACAAAAATTAGACTATTTTTCAAAAAATTCTCAAAATTCCCCAGCTGTGCAATCTTTTAAAGTTTTGATGGCATTTAAAAGTAGATAAAATTTCGATAAAAACTGCATTAAAACTTTGAAAATCGGTACAAAATTGTCCTAAATACAGCATTACGAAAATTTCAATTTTCACAATAAAAATTTCAATATCTGTGCCAAATTTTTTGCAAAAACCTCAACTTTGCAAACCTCTAACTATGCCAATTTTTGGCCAATTTCAAAATGTCATGTCTTTTTTTTGCTGCTCTGAATGTGAGTTATTAATTGGCATTCAAATCTGAAAAACTAATTTCGACCCGATTTTTGAAAAAAATTACAGTGTATACACTGTCAAAATTTTCAAAAATCGAGTCGAAGTTTTTTTTTTTAAATTAAATTCTTTTGATGGCATTTTAAAATATATAAAAATGCAATAAGAAATAGATAAAAATTTTTGAAATCGGTTAAAAATTGTCTAAAATACAGCCTAGGAAAAATCGAAATTTTGACAAAAATTAGACTATTTTTCAAAAAATTCTCAAAATTTCCCAGCTGTGCAATCTTTTAAAGTTTTGATTGCATTTAAAAGTAGATAAAAATTCGATAAAAACTGCATTAAAACTTTGAAAATCGGTACAAAATTGTCCTAAATACAGCATTACGAAAATTGCAATTTTCACAATAAAAATTTCAATATCTGTGCCAAATTTTTTGCAAAAACCTCAACTTTGCAAACCTCTAACTATGCCAATTTTTGGCCAATTTCAAAATGTCATGTCTTTTTTTGCTGCTCTGAATGTGAGTTATTAATTGGCATTCAAATATGAAAAACTAATTTCGACCCGATTTTTGAAAAAAATTACAGTGTATACACTGTCAAAATTTTCAAAAATCGAGTCGAAGTTTTTTTTTTTTAAATTAAATTCTTTTGATGGCATTTTAAAATATATAAAAATGCAATAAGAAATAGATAAAAATTTTTGAAATCGGTTAAAAATTGTCTAAAATACAGCCTAGGAAAAATCGAAATTTTGACAAAAATTAGACTATTTTTCAAAAAATTCTCAAAATTCCCCAGCTGTGCAATCTTTTAAAGTTTTGATGGCATTTAAAAGTAGATAAAAATTCGATAAAAACTGCATTAAAACTTTAAAAATCGGTACAAAATTGTCCTAAATACAGCATTACGAAAATTGCAATTTTCACAATAAAAATTTCAATATCTGTGCCAAATTTTTTGCAAAAACCTCAACTTTGCAAACCTCTAACTATGCCAATTTTTGGCCAATTTAAAAATGTCATGTCTTTTTTTGCTGCTCTGAATGTGAGTTATTAATTGGCATTCAAATCTGAAAAACTAATTTCGACCCGATTTTTGAAAAAAATTACAGTGTATACACTGTCAAAATTTTCAAAAATCGAGTCGAAGTTTTTTTTTTTTAAATTAAATTCTTTTGATGGCATTTTAAAATATATAAAAATGCAATAAGAAATAGATAAACATTTTTGAAATCGGTTAAAAATTGTCTAAAATACAGCCTAGGAAAAATCGAAATTTTGACAAAAATTAGACTATTTTTCAAAAAATTCTTAAAATTCCCCAGCTGTGCAATCTTTTAAAGTTTTGATGGCATTTAAAAGTAGATAAAAATTCGATAAAAACTGCATTAAAACTTTGAAAATCGGTACAAAATTGTCCTAAATACAGCATTACGAAAATTTCAATTTTCACAATAAAAATTTCAATATCTGTGCCAAAATTTTTTCAAAAACCTCAACTTTGCAAACCTCTAACTATGCCAATTTTTGGCCAATTTCAAAATGTCATGTCTTTTTTTGCTGCTCTGAATGTGAGTTATTAATTGGCATTCAAATCTGAAAAACTAATTTCGACCCGATTTTTGAAAAAAATTACAGTGTATTATACACTGTCAAAATTTTCAAAAATCGAGTCGAAGTTTTTTTTTTTTAAATTAAATTCTTTTGATGGCATTTTAAAATATATAAAAATGCAATAAGAAATAGATAAAAATTTTTGAAATCGGTTAAAAATTGTCTAAAATACAGCCTAGGAAAAATCGAAATTTTGACAAAAATTAGACTATTTTTCAAAAAATTCTCAAAATTCCCCAGCTGTGCAATCTTTTAAAGTTTTGATGGCATTTAAAAGTAGATAAAAATTCGATAAAAACTGCATTAAAACTTTAAAAATCGGTACAAAATTGTCCTAAATACAGCATTACGAAAATTGCAATTTTCACAATAAAAATTTCAATATCTGTGCCAAATTTTTTGCAAAAACCTCAACTTTGCAAACCTGTAACTATGCCAATTTTTGGCCAATTTCAAAATGTCATGTCTTTTTTTTGCTGCTCTGAATGTGAGTTATTAATTGGCATTCAAATCTGAAAAACTAATTTCCACCCGATTTTTGAAAAAAATTACAGTGTATACACTGTCAAAATTTTCAAAAATCGAGTCGAAGTTTTTTTTTTTTTAATTAAATTCTTTTGATGGCATTTTAAAATATATAAAAATGCAATAAGAAATAGATAAAAATCTTTGAAATCGGTTAAAAATTGTCTAAAATACAGCCTAGGAAAAATCGAAATTTTGACAAAAATTAGACTATTTTTCAAAAAATTCTCAAAATTCCCCAGCTGTGCAATCTTTTAAAGTTTTGATGGCATTTAAAAGTAGATAAAAATTTGATAAAAACTGCATTAAAACTTTGAAAATCGGTACAAAATTGTCCTAAATACAGCATTACGAAAATTTCAATTTTCACAATAAAAATTTCAATATCTGTGCCAAATTTTTTGCAAAAACCTCAACTTTGCAAACCTCTAACTATGCCAATTTTTGGCCAATTTCAAAATGTCATGTCTTTTTTTTGCTGCTCTGAATGTGAGTTATTAATTGGCATTCAAATCTGAAAAACTAATTTCGACCCGATTTTTGAAAAAAATTACAGTGTATACACTGTCAAAATTTTCAAAAATCGAGTCGAAGTTTTTTTTTTTTAATTAAATTCTTTTGATGGCATTTTAAAATATATAAAAATGCAATAAGAAATAGATAAAAATCTTTGAAATCGGTTAAAAATTGTCTAAAATACAGCCTAGGAAAAATCGAAATTTTGACAAAAATTAGACTATTTTTCAAAAAATTCTCAAAATTCCCCAGCTGTGCAATCTTTTAAAGTTTTGATGGCATTTAAAAGTAGATAAAAATTTGATAAAAACTGCATTAAAACTTTGAAAATCGGTACAAAATTGTCCTAAATACAGCATTACGAAAATTTCAATTTTCACAATAAAAATTTCAATATCTGTGCCAAATTTTTTGCAAAAACCTCAACTTTGCAAACCTCTAACTATGCCAATTTTTGGCCAATTTCAAAATGTCATGTCTTTTTTTGCTGCTCTGAATGTGAGTTATTAATTGGCATTCAAATCTGAAAAACTAATTTCGACCCGATTTTTGAAAAAAATTACAGTGTATACACTGTCAAAATTTTCAAAAATCGAGTCGAAGTTTTTTTTTTTTAAATTAAATTCTTTTGATGGCATTTTAAAATATATAAAAATGCAATAAGAAATAGATAAACATTTTTGAAATCGGTTAAAAATTGTCTAAAATACAGCCTAGGAAAAATCGAAATTTTGACAAAAATTAGACTATTTTTCAAAAAATTCTTAAAATTCCCCAGCTGTGCAATCTTTTAAAGTTTTGATGGCATTTAAAAGTAGATAAAAATTCGATAAAAACTGCATTTAAACTTTGAAAATCGGTACAAAATTGTCCTAAATACAGCATTACGAAAATTTCAATTTTCACAATAAAAATTTCAATATCTGTGCCAAAATTTTTGCAAAAACCTCAACTTTGCAAACCTCTAACTATGCCAATTTTTGGCCAATTTCAAAATGTCATGTCTTTTTTTGCTGCTCTGAATGTGAGTTATTAATTGGCATTCAAATATGAAAAACTAATTTCGACCCGATTTTTGAAAAAATTACAGTGTATACACTGTCAAAATTTTCAAAAATCGAGTCGAAGTTTTTTTTTTTTAAATTAAATTCTTTTGATGGCATTTTAAAATATATAAAAATGCAATAAGAAATAGATAAAAATTTTTGAAATCGGTTAAAAATTGTCTAAAATACAGCCTAGGAAAAATCGAAATTTTGACAAAAATTAGACTATTTTTCAAAAAATTCTCAAAATTCCCCAGCTGTGCAATCTTTTAAAGTTTTGATGGCATTTAAAAGTAGATAAAAATTCGATAAAAACTGCATTAAAACTTTAAAAATCGGTACAAAATTGTCCTAAATACAGCATCACAATAAAAATTTCAATATCTGTGCCAAATTTTTTGCAAAAACCTCAACTTTGCAAACCTCTAACTATGCCAATTTTTGGCCAATTTCAAAATGTCATGTCTTTTTTTGCTGCTCTGAATGTGAGTTATTAATTGGCATTCAAATCTGAAAAACTAATTTCGACCCGATTTTTGAAAAAAATTACAGTGTATACACTGTCAAAATTTTCAAAAATCGAGTCGAAGTTTTTTTTTTTTAAATTAAATTCTTTTGATGGCATTTTAAAATATATAAAAATGCAATAAGAAATAGATAAACATTTTTGAAATCGGTTAAAAATTGTCTAAAATACAGCCTAGGAAAAATCGAAATTTTGACAAAAATTAGACTATTTTTCAAAAAATTCTTAAAATTCCCCAGCTGTGCAATCTTTTAAAGTTTTGATGGCATTTAAAAGTAGATAAAAATTCGATAAAAACTGCATTAAAACTTTAAAAATCGGTACAAAATTGTCCTAAATACAGCATCACAATAAAAATTTCAATATCTGTGCCAAATTTTTGCAAAAACCTCAACTTTGCAAACCTCTAACTATGCCAATTTTTGGCCAATTTAAAAATGTCATGTCTTTTTTTGCTGCTCTGAATGTGAGTTATTAATTGGCATTCAAATCTGAAAAACTAATTTCGACCCGATTTTTGAAAAAAATTACAGTGTATACACTGTCAAAATTTTCAAAAATCGAGTCGAAGTTTTTTTTTTTAAATTAAATTCTTTTGATGGCATTTTAAAATATATAAAAATGCAATAAGAAATAGATAAACATTTTTGAAATCGGTTAAAAATTGTCTAAAATACAGCCTAGGAAAAATCGAAATTTTGACAAAAATTAGACTATTTTTCAAAAAATTCTTAAAATTCCCCAGCTGTGCAATCTTTTAAAGTTTTGATGGCATTTAAAAGTAGATAAAAATTCGATAAAAACTGCATTAAAACTTTGAAAATCGGTACAAAATTGTCCTAAATACAGCATTACGAAAATTTCAATTTTCACAATAAAAATTTCAATATCTGTGCCAAAATTTTTGCAAAAACCTCAACTTTGCAAACCTCTAACTATGCCAATTTTTGGCCAATTTCAAAATGTCATGTCTTTTTTTGCTGCTCTGAATGTGAGTTATTAATTGGCATTCAAATCTGAAAAACTAATTTCGACCCGATTTTTGAAAAAAATTACAGTGTATACACTGTCAAAATTTTCAAAAATCGAGTCGAAATTTTTTTTTTTTAAATTAAATTCTTTTGATGGCATTTTAAAATATATAAAAATGCAATAAGAAATAGATAAAAATTTTTGAAATCGGTTAAAAATTGTCTAAAATACAGCCTAGGAAAAATCGAAATTTTGACAAAAATTAGACTATTTTTCAAAAAATTCTCAAAATTCCCCAGCTGTGCAATCTTTTAAAGTTTTGATGGCATTTAAAAGTAGATAAAAATTCGATAAAAACTGCATTTAAACTTTGAAAATCGGTACAAAATTGTCCTAAATACAGCATTACGAAAATTTCAATTTTCACAATAAAAATTTCAATATCTGTGCCAAAATTTTTGCAAAAACCTCAACTTTGCAAACCTCTAACTATGCCAATTTTTGGCCAATTTCAAAATGTCATGTCTTTTTTTGCTGCTCTGAATGTGAGTTATTAATTGGCATTCAAATCTGAAAAACTAATTTCGACCCGATTTTTGAAAAAAATTACAGTGTATACTGTCAAAATTTTCAAAAATCGAGTCGAAGTTTTTTTTTTTTAAATTAAATTCTTTTGATGGCATTTTAAAATATATAAAAATGCAATAAGAAATATATAAAAATTTTGAAATCGGTTAAAAATTGTCTAAAATACAGCCTAGGAAAAATCGAAATTTTGACAAAAATTAGACTATTTTTCAAAAAATTCTCAAAATTCCCCAGCTGTGCAATCTTTTAAAGTTTTGATGGCATTTAAAAGTAGATAAAAATTCGATAAAAACTGCATTAAAACTTTGAAAATCGGTACAAAATTGTCCTAAATACAGCATTACGAAAATTTCAATTTTCACAATAAAAATTTCAATATCTGTGCCAAAATTTTTGCAAAAACCTCAACTTTGAAAACCTCTAACTATGCCAATTTTTGGCCAATTTCAAAATGTCATGTCTTTTTTTGCTGCTCTGAATGTGAGTTATTAATTGGCATTCAAATCTGAAAAACTAATTTCGACCCGATTTTTGAAAAAAATTACAGTGTATACACTGTCAAAATTTTCAAAAATCGAGTCGAAATTTTTTTTTTTTATTAAATTCTTTTGATGGCATTTTAAAGTATATAAAAATGCAATAAGAAATAGATAAAAATTTTTGAAATCGGTTAAAAATTGTCTAAAATACAGCCTAGGAAAAATCGAAATTTTGACAAAAATTAGACTATTTTTCAAAAAATTCTCAAAATTCCCCAGCTGTGCAATCTTTTAAAGTTTTGATGGCATTTAAAAGTAGATAAAAATTCGATAAAAACTGCATTAAAACTTTGAAAATCGGTACAAAATTGTCCTAAATACAGCATTACGAAAATTGCAATTTTCACAATAAAAATTTCAATATCTGTGCCAAATTTTTTGCAAAAACCTCAACTTTGCAAACCTCTAACTATGCCAATTTTTGGCCAATTTCAAAATGTCATGTCTTTTTTTCCTGCTCTGAATGTGAGTTATTAATTGGCATTCAAATCTGAAAAACTAATTTCGACCCGATTTTTGAAAAAAATTACACTGTCAAAATTTTCAAAAATCGAGTCGAAGTTTTTTTTTTTTTAATTAAATTCTTTTGATGGCATTTTAAAATATATAACCAGAAGGCCGGGCTAACTTCGGCCATGCCGAAGTTTGTATACCCTTGCAAGCTCTTGTGTTACTAGATCTCTAAAAAGAGTTATCTAAATGTAAAGACCCTGGTGTCAAAATCCGTTTTTACACGCCATAGCACGGCTCGCATACATATGCATGTATGTAGACATGCAGCATGCAATTTTTTCATATGTTTGTATGACAGCTATATGATATAGTCATCCGATTTTGATCAAATTTACCCTAATTATAGCTTTTTATGTGAAAATGTCATTTACTTAGTTTGACGATGATCGCTCAAGAAACAAAAAAGTTTCTAGAAGAAAAACTATTTTTGGTCCGATTGTTCCTATGGGAGCTATATAATATAGTAGTCCGATCTTGATCAAATTTCGCACGGATGTTTGGATGTATAGTAAACTGCCAAATGTTACGTTTTATGATAATCGGGTGAAAAAGAAAGAAGTTATTGATCTAAAACTCATTTTTCGACCGATGGTTCCTATGGGAGCTATATGATATAGTTGTTCGATCCGGATGAATCCGAGATATACAATGCCTGCAGTATATACAAGACTCCGTGCAAAGTTTCAGATCTGTAGCTATAGCGGTTTCGGAGGAGAAGCTGTTGATCCAGACAGACAGACAGACAGACAGACAGACGGACAGACGGACAGACAGACGGACAAACGGATTTGAACTCGTCTTGTCATCCTGATCAAGAATATATATACTTTATATGGTCGGAGATGCCTCCTTCTATGCGTTGCACACTTCTGACCAAAATTAATATACCCTTTTTGCAAGGGTATAAAAATGCAATAAGAAATAGATAAAAATTTTTGAAATCGGTTAAAAATTGTCTAAAATACAGCCTAGGAAAAATCGAAATTTTGACAAAAATTAGACCATTTTTCAAAAAATTCTCAAAATTCCCCAGCTGTGCAATCTTTTAAAATTAAATTCTTTTGATGGCATTTTAAAATATATAAAAATGCAATAAGAAATAGATAAAAATTTTTGAAATCGGTTAAAAATTGTCTAAAATACAGCCTAGGAAAAATCGAAATTTTGACAAAAATTAGACTATTTTTCAAAAAATTCTCAAAATTCCCCAGCTGTGCAATCTTTTAAAGTTTTGATGGCATTTAAAAGTAGATAAAAATTCGATAAAAACTGCATTAAAACTTTGAAAATCGGTACAAAATTGTCCTAAATACAGCATTACGAAAATTTCAATTTTCACAATAAAAATTTCAATATCTGTGCCAAAGTTTTTGCAAAAACCTCAACTTTGCAAACCTCTAACTATGCCAATTTTGGCCAATTTCAAAATGTCATGTCTTTTTTTGCTGCTCTGAATGTGAGTTATTATCTGAAAAACTAATTTCGACCCGATTTTTGAAAAAAATTACAGTGCAATCTTTTAAAGTTTTGATGGCATTTAAAAGTAGATAAAAATTCGATAAAAACTGCATTAAAACTTTGAAAATCGGTACAAAATTGTCCTAAATACAGCATTACGAAAATTGCAATTTTCACAATAAAAATTTCAATATCTGTGCCAAAATTTTTGCAAAAACCTCAACTTTGCAAACCTCTAACTATGCCAATTTTTGGCCAATTTCAAAATGTCATGTCTTTTTTTGCTGCTCTGAATGTGAGTTATTAATTGGCATTCAAATCTGAAAAACTAATTTCGACCCGATTTTTGAAAAAAATTACAGTGTATACACTGTCAAAATTTTCAAAAATCGAGTCGAAATTTTTTTTTTTTAATTAAATTCTATTGATGGCATTTTAAAATATATAAAAATGCAATAAGAAATAGATAACAAATTTTGAAATCGGTTAAAAATTGTCTAAAATACAGCCTAGGAAAAATCGAAATTTTGACAAAAATTAGACTATTTTTCAAAAAATTCTCAAAATTCCCCAGCTGTGCAATCTTTTAAAGTTTTGATGGCATTTAAAAGTAGATAAAAATTCGATAAAAACTGCATTAAAACTTTGAAAATCGGTACAAAATTGTCCTAAATACAGCATTACGAAAATTTTAATTTTGACAATAAAAATTTCAATATCTGTGCCAAAATTTTTGCAAAAACCTCGACTTTGCAAACCTCTAACTATGCCAATTTTTGGCCAATTTCAAAATGTCATGTCTTTTTTTGCTGCTCTGAATGTGAGTTATTAATTGGCATTCAAATCTAAAAAACTAATTTCGACCCGATTTTTGAAAAAAATTACAGTGTATACACTGTCAAAATTTTCAAAAATCGAGTCGAAATTTTTTTTTTTTAATTAAATTCTATTGATGGCATTTTAAAATATATAAAAATGCAATAAGAAATAGATAACAAATTTTGAAATCGGTTGAAAATTGTCTAAAATACAGCCTAGGGAAAATCGAAATTTTGACCAAAATTAGACAATTTTTCAAAAAATTCTCAAAAATCCCCAGCTGTGAAATCTTTTAAAGTTTTGATAGCAATATAAAGTAGATAAAAATTCGATAAAAACTACATTAAAACTTTGAAAATCAGTAGAAAATTGTTCTTAATACAGCTTTAGGAATGTTAAAGTATTTTTAGAGCAGCGAAATAAGACAAAGTAAAAAGATATCAAAGTTTATTCTCTTCCTAGTCGTAAATCGCACTGAAAAACCCGGCAAAAACACAAAATCCTTCATATCTCAGATCCCCGCAGAGCACATCTTTCACACATCCTTTACATCGAGATCCTTTAAAGATGTTTTTTTATTTCAGTTCACTATAAGACTTTCTGATACTGCCAATCGACACCCGGATCGTCCATGAAATGGGTGATTGTTTCTTCAATGCACATCGATAATCTTGCTATCAAAACCAACATCGATCACTGTGCTGATATGACCTCGAAGAAGTTATAATTTTTTCAAACCGCATCGATTGTCATTAAAAAAGTAAAGTGCATCTCAGAATGCACGACATGTCGTGAAAAGTTCGTTTTTCTCAGTTTTCTTTCCCGTCCTGGAAAGGACCTATAAGAAAGAACAAGAACAGGCTGATTGTACTATGGGGTGCTGAGTTTTTAAGCAGTTACAATCAATACTCGCGATTTATTGATACATTCTGCTCGTTCCTGGGACGGTTACGTGTGTCCTTCGCTAACAAAAAACATAAGTCCGCTGAATCCGTCAAATCGGCCAACGTCAGCAATAGAAACATATATTCTTATAAATATATAACTTCAATAAATCAAACTTTGGTCTTAATATAGTAAATTTTGTTTCCTATGCTGTATTGATATTCCCTTTGAACATATTGAAAAAAACTATTTTGTCTCAACTTACTCATTTATCCGTTATGACAAGATTTACGTTGCGATGCAAAATTTTCATTTTTTTTCCATTGATCATTCCTTGTAGTTTTTTAGCTTTACGTTAAATTAGAACTTGATTTTATACATTTCAATAAAAAGCGTTGTATTTATTTATAAGATTACAATGAAAAGATTGCATATAAATTATCATAAGGTATGGAAACACAAGAGCTGTTCTTAAAAGACATATGAAATAAATAAGATCTAAATTAAAATTTATTTATTAATTTTTTTATTAAATTAAATACTTAAGAGCTATAACTATATTTAGGATATAATATATGTCTAAGGGGGTTGTTCATATTTATTCATGAATTTAAAGCGTATTTCTAATGCTCAAGTGACTGAAATTTTGTCCAATTTAATATGTTTCTACGAATAATATTTATTTATTTATAATTTTTCTTAATATCAACGCGGCTTGTTGACAATTAAAAAAAAAAAATATCGTTCTCTACTAGGGGTGCTATGATTTTCAGTCAGTCGAGCAATAGCCATAGCTTACAGTTGTTTTAATTGCAAATTTTACTTCAGTTTTTATCAGTTGATCTAAAAAAGTGCTATTTGTAAACTACCGTTCTTCACTACCAAAAAGGCATTTGTGCATATTCAGCTCAAACGCATTTAAGTGAATTTCAAAATCAATCCGTTAAAAACTATGCAATTGTTCGTGGTTTTTTTGTAAAATTGCTATAAAAACTAGTTTCGTTCGTTTCTCCATTATTACACGTACACATATCGTATATAAAAGTATAAAAGCTTGGAAAAGTTAATAGAAGATTGTTTCGTTTTCTCCACTCCAACTCTAAATTTCAATTCAATCTGATGCGATCTTATTGGGTTTTGCTCGTGTGCATGTGCGTTAGGCGGATCTCGTTGCTCTTACAACAAAAGAAGACTAGAAGCAACAATTATACACAAAAAAAATAATAATGTTTAAAATAAAGTGACTAAAATACTATAAAAGCGCATTTGAAGAAAAGATATTGCTATTAAAACAAACAAAAAGAAACGATTGTCCAGTAGCCAACGGCGCGCCGTAGCTTCGTAACGCCATTGATTGCATATCGGATCGGATGATGTTAATTTGATTTGAGAGTCTCCTGAAAGCGATTGCGGGGGCACAATGAACGGCCTTACAAGGCACGCGCGACGCTGCTATGGGTTCATAACCGGGTGTTACAAATACAAATACATAAGTAATTCAATTTTAGTGAGCGCATTCTAAATTAATTGCACCTATACTAAGTATACAGTACAATATCACTGGTTGCTTCGTCACCGTAACCTAATCCGAAACAAATTGTCGTAACTCAATTGAACGAGTGCGGATGATATCGACGAAGTATCATGCGATATTTTTCCCATTATTCCATTAGTTTTGGCACCTAAGTTATTCTGTATCGTTCGTTCTGGTTCTAAATCTGTTCTCTATTGTTCTCTGGTTGTGGTCTTCTTGTGTTTTGTTTTGTTGTATTGGTTTCTTTGTCTGTTGTTTCCATGTGATTGTTTGTCTGCAGGACTTAAAAATTAGTTAAAATTATATTTAGTGAGCATGGCTGGTGGTTCATCTTTTGCGTCCCGATGCCACAGCTGCCATCACTTGCTGCATGGTTGGCTCGGGCACACATTGCTGCGGGTCGCACTTCATCTTGCCATCGCCGCCGCAACTGAAAGTTGGTGGATAGAAACAAATGAGCATTATAACAGATTTCGATCTGTGGTGAAGTGCTTAGTGGTTGTGGAACTTACGTGCAGCTAATGCAGGGACCACTCGTCGACTCGATGGGCTCGCCCACCTTGTAGGAACGGCCGTTGATGAGGCAACCGGTATGCTTCACAGCTTCGCCGTGGGAGTAGTTCAGGAAATGTGGGGGCAGTGTGGTACTTGTAGTTGTCGTGCTCGTCGTTATGTTAAGCACAGCAGCCATCGAAACGGGGCACTCGTAGCGAGGACAGCAGAATCCAGAGATGGGTTCTTCGTGACATCCGGCAATTGGTGGTGGGCAAGATTGTTGCAGGCAAATGATGTCGCTTCTGAAGCAGAAACAGAAGTCGCAAGGATCGTCGCGTGGTATTTGTTGGGCGGATACGTAAAGTTTGCCAGCATATCGGCAGGTGCCTGGTCCGAAAACTTCTTCTTCGTCATATTCGTCCTCGTACTGTGGTGGATTACCATAGCTGGGTGGTGTAATAGGTTCGTGCTGTGGACTAGACGCTGCGGTCGTGGTGTGAGGTTCCTCTGTTGTGGTTGATGTGGTTGTTGGCTCTTTTGTGATCTGTTTAGTAGGAGCGGTCTCAGTTTCGCCTTCCTCACCGACTCTATCATCGATAATCGGTCGCTTTGTCGAGCTGGCCATCTGGAACAGTGGATGCACAGTCGAAGCGATAGGTGTCTCGGCATGTTCCGTGGCAACTTCCTCGCTAGAGGTCTCGGCAGACGTTTCGTCATGGGCCGCAGGCACTGCTGTCGTCTGAGGTATCTCTGAAACCACCGCTGGCACTTCGGGCTCATGATGTTCGGGTTTCTTTTCACCGGCCTCGGTGACTGGCTCTTCAGACTCTGTAGATTCGGCGCTGTCTTCGTCCTTGCGTGTGGGCTGAGTGGCTGCAACTTGTTCCTCTTCTGACTCAACTGATTCATCTCCGTCTTCGGTGGAGTCCAGGCTAGGTTGAACTGCTGGAGCTGAGGTGGTCTTGTCCTCCTCGTGTGATGGCTTAATGCTGTGGATTTCTGTTTCCGGTACTTCAGTTGATTTTTCAGTTTCTGGTGTGGGGATGGCTGTTGATGACTCAAACTCATCATCCTTGACTGGAGCTTGTGGAATTTTATCTGTAGTTTGTTCTTGGGTTGGTGGCCCATGTTTTCCACCTGTAGCCTTATCAGTGGTGTCTTCAGATTCAACTGATTCTGTACTCTCTTCGCCCACATCTTCTGATGGCTGAGGTTGTTGACTAGGTTTGCTTGTTACTTTAATGGCATGATCAACAGGAGCAACTGTGACTGGAGTCTTTTCAGTGTCTTCAGAAGAAGCTGGCTCAACAGTAGGAGTTTCTTCGTCTTCAGAGTGAGGTGCAACAGTTTGTGACATGACTTCCTCCATTGGCTTCTTATCGAATTCTTCCGAAGCAGGAATATCGATTGGAGCAACAGTAGAGCCAGTTTCAATGTCAACAGGCCGTTTAGTTGTGGGAACCATGGGAGCACCATCTTCGCTCTCTTCATCTTTTTCTGATGGAGGTGCGAAGGTACTTGATTCTGCAACATCGGCTTCTTTCTTGTCATCAATAGGTGACGGTGTTGTGGCCTTCGTATTATCAGAATCATCATCATCACTAGCCACTTGGCTGGGTGCAATAGTAGCTTCTTCTTGTTCTTCTTCTTCAGAGGTTTGTGAAGGCTCTTTGTTTGTTTCTTGAACTGGTAGATCAGTTGTTGCTTCTTGTTCGCTCTTAGTGGGTTCCTGCGCAATTGGTTTCTTATCATCGGCTGGCTTCTCCTCACTCTCTTCAGCTGGAAGGGCAGTTGTTGCTTCTTGTTCATCCTTGGAGGGCTCTTTTTCAGCAATCTTTTTGGCATCGTCGTTTTCTTCGTCACTCTCTTCAGCTGGAAGGGCAGTTGTAGCTTCTGGTACTTCCTGGGAGGGCTCCTTTTCAATTGGTTTCTTGTCAGCGACTGTCTCCTTGTCACTCTCTTCAGCTGGAAGTGCAGTTGTGGTTTCCTGTTCTTCCTTGGAAGGCTCCTTTTCAACTGGTTTCTTGTCATCGGCTGGCTCCTTGTCACTCTCTTCAGCTGGAAGTGCAGTTGTGGCTTCCTGTTCTTCTTTAGTAGGCTCCTTTTCAGCAGGCTTCTTGTCACTCTCTTCAGCTGGAAGTGCAGTTGTGGCTTCCTGTTCTTCTTTAGAAGGCTCCTTTTCAGCAGGCTTCTTGACATCGTCACGTTCTTCGTCACTCTCTTCAGCTGGAAGGGCAGTTGTGACTTCATGTTCTTCCTTAGAAGGCTCCTTTTCAAATGGTTTCTTGTCATCGGCTGGCTTCTCCTCACTCTCTTCAGATGGAAGGGCAGTTGTTGCTTCTTGTTCTTCCTTGGAAGGCTCCTTTTCAAATGGTTTCTTGTCATCGGCTGGCTTCTCCTCACTCTCTTCAGCTGGAAGGGCAGTTGTTGCTTCTTGTTCTTCCTTGGAAGGCTTCTTTTCAGCCGGCTTTTTGGCATCTTCACGTTCTTCGTCACTCTCTTCACTTGGAAGGGCAGTTGTAGCTTCTGGTACTTCCTTGGAGGGCTCCTTTTCAATTGGTTTCTTGTCAGCAACTGTCTCCTTGTCACTCTCTTCAGATGGAAGTGCAGTTGTCGCTTCCGGTTCTTCCTTGGAAGGCTCCTTTTCAACTTGTTTTTTGTCATCGGCCGGCTTCTGCTCACTCTCTTCAGCTGGAAGTGCGGTTGTTGCTTCCTGTTCTTCCTTAGAAGGCTCCTTTTGAGCAGGCTTCTTGACATCGTCACTCTCTTCAGCTGGAAGTGCAGTTGTTGCTTCCTGTTCTTCCTTAGAAGGCTCTTTTTCAGTAGTCTTCTTGACATCGTCACGTTCTTCGTCACTCTCTTCAGCTGGAATGGCAGTCGTGGCTTCATGTTCTTCCTTGGAAGGCTCCTTTTCAAATGGTTTCTTGTCTTCGGCTGGCTCCTTGTCACTCTCTTCAGATGGAAGGGCAGTTGTGGCATCATGTTCTTCTTCCTTGGAAGGCTCCTTTTCAAATAGTTTCTTGTCACCGGCTGGCTCCTTGTCACTCTCTTCAGCTGGAATAGCAGTTGTGGCTTCATGTTCTTCTTCCTTAGAAGGCTCCTTTTCAAATAGTTTCTTGTCACCGGCTGGCTCCTTGTCACTCTCTTCAGCTGGAAGTGCAGTTGTGGCTTCTGGCTCCTCCTTGGAAGGCTCCTTTTCAATTGGTTTTTTGTCAGCGGATTCTTGAACAGGCAGTACAGTGGCGGATTCTTGTTCTTCCTTTGAGGGTTCCTTCTCAGATGGTTTTTCTTCTGATTCTTCAATTGATGCAACAGTGACCTGTTCCTCCTCGTCTTTTCCATCAGCTGCCGGGGTACGAGCTGTTGATGATACGTCTTCACTTTCATCTTCCGAGGATGACGGCACAGTTGTGGATTCACCTTCTTTACCTGGTTTTTCTTCAACCTCATTTTCTGATGAAGGTTTCTGTGTTTCTTTTTCTTCATCTTGTTTGGTCGATGGAGATGGAGTTGTAGGCAATGGAACAAGCTTCTGTGGTGAAATGTTTGTCGTAGATAGAGTGTCTTCTGAGCTTTCTTCTGTTTCATCAGATGACGCTGAAGGTACCTTCTCGTCCGATGGTTTCGAAGTTTCTTCTTCAGAGATAGGAGAAACAGTTGTAAGCTTGTCAGAATCTTCAGCAGATTCTGGAATCTTAGATGGTTCTTCTTCAGATATTGGGGAAACCGTTGTGGCATCAACCTTTTCTTCGGGCTTGAGAATCTTATGTGATTCTCCAGTAGGTTTATCTTCCTCAGATGGAATATCTGTAGAAACATCCAATTCGTCGTCATGGATTGGTGCTGAGGTAGACTCTGGTTCTTTGTCAGCAACAACGGGAGCAAGGGTTGTGTCAGTCTCCAGCTTGGTTTCTTGCTCAGTGGAAGAAGGTACAATTTCTTCAAAGACAGGAAGTTTGGGAATTCCAGTCGTATCTTCAGCAAGAGATGGTGCTGCCGTTGTGAAGTCCAAGGTATCGGAGTCTTCTTCTGATGGCTTGGATGGCACGTGAGTCTTTTTCTTCTCTGGTTCCTCGGCGGAAATTTCTTCTGTTGAGGATATTTCCTCTTCTTCAGAGGGCAAACCTGGAGTGGCACCCAGTTTATCCTCTTTGTCCTTTTCACTTTCTTCTGTAGATGTTGAAGAAGGTAACTCTTCGTCTTGAGGCTTCTTAGTGCCAACATCTTCAGAAACTGAAGGAGATGTTGTAACAGCCTCTGGGCTTTCTTTGCGTTCATCTGTCGATGGAACATCCTTATCAACAGCAACAGGAGAAATAGTTGTTGCCCGGTCTGTTTCTGGTTCGATTTCATTTTCGGCGGAGGCTGATGTTGAGCTTTCTTCTTCTTTAATCGAAGGAATAGTGGTTGGCGATACATTTTTATCGACAGCTTGTGGGATTTGGGTAACTTCCAGTAATTCTTCCTCCTCAGACGATGGTGAAACTGTTGTAATCTTATCAATGGTAGGTACAGGAGCAGCAGTAGCACCCATTCTTTCGCCTTCCTCCTCGCTGATTTCATTATCGGAGATTGCTGGCGACGATGTAGATGCTTCATCAGGCGTTTCTTTATCTTCTTCAGAAGGTGATACTGTCGTTGCAGCCGGCTCCTTCTGAGATGGCTTCTGTTCAATGCCAGTCTCAGTGGACGATTCCTCTTCCACGGGTTTGGTAGGCTCATCTTCTGATTTAGCTGGAGCGGCGGTAGTAGGCAAAGGTGGTAGCCGTTCGGATTTCTTGTCGCTATCAGCATCTTCAATTTCTGTGGAAATCGTTGTAGCTTCTGGAATTTCATCAGATTTCGATGGAGCGATTGTTGGGAATTTGTCCGAGTCTTCAGCATCAGTGGGTTTGCTGGTAGATAATTCTGGAATCTTTTCTGGTGTTGAAAGCTCTGTGTTATCTTCGTCCAACAAGGGGCTAGCCGTGGTCTCAGTAAATATGTTCTCTTCCTTCTTTGGTGTCTCCTCTTCAGTTGGTTTTTCGTCTGATGATGGAGATGGCGTCTGAGCAGAAGGCTCTTCTGGAGTCTTTTTGGTATCATCATCGATAGATGGCTCTCCACTTTCACTTTCGGTATGCTCTTCATCATCTGCTTCAGGTTTGTGCTCAGGCTCCTTTTCAAGGGGCTTTTGAATCTTCTTTTCCACATCAGGTTGCATCGTTTCCTTATCTTCTGGTGTTGTACCAGCAGAATGGTCGGGAATAACTGTTGTTGCTTCTGAAACTTCCTCATCGGGCTTGACATGTGACATAGGTTTTTCAGTTATGCCAGAAGGCATAATAACATCCTTGGGTATTTCTTCAGTACTAACATCCACTTCACTGTCATCGACAGGCTTAACAGTTGCAGATTCATCCTTCTCTTCCTCGCAAATGTAAGTTGGACAGCAACCATCAAGAAGGTCAGTAGCCAAGACGCACTTCTCTCTATTTTCAGGTATTTTGCATTCCATTGGCTGACAGGAAACAATGCTGCTGACGCACTTACAGGATACATCGCAGGGTGTTGTGGCTGGTACGCTAGTGTTATTGGCATAGGTTTTACCCTCAACCAAACAGTCACCTTCTCCTGGAATGACTGCTGGTAGCTGCATGTCAGGAAGTGCTTCAGAGGAACTCTCCTCCTCGGCACTAGGTTCCACGGTAGTTTTCTCAGGCACAAAGTCATCACGGCTGTCGATTGAAGCAACAGTTGGTCTTGCTGTGCTACTTGATTCAGCGTCAATCTCAGTGGTAGTCTTTGATGGCACTTCCTGGGATGATGCCTGGGTACTGGCTTCTTCTTCATCAAATTTAGGAGCGCTGGTGCTAGAAACAGACTCAGGGATTTCCGTTGAATCCGACTCGCCAGCAGGTGGTAGATAAACTGGAGTAGGTTTATCGGTTGAGACACCCTCATCTTTTTCTGGGACAGCAGTTGTGTCCTCAGATTCAAGCACGGATGGAACAATATCAGACTTGGTGGGTACTTTATCGGTGCTTTCTTCTTCATCAACAGATGGCTGCTCTTGTTTGTCGAGTGGCGCACTGGTGGATGTTTCTTCATCTTCTTTCTCTTTCTCTGCTGAAGCTGTAGTAGATTCACCATCCTTAGTTTTCTCTGTTGAAGCCAAAGAGTGCTCATCTTCAGGCAAACGGTCAGTGGATTGCTCAATTTCTTTGGGTCCTTCAGTATGTTCCTCTTCTTGGGCAGGCTTCTTATCAGCATTCTGCTCGTCGATTTCACTGGGCACAGTCGCTGCTTCTCCAACATCATCATCACCATGGACAGGTGCGCTTGTAGTGCTGCCTGTTGCAGGTTCCTCTTGCTTAGAAACATCTTCGGTACTAACACCTTCGGTAGACGAGGCGATAGGGGAGGCAATTGTCGTTGCGTCTTGCTCCTTATCTTTAGTATCGTCTTCATCTTCCTGCTCGGCAGACAAGTCGGTGGTGTTTTCAATATTGTCAGTATGTTCTTCCACAGATTTGGGTGTGGTTGGCTTAGCAGACTCATCGTCATCACTGACATCCTCCGCTGGAGTTGTGGCCTTGGCAATGTCTTGCTCACTAGAAACTGACACTTGGCCGGCAGGAGTTGTTTCCTTAACAATTTCCTCATCTGCAGATATTGGCGATGCTGGTGTGATAGTATCATCTTCAGGTTCACTGCTATCCAGCTCTGAGGGAACTGTGGGCTTAGCAATGTCCTTTTCAATATCACCAGCAGGTGATGAAGTCTTAATATCCTCATCTTCAGCTTCGCTACTGGATTGTTCTGTCTGAGGGGTTGTTTCTTTGACGGTATCATCATGTTCATCTTGTTCAGCAGAAGGAGTTGTGTCCTTAACGGTTTCATCATGATCCGCAGAAGGAGTTGTGTCCTTAGCGGTTTCCTCTTGATCCGCAGAAGGAGTTGTAATTTTAACACTTTCATCATGTTCGGCAGAAGGAGTCGTAGCCTTGACGGTTTCGTCTTGTTCGCCAGAAGGAGTTGTATCCTTAATGGTTTCTTCTGGTTTCTTTTCACCACTGCCTTCTTCGGTATGTTCTTCTGCTTCGTCCTCACCGCTACCTTCCTCAACGGAAGCCGATGTTGTGGGCTTAAGGGATTCCTCATCAGAGCTAACCTTTTCAGTTGAAGCAGGTGTTGTAGGTGCGACACTTTCCTTCTCACCACCAACAACATCATCAGCCTTAGATGGTTTAGATGCATCCTCCTCCTCCTCGCTGGATACAGCAGACGGCGTAGTCTTGGCCACATCATCTTCCTTTTCAATTTCTCCCTCACCGCTAGCATCCTCAGCTGGTGCTGCTGTCGCCTGTTCGGTTGAGCTTGAAACATCAATTCTGCTATCAGCGACAGCGGTCGAAGACTCAGGCTCGAAGGAGAAGTCCTTCTCATCTGATGCCCGAATTGGAGCGCTTGTCGTGGTGCTAGAGGATGTGGTGGTGGCACTATCTTCTTCAGCTTCACCGCTACCCAAATCCTCGGAAGGTACATCAGTGGCGCTCTCCTTATCCTTCTCCTTCTCCTTTTCTTCGTCATCAATGTGCTCCTGGAGATCAACGTCCTCCTTAGGTATTTCACCGTGTATGTCCTTAGCCGGAGCTGAAGTTGTGATGCCAACATCCTCTTGTCCAATCTCGGTTGGTGCGGAGGTGACCTCAATGATCTCGGTAGTGGCACTATCATCCTCACACACATAATTGCTGGGGCAACACTCGCCCTCTGCCGCCGGCATGGCCTTACAGGACTTGCCGAAAGAGGCCACCATGGGCATTTCACATTGCTGCACGGCACAGACAATATCTCCACGCATGCAATAGCAGTGCTCACAAGGATTCTTGCCCTTAATCGATGCACCATCGGCAAAGATGTCTCCATTGTGTATACAGTCGGTCGAGACGGCAGGCATCATGGTTGTTGGTAGTATATAGCCAGGTGTTGGACGCACTGTGGTCGTTGTGCTGGAGTGATCCTCCAATTCCAAAACATCATTTTCATGATCTGAAAAAGACCGCAGATTAAAGCTTGAGTTGAAAAGAAAAAAAGAGTTGAACTTACCGCAGCTATAACGCACGGGGCAACAGGAGCCCTTGTTGTAGATGGGTGTGCAGCCTTCCACATGCAGAGTGCACTCCTGCATGACACATTTTGTCTGATTGTTAATGCAATAGCATAGCTCACAGGGTTTATTTGGATTCGATGGAACCTGAGCGCCCTCTGGATAGAACTTCTCCTCAATACTGCAGCCAAATTTCTCCGGTATGCTCAATTCAGTGCCCGGTTCAGGCACATGATACGGAACATCAACAGGAACTAAAGAAATTGGGGGAATTTTTATGAGCATATGATCTCCAAAGATCTGTGTCACAACTTACCCTCTGGACAGGTTATAATAGGGCAACACTGATCCTCCCGCTTCTCAACAATGCAATCGTGCCCAATGGGCTTGGTGAACGGGCAGACGCGCAGATAGCACATCAGCATACGATTGTGGCAGGTGCAGTTGAGACACGGCTCATTGGTCATGATGCGATCGCCCTCGTTATAGTGGGCATAGTTATAGTAGCAGCCTTCTGCAAATAATACAGAGCAAAAAACAAGAAAATGCAATCTCACATTACGAACTGCATGCACGCTTCAAACTAAGTAACTAGAACGGAGCCTGGGAATATTTTTTTGCCCTAAACAATGCCTCGTTCTTGCCTACTTAATAGGTATTCTAGGTATTAGCCATGCAAACAGGCCAACTACAACTCCAACTCCAACTCCATCTATTCATGTGGGCTACTGTGTCGCCTGAGCCTATAAATTAAACTTAGCGCCATCAACTGTCATAACTACATAATACGTGCCAAGTAGTCGACAATTTTTACTGCTCATCAATGTCGTTAAACAATAGCCAAAGTCCAGTGAGTTTATCGCGATTTAACATATGCACACAACTCAGTCAGTCTGTCTGTCTGTCGGTCTCTATGACTACCTAATTTAGTGACGTCCACCCGCAATAAATTTCACATCCACATCATTAACACGTTAAGCCCCGGCAGTTATTTAACCTGTATCACGGCATGGCTAGACCATTTTTTTTTGATTGAAATCTTTGGCGTCTTTTGTCTGTCTGGCGCTCACGTTTTCCACATAACTCGTAAAAAAAAAAAAAAACGCTATGCTTATATCTTTATGTTTCAATTTGTTGTTGTTCTATGTCTCTTTTCACACCTCATCTAACTGGTTAATGGAGTCGCGTTTGGGCCTTATGACAGCTCAGTGATTGAGAATGGTCAGCGCTCGATTTGATAATTTGAAGCTGATTAGGGGCTTAAATTATTCTACCAAAAAGGCTAAGCTACATAGGTGAATGCACCATTACGTTAGTTATTTAATTAATTAACCCATAAATTAATTGAAGTCGTTTAGATAAATATCAAAGTATTAAGTAAAATTTACTGATTAACTGAGTTAATTCTTTAAGAAATCATTTTTTCACCATTGTTCTTCTTTTTTTTCAAATGCAAGGGTTTTTATGAGCTATATAATTCCATTTCGATATAACGGTTTAAGCCACAATCAATCAGTTACTTAAAGACTGCATTTCCTGGCTATAAAATAATAACCAGAAGTCGATCCAAGATCGTTCGATCATAGGCTTTAATTCAAGTGTCTCTCTATAGTTCGTCATGCTATATAAAATAAAATAAAAATTCTCGCACTATTCTCTTACCCGAATACTGTTGGATCTCTGTGTATTCCTGCAACGGTGCTGCAAAGAGAAGAAGGTGGGGGGAAACATTTTGTTATTATTATTTTATGAAATGCCATAGTTATTTTTTGCCTCTATTACGATAGAATTTTATGATGGCCATATCCGTTAGCCATGGCCATAATAAATTCATTTATCTATTGCAGCAAATGCCAAACTCTAATTGTAGCTGCATGCAATTGAAATTAGACTTTGGACGTGGCTTGTGAAACTTGCGTAGGCCAGGCCAGGCCAACCAGGCTAGCTCCTGTCTCTGGCCAGGGCCTGATAACAGGGCCCGTAGATGCCGCTGGCCGGTAGCAACGAAATTGCAGCAGCAGCCATGGCCAGAAGAAGGTTGGCTTTGTGTGCGTGCAACGTGTTATTACCACATAATCAAAATGTAGCCAAGATGCTGCAGCAGCACAGAACAGCACAGAATATCCCAGAAATAATGGCACATAGCACTGGTTCCAGGTTCCTGCCATGAACATGGTTAGCCTGCGTGTGTCCCACACTGGGCCAAAGAGCCAAGAGCCTCTGAAAAATGGCTCAAACAAATTGTTTAAGCTGACAGTTAGCCTTACTGGTCACTTGTTGCTGGTGTGTGCCAGGTAAAAATCATTTGACAAATTGCATTTTTATGAATTGCCTTGTTGTTGTTGTGGTTGTTGCAACCTGTGGTGTCTAACCCATACGGGTGATTAATTGGCCACAGTTGAAGAGTGGACAATTTAACACATATTTCATGCGAGTGTTTTAATTTCCGGGATTACTGGAGGAGTTCCAGTTCCAGTTAATAGAAATGCAAAACCCTTACAGTTTGTTTGGGCTGAATTTTATGCATGAGTCCAACTTATGACCAAGTCATCAAGTTACAAATAGGAGTAGCAGTTGCTATCTCTTTTCATCATGGATGAAAAACTAACGGATGTAAATTACATTTTATGCGGTAAGAACAACAACACGACCGAACCTGGCAACGCATAAAAATTCACACATTAACTGTTAAGGATTGCCAGACATGAAGAGGAAGAGAAAGAGGGAGATGCAGATGCAGATGCAGATGGAGGAGCTCGCAAGAAGGAAGAGATATTCGCCACTTGACTGGCTCTGGCAGTGTGAAGAATTTGGCGGAGGAGAAGGCAATGGGAGTCAATCATGTAGCCGGTTCGCAAGTCTCTCTACACAGTTGCCACAATCTCTCTCAATGCAAACTTATGCAACAATTTTCTGCTGTGCAAGTGCAACAACTAAAACAAGGCAACATACATCATCATGATGATGACCAAGAGACGGCGGCTGGTTGACGACGACGACGACAATGATGATCATGATGGTACACATCAAACATGGTCGTGTCGGTCCAACAAACAGAAGTCAGTCAGCCAGTCGAAGTTGCTGTTGCTGGTGTTGATGCGGCTCCAGCAACATGGCACAACTTCTTCTTCTTCATCTTCTTCTTCTTGTTGTTGTTCTCCTCTGCATCGTGTACTTAAGCTGCAGCCAAAGTTGTTGGCGGCGGCGTTGGTTGTTGCTCGCGGTCTTGGCTTGGTCGCGCGAGTCGTGCATTTTGTTTATTCTAGGAAAGCGCGCTCACATCACCCCCCAACCCCTCTGCGTTTCATCTACAAAGTTTTCCGTGGCCGTGGCCGTGGCCATGGCTGGTTGGTCTGGGCCAAAACTGATGCTGCCACCAAGTTGAATGACCCGGGCGCGCATGTGTGCAAAAATGTGTACACAAACCATAAAATACAAGCCACAGAACACAAGCAGCACAAGTAGGCCTAGGTGCCGTAGCTGGTTAGTTAGTACTAGTTGAAGTCGAAGCTGGAGCTGGGAGCTGAGAGCTGGAGCTGATAGTGTCCACAATGGACAGAAACAGAATTCAGGCAGAGTCACATAGTCACACAGGCCAAGGCCCAGGCACGCCTTTTGCTGGTTACGCTTTATTATTTAGTGATGTAGGTGGATCTATGACTGTGGTGCGGGTTAACCCCCCTTCCACCCCCCCCTCCTCTCTCACTCTCCCCTCCCCCTTTGGAGAGTTGTGAAAAAGTGGAAGTTTTTCTAAATATTTGGTTGATGGCAATTGTTTCCTTTTTTTCTCGTTCTGCTGGAGCTTAATCTTTGACTTCTCCATTTTGGTGCTCTATGCGGAAACGCAGCAGTGAAAATATTTGCCATGGCACAAATATTTCAAAGATTACAAAATAAACACAAATCTTCTTCAGCTTGGTGTGAGTGTGTGTGTGTGTGTGGTGTGTGTATTTTACCGCTACTTGCAGCTGCTATGACGACCACACCCACAAAGTAACAAAGTCTGATCAAGCTGATTCTCACCAGCAATACGAGAGTTCTTTCAATTTTTATCGCCAAAAATGGGGGCCAGGGGCGGATTAGCACTTTCCGGGGAGCAGTTTCTCTTTCCATTTTCAGTTTTATCCTTTACCGAGCGGCCCTGGTTTGTTTTTTTTTTTTTTGCCTTCCAGCGACTTGCTATAAATCGACTTATAATTGCCATTCGGTTGCGAAGAATCGAAAATTATCCCAGATGAAAAGGAAGTGAAGAAGCAGAAGAAGAATATGCAGAAGCATGCAAATGCTTTTAATGGACTTTGCTTGCGAAAAACAATTTCCATTTTCTATGGCCTTGATCACATAATTTCCATAATGCCGAGTCGATCAATATGGAGTGAGCGACAAGCTAACAACCCATCCCAAGCCCAAGCCGCAGATCCAGACCCAGACCCAGACCCAGCTCCAGACCTAGACTCAAACTTAGTGCCGCTGCGGCATATCATGTCCATGCATCAGTGCTGAAAGCTGCCGCCAGCAGCTCAAGAAACCCAAGAAACTCACAAGAAACATGGGCCAAATGGAGGCGCCCTAACAATGCAACAACTGCCAACTGGAAACTGCAACTGCAACTGCAACAGGGGCTGCCGCACAGCAAATGAATTTGCGAGTAATTTAACATGATTATGTCGGCGACAAGGTAGCACAGCAATGCTGCAATGCTGCAATGTAGACATCGTAGCAGCTCCTAGCCAAGCCAAGCCAAGCCAAATTGGATGCAGTTGCGCAAGGCAACTGGCCCTGGCCATGGCCATGGTCATGGGCTAGGACGCTGTGTTTTATTACCTAGCTGATGCGATGATGCCCTAGCGGCACCCCTCTCTTCTACTTAGTACCATGATTCGTTCTAAGTAAATTATGCCCGATGGTCATGATGTGGATGCCTTGAAATTGCAGCAATGGATGGAATGGATGTTGCTGCCGTGCATATGAAACAATTACGAAAGAGACTTGGACCTGGACCTGTACCTGGACCACAACAATCTTGCCTGTCTATATGTGGACATTGTAATTGCCCGGCCAAATGGGGGTTTAGGCTCCTTCTCATATGCATATTTATGGGCTGGTCTTGGCAATGTCATTAGACAGTCAGTCAGTCAACTTTTGCTTTTTTTCCGTCTGTACTGGACTGGACTCCTTCTCCTGACTGCTTAATAGATAATAATGACTCTTCGAGTTGGCCTTGGGGCGCTGTAATTAAGCAGTTATAGGTGGAGTTCCAGTCCCAGTCGCGGGAATAGTTTCCCACAGTTTAAAGTAAATCCTAGAGTTTTTGCTTACTTTTAATGTATCCTGGCTTTGATTTGTTTTGATGGCTTCGCGTGGCTATAATGAGTCCTTCAACTAGCAATCAATCTGCCTGTCTCACAGTTTGTGGTTCTTCTATCTATCTGTCTCCCGGCTCTTTGGCTAATTCACCTCTTCAGTTCTTAGAGATCTTCAATGCATTGTATCATAATTTTTGTTTGCGCAATTTCAGACAAATTCTTATGGCCCCAAAACGAACTGGCTTTCGATCTGCATTCAATTATTACACCGCTAGCTGCTATTGATAACAGCGCCGCATTGATTACAGCAATTGCCAAAATAACAGGCAAGAGCCATGATCATCAACCAACGGCTGATTCAGATAC
Organism: Drosophila sp. 14030-0761.01; assembly: GCA_018150735.1. Lineage (NCBI taxonomy): Eukaryota > Metazoa > Arthropoda > Insecta > Diptera > Drosophilidae > Drosophila > Drosophila sp. 14030-0761.01. Next base: position 1,262,829 of record JAECWO010000026.1, on the reverse strand, counting down.
AGATTGCAGCAGCGGCAGCAACTCTTGCTGTAGATGTTGCCCCCTGACAAGTGATTGATGCATCCATCTATCTTTCCACCGTGCACCGTGGACGGCAATCAGCGCGCAACAAGTTTTCAATTGCGCATGCGTAACTGTTTATTAATTTGAGTTGAAGTGGATGTTGGAGCTGAATCTCAAGCTGATGCTGGAGGAGACTCCTGGATCATGATGTTGCTGCTGTCAAAGCGCGTGCCTTCTAGAGATAGATGACGATTTTCATGACAAATTCTCACATTTGAAGGCCTTTAGGCTAGGGTTTCATTTCAATTAACTCAACATAATTGTTAGTCGCTAGTTGCTTGGTTTTTCTCTTCCCATTGCGATTTGTATCTTATGATTCTAAACTTGCGTGTTGCCCAGGACAAAAGCCGAGAGAGAGAGAGAGAGAGACATAAAATTCAACGACTCCAACTCACTTGAGCCAGTGAGCGATAATTAAACAAAGATATTAGATCAAGTCTGACTTGGCATGACCCATGGCTATGGAACTTTAGCTTCAGAGACATTCTGTCTGTGCTTGCCATGCGTAAAGGTGCCAGCCAGCCAGCTAGCCCGAGATTCGAGTTGATTGAACCCGCACTTGGAATAGGAGACGGGACTAAAGTTACACAATTGAAAGACTCACGTGGAAGTCATTGCACCTGTGATAGCGATCTCTGTGAAAAATGAGGAAGCGCAAGCCATTGCTAATTACCATTCTTTACTCGGGAGAGCTTTCGTCTTAATAGTGTCAAAATGAATTCTAACACGCCAACAAAAAGTCCAAGTTCCAAGCTACTCAGCGAACCGCAAACGTTTCGTAGTGGTCAAAACGTCTTTTCAACTGAATCGAAAAACCAAATCTTGTTAGCGTGTTGCTTTAAAACGATTAGTAATACACTCGGAAAAAAATCCATTTTAATGTGGGATTATTTTGTTAACGAAATTCATCTATTCATATATTCACAATATTCGAAAGTAAGTGAAATATATTTAATAAATTATTTATATATTTTCTTGGGGGTTTCCCAGTTAGATTTTGCAATTAACTAGAAAGGGTCTCAATCTAATGCCCATCATAATTTCTAATTAGCAAAGACTTTAGCTGGACTTGCTCCAAATTGGGTCAGCCAGTCTGCTAATTGCCATAAATATGAATATAAACCAGCAGAAATGTTTGTCATTCAATTAACATTTCGAACACGTTTTTTGGGTACGACAATAACGTGTTAGACAAATCAAAATTAGCATATTCACGCCAAAGCTAAAGTCAAAGAAATTGCATAAAGCAACGAATTCGAAATAGATATATCTAACTGGTATAAACGAGACAAGTTCAAGTTCAATGACATAGGAAAATGGTAGACACACATACATATATACATATATGTATATTATGCATGAGCTATAGCTACTCTATATATGTAGTATACACCTGTAACAGGTGTTGGCCCCCGCCTTTTTTTTTTTGTCTCTCGTTTTGCATATCAGTCTGAGAAATCGGAGATTATTATGTTTGTATTACTTAACTTTAGCGTTTGGCGTTTTACTCTACTGAACCCAAAATTCATTTGCATTTTCCAACCTGCATAGAGAGAGAGAGAAAGAGAGAGAGGGAGATGCAAGAGTGTTTTTTCTCCCTCCATTTCTCTTTGGCAGAGGCAAATTACTGCAATTTCATTGAAAACCATTTCATTGTCAAGGTGAAAGGGGGCAGGGCAACGCGCCATCACCAAAAACAGAGAGAGTGGGAAAGAGATAGAGCGAGATGGAGTCAAGGCGTTAATGGGCAAATTGTGTAATTGTAATTGTTATTTTGTTTCCATTTTATTTGTGGTTTCGGTTTTTTGGTTTTTGATGTGGCTCTTTGTGTACCGTTACATTTTAAATTGCCGACTGGTTAACCGTAAGCTTATTTACTCTTTAATGAAATTAGCCCCCGCCGACCTTGTCGCAGGAAGTTGAAAATTTAATGCTGATAAAAATCAAACTGTTGCCACTGCCACTGCCACTGTCTCTGCCTCTGTTGGAGTTGAGTTTCCGCCTCCGATTCTGTTTCTGATTCTGATTCTGGTTCACACGCCACAGACTTTGGATTCTCTCTCTCTCTCTCTCTATACTAACCATTTAATTGGAGAATCAAGTGCACAGCTTTGGCCCTAAATCCGAATGTATGTATCTGTAGATCTATATCCATGTCTGGTCATTGGCCTCGCCCCCACACAGCAAAGCACATCACTAAAAATTGGGCTTTTGCGTGGGTGAAATCAAAACAAATTAAGTGGCCCGCCGTCTCTGGGCCTTTAAGCAATATAAATGCCCCTTTTACGACTATTATATATCTCATATTTCCATGGTCAATTTATCATATACATTTTGTGTACACATCTGCACGGTCTACCCCGTTTGGAAGAGAGTCTTCGACGAAGTCACACATTTTTGATTTGGCCTCAAACAAAAAGCCGATTTTGACAAATTGATGTACATGGACTGAGGCGATGCTGGTGGGCCCCAAGGAAAGGAAAGTCGTCGAACCGCTTAGCATAAACGCTTATTTATGGCCAAAGAATAGGCATACGAAGACGAAGGTGGAGGAAACGTCACGGTCATGTGCCATGTTTTGGGCGGCATCTAATTGTGTCACCGTTGAAAGTTTTCTCCGCCTCATTGGCGAAAAATCTGGCGAAGTAACCACACAGAGATACGCAGTTTCAGTCTCACGTTCGATGGATTTTTGGTTGGTTCGTGCGGGCTGCTTAACCCGCAAGTTCGTGATCTCTAACTTGCGTACTTGTTCTCTAAGTGGCTATGAAATTCCACAGTCACACACACCACATCTTGCTATATGGTCAGCGGACTTTGTCCAGTTTGTTTGCATACCTCACATACAATGTATGGGATGGATGCTATGGGGATAGGCGGCCCCCATCCTCCATTTTAGTTCTGCGCGTATTTACATACGAAATATTTACGATCACCTGGCAGGAGACTAACCAACAAACCGTTGGCTATCAAGACGATGGTGAGTTCTGCCTGCTGCCTGATAAGCAAATCCGCCTTGCCACTTGACATTGAACCTGGTCTAAAGCTGATGCCAAGAAGATGCTGCTGCTGCGGCTGCTGGCTAAAAATGTTAATTATATGCGCGTGGCGGCTAAGCTGATGACTGGCCAACATCAAATCTTGATTAACGCTGCTGCCTTTAACTTCTGCCCAGGGCCTGTTGCCAGACGACGTTGAAGCTGATGCTGATGCTGATGACATCAGCCAAGCCATGCAATTAATATCCAACCATAATGATGTGAGCCTGGCCAGAAAGTTCTTCTCCTCCTCTTCGCTGGCACGCACAACACTTTTAAGCCATCGATAGTCATGGCTAAGACTTTGGCTCTGGCTCGTCAGGCTGCTAATACAAGTTAATTAGGCACAGCGAGCCAGTGAGTGAGTAGTGATCGTTACTTCCGCAAATTGCCAACAGGCGATTTATCTACTATATAAACTTATGCGCAATAAACAAAAAATATTGAACATCTCCCAACTAATGCCTTTGTAATTGGTTATCAAATTTACGAATCTCATTTGAATTCAACTAAATTGTTCATATTATTTCTCGCTGTGTACTGTGCGTGTCTTTAAGTAGGGAATGACCAAAGATGATCAAAGTTCACTGACTTATCGTAGTAGTAGTGGTAGGTGTCAAACATAACTGAAATCCATCCATCCAAGGGAAAGAAACAGGTGATGCGAGATTCTGTTCTTGTTGTTATTGGATGATATATAATAAGCATGAGAAAATGGCAGAAACGAACTCATGCTCGAAAATTGATTGATGAAAACGCCCCATGAACAAAATCAGCGAATCAAGCCCAAAAGGCAAAAATAATAATGAAATAAAAATAAAAACCAGCCAAAACAGAGAGCGAGAGAAACCGTCGAATCGAAATTGCCGTCTTCGTTTTGTATGGCTTATAAAATAATGATAATGTGTTGTGGCTACCGAAGTTGCCTCCGTTGACCGACCTTGAGCTTGAAATAAAACTTCAAACTTGAACTTGATGGGGGGGTGGGGGGTGGGCAAGTGCAGTTTACAGTACACGATATCCGAGATAGTTGGATAGCTTTTGGATACTGTGGCTTTTGTTGTGACGCCAAAATAACACTTGTTATGAAGTGGATATCTCAACATGTTTCTTTCGCCAATATGTATATATATTAATCATGTCCAATATTTGCGCTTTATTGATTTATTACTAGCCTCGGCGATAGCATAAATCGTAGATAGTAAGCCCAACTGTTGAGTCATGCCATCTCATACCTCATTTCTACAGATTGGTTTGTATTTATAATGGAACAATTCAATTACCAGAGCCCAGCTGAGAAATACTTATGAGCCGAAGTTCATCAAACTCAAGTGGAGGGCCCTCTGCATCCATCATCTATCGATATACACACTCTCGCAGCGGGCAGAGAGACTCACAGTGGGATATTGGTGGGTTTGGACATCCATTAGGCCGTTTTGTTGGCTTGTTAGTGTAACAGATTTGTGCCTCTATGTAATAATCAATAAATAGGTGAGAAAAACCTGGCGGGGAACCTCTCCAGCTCTCACCCTCTCTCTCTCTCTCTCTCTCTCTCTCTCTCTATCTACCTGATGCCATTCACAAAAATTCTTCGTTTTTTCAATTTTGATTCGATTCTTTTTTTTTTTTTGGCCACATTTGAATACTGCATCTTGACTTTGGTTTTGGACATGTGTTAATGAAAATTCCTAGAATCCAGAATGCGATTGAGCATTGAGCATGAAGTGCAACCAAATGTGGGTCAACAAGCTGTGGTTCTGACTTCAAATCCATCCGTCCGTCTGTCTGTCTGTCTGTCTGCCTGTCTGAGTGACTGAATGACTGACGTACATGGATTCTCCATCTCTCCGACTATTGTCGCCCAACGTATATAACTCTGACTAAGCCAAATCAGTCACAGGCCTAGGTGGAGGGAGGCCTAGGTGGAGGTGGAGGCGGGGGCAGAGGCCGGTATGCAGCTGTCGAAGCTGTTGTTGCCCATTTATTGAAAGACCATTAAACAATGGCCAAAGCACGTTGCCTCATTCTTTTGACCGATATAGTACCCCGGAAAATTGTTTGGTCTTTTTAGGTTTATTTGCGTTGAAGTTTTGTTTAAACAAGTCGTTAAATTGTACACGCCCAAAATACATATACATATATATATATATAGCCCCGTTAGGCCGTTGTTGCCTTTAGGGAAATGTGAAAGTTAACACATGCAGCTACAGATGCAACTAACTAGGCTTGGGGCAGGGGCAGGAGGGGTTCGGGTCGAGCCATAAAGAGATAGTGAATGCCATTAGCACTTGGGTTTAATTATGCTCGGGCTTGGATGGATGCTGCGTAGAGCTGAGGATGATTCAATTGAATTGCGGACACCCTCATGGATGAGTGCGGAACAACATTGATGTTAATTGAATTTCGCCCGAAACTCTGAATGAATGCAACCAGACGACGCCTGACCCCTGACCCCGGACAAGAGTCATTGGACAGCTGCTGCCAGCTGATGGTAATTTGTCACAATGGCTATAATTAGCAGCAGCACCCAAAATATTTGAGTCAGTTCAATTTATGGCAAAATAATCATCATTGATCCCATAATATCCAGGACATACATATGTGAGAATTTTTTTGCTTAAATCTAATTTATGTTGACATAATAAACCACTTACCAGCTTGTGTTATTGGCATCAAAATCATGGCCATCAGGACTAGTGTCAGAGACACTAACTCCTCGAGTCCCAGCGGACTCGAACGTTTTCTTGTCATCTTAGTCACTGCAAAAAAAAAAAAAAAGAGAGGAGAAAAATTGAAGTTATGTTTGGTACGTGATAAGTACATAAATATCCGAGCATTCTTCCTATTTTTTTTTTTGCCAACCCTGAGCACTCATTTAACCCTTAAATAACAATCAAATCGAGCCACAATATGTTTCTTAAACGACATCACTTCATTAAAAAAGCATGACATGGCGCATGCCGCCAAGAGACCAGAGACCAGACTCTTCCCATTCCCATTCTCATTCTCATCTTATTTGGTTTTCATTCTGTTCCTTTTACTTTTCTTCCTTCCTTCCTTCTTTGGTTTTTTTTTATTTTTTCAATAGCCTCACAAAAGCAATTTACGTGCACAAACAGCAAGAGAAGAGAGAACAGAAATTTCGGCTGGATGGATGGATGGGTGGGTGGGAGGGTGTGTGTTGGTCTGTTGACATGTGAACCGAAACCACCACCACCACCATGGAACACCCCTCCAACCCAATGTCCCTGGACTGACTGGCTGTTTTTCTTCAATTGTTTGCGGAAATCACTTGTTTGCTGATTTGACAGATGTGCAATTTTCCCTGACATGCTCGCAGGGCTCAATTGTTGCTCTGGACCCCCCACGCAAAGGTCAAAAATCGTTAGAGTGAGACACGAAAAGTTTCTCTGATTGAAAATGTCAGCAACACGCCCAAAAAAAGAACGAAACCTTAAACTCTGAAACTTCAACTTCAACTCCAACTCCAGTCGTTATAATTAGCAGCCACACATGATGGACCAACATGGACCCAAGGTGCTACATAGTCCGTTGCTTCTATATACACAAACAAACATATATATATATATATATATGTGTATATATACGAGGGGGTAATACCGAGTATATGGTCGTAAATTGGCATACGTTTCATATTTTCATTTATTAGCCAAGTTTCGTTGTTGGTTTTATTTGCTTTATGCTCCTTTAATCAAGTCCCAGGAGATGCAACACGTGAGTGTAATGGCCAGGGGTTGCTTACAACATTAGAGGGTGGGGCAGGGGAGGGGGTAAGTTATACAATTTCATACATTTCAAAAAGCAATAAAATTTCTGGTATTTCATACAGTGGGATCAAATCAAAGAAATCGTGTCGAAAAAAGGGAATTTTCTCCACTGTCGTTCCTGAGACACACCGAGAGTTTGCTGCTCCCTTCATTCGAAATCTGAAATCTGAGTGGTTTCTGTTACACCTCCCGCTTCCCATATTAGCTGCCTGCCCCCCTGGCCCCCGTTGGCCCCCTTAGGCAACAGTGTCGTTTGTTCGCTAACGAAACAAGCAAATAAAAATCAGCTAATGCCACCCCGCCCCATTCCCCCGTCCCATCTCTGCTACTCTGCTCATCATAAATGCGCGAAATGTGCTCATTAAAATGCAACCAAATGGAGGAAGACCAAGGAGCCGCGCCTCGGGATCCCACAAATTGCATTGCATCGTGCTGTGGCAAGCCGCCTCGAAAATATATATTTGAAAGATTGCAACGCCAAGATGCTGTAGCTGTAGCTGAAGCTGTTGCTGCTGCTGCTGCTGATGTTGATGCCGCCGATTCGTAGTTGTGCGGCATGTTGATGACGAGTTGACATGACGAGCGACAATAACAATAATGATAATCTCATACAACGGCGATGATGATGATGATGATGATACGGACTGACTGACTCCGGCTGATGGTCGTCTGTCCGTGAGTGACAACGGAAGCGACACAAACTGGCTATTAGTTGTTGGCCAAAATGGCACTTGTTCTAAAGCTATTAGCAACACACGAACTAGCAACATGTTGCTGCCAACTGGCAACTTGTTGCGGTAATTATTCTCCTGTTTGTTGTTGCTGTTGTCGAGGCTAAATGGTAAACAATTTTTATTTCTTTTTTTTTTTTTTTTTCTTCTAGTATTTGGGTTAAGACCAAATAAAGGGGTGGTGGTCACCGACCAGCTGGCCAGTGTATGTTGCCCACTCTCTCCATGTGTGTGTGTGTGTGTGTGTGTGTGTGTGTGTCTGACACAAATTCAGATTGTGAATGAAACAGCCGAAACTTGCAAAGTCGCAGGCAACTTTTACCCATCAGTCGGTCACCGATGGCCAAAATAAGGCAAACATACATACATACATACATATATTGCCCATGTATTTATGTGCATGGAAAACCAAGAAATATCGGTCATGGGAAATTTGCAAGATTTTGGACAAAACTTCTCGGGCAAGGGCCACATGCATCTCCATTTCGTCTCGTCTCGTCTCATCTCTCATCCATGCGTTATGATAAATGCATATAGGTCTACGTCCAGGCATGCGTGAAGAGCTGCTGACAGCCACAAAATGCAAATATTTGCAGAGACCGCCATGGTGGCCCAGTGGAACTGCTGCTCCTCCTTCTCTATCTTCATTTTCTTCCATACAGAAAGGGTAAGCACTGGACAGGCAACTGTTTTAGTTTGAAAAATTGCAGAGGCTGGGCCCTGCCCCTTGTTGCACATATCCATATCCATATCGCTTGTGCGCATGCGTGTAGTCTACACAGTTCCTCACAATTGTGGGGCAGCTGCAGAAGCTCTAATATAAATGTACAGCAGAACAAGAAGAAGAAGAAGGAGGAGGAGGAAAATTTACATTTTACAAAAGGCAGCAGTCGGCCTCAATGGAGGGTGGGAAAATTTCACATGCTGCTGCTTCAACGGGGCAGCATTTTGACAGTCAAAGCACGAAGAGTGCCCACAAAAGTGCACAGAAGAGGAGAGGAGAGGAGTGGAGAGGAGAGAAGACCTCAGCCTTCGTTAGCATATCAAAAGGTGTCTCTTGTCAGTAGGAGAAGCTCTGAGCTGTCTTGTGTCGGCTGTCGTGTCTCTGTCTCAGTTTCAGACTCGGTGGCTGTGTGTGTGCCTCCTTTGAAATTTGTACCATGACCCACAAATATACATTGTATCCACATCGAACATCGGGCATCGGGCATCGCACGCATCGACAACCTAGGCGATCGATGGCAGCAGCAGCAGCAGGAGGAGGAGGAGGAGCTTTAATTGGATTCAGCCTGGTATCAAATTGACATTTAGCACACAACCGAACCCGAACCCAATCCGAACCCGATCCCCATTCCAAGAATCGTCATTAGAATGCCAAAGTTGACCCTAACCTCATGCGTCGATCGAGGATCGAGGATCGAGGGGAATCTCTCTGGCATTCTGTAGCCAATTTGATATCACATTATAGAAGTTGCTGCTGCTGTTGCAATTGGCGTTAATTTGGTTTTGTATTCTTCAATTGCCACTGCCACACATTTAACGGTGCAGTGGCAGCAATTGCAAATTGCAATTGGTTGTTCTTTTCTCTTGCTCTTTCTTCTCCTCTTTTCTTGCGTTTTTTGCTTTGCAATTGGCCACCTTTCAGGCCTGGTTAGAGCACGTCATCCTCATAAATCTGAGTGCGCCGCGGGGCCCTCACACGTGTGTGTGTGTGTGTGTGGTGTGTGTGGTGTGAGTGTGCCTAACCTAACTCCATCTATCGTGCATAGTTGTGGCGAATTGTTGGCCAAATTGTTGCGGCTTGAACCTGAAGATGCCGAGTTCAGGCAATTTGAAGTTGGCCTCAGTAATGCTCGACCTTGCAATTGAAAAGACCATTACCCAACCAATGAGGTGATAAGTACAAATTAGAGGCTAAATTATTGAAAACAAATCGAAATACTGGAAATTTCAATTGAAAATTCATCCTAGAATGAGCCAAAAAATTCATCTAAATTTCATCGAAATCTGTGTGACCTTGTGGAGCAGGCGGCAACTTTATCATAATCATCAGTGGCAGGGGCAGTCACTTGAGCCAAATGTTGAAGGAGTTTTGCTTTGAAATTAATAAAGCACGATTCGCCTAACGGTGCCTAGTGGCAGAAAAAAAAACGCGCCAAATGTTAACAAGGCAGAAAAAAAAAAAAAAAGACAAACTTCTTTTGGAGACCGACTCTCTGAATCTGAGTCACTTGTCAGCGGCAACTGCGACGGCATGCGGAAGCTGAGCTGCCCAGCACGACTCCGACTCCGACTCCAACTCCGACTCCATCTGCAACGCCAACGCCGAACTCGACGGCAATTTGCCATTTGTGCGGCTTGGCCACAGCAAGCAAGCTACTTGAACTGGATTAGTTGCCTGCCCGCTTTGATTTGTGACAAATCTTGATGATGCGGGCTACCGTGTGCTTGCCTCGCCTGCAGCATGCAATCCCCATATATGTGGATGAATAAATGGTTGTGGATGTGGATGTGCTTGGAGACTGACCCAACACCAGCAGCAGCAACAGCAGCACAAGTTGCTGGTGTGCAGATCGTGAGCTGATTTTGTTTCAGCTTCCATTTTTCTCTAGTTTATTTTTTTTTCTTCTTTTTTCGCTTTTTGTTGTATTAGGCTCTTGCCACAAATTTCTCTTTTTCTTGGGGTCAAGTTTGTTGCCAGGCAGCAGCAGAAGAAGAAGCGTTCTGATTTCACTCGCTGCTTGTTTGCTGTTTGCAGCTGCATGCAACTAAGTTGCATTTTATTCTAGTTGCTCCCAAAAAAACACAACAACAACAACAACAACTTACACTGAAACTGACTAATGAGCTTTTCAACTCTATCTATTTTTTTCTTAATTAAAAAAAAAAAAAAAAAAAACTCTCGCGCGACACTAGTAGGATTTGGGGTCATTTTCAATTAAATTTTGAGTTCAATTTTCGGCAGATCTCTACGTGATGGTGAATTTGAGACACCCTGTATGCCAGTGGGTGTCTCTAATCAAAGTCTGTGTTGCAAAAATTCAACTTCTTTTTTATAGCGCCCACACGTGTCACTTGACAATGTTATCCAATGTTCAAGTCTATTTTGCAAATTTTCGCAATAAAACAAAGGAGAAGAGGGAAATAAAATACGAAATTCGAGACGCTAAATACCCTTTCTAATAAAATCAGTGAATGGTGAAGAAGAACCCATTAAAGGGTATGCAAAGTGTCTGATTGTTGCGAATCAAACTGGTTCTCATTATAGTACTGACAACCCCCAAAAAAAAATATAAAAATGCTTTGAAACTCAATTTGAATAGACCGACCCACCAGGCCCATATACAGTTAGCCAATTCGTAAACGTTTCTCAACTACGTGATTTGCGAGTAGAATTCTTCGAAAAGTGGATCAATGAGCTCGCTCGGATTTTTGTTTTTTTTGGCTACTACTTGATGCCCCTCGTTTGGTGGGCAGCCAGTCGTCAATTGAGTCTCATTAATATGATTACTCATGGCCATGTAATTTGGCAAAAATATTTTATTGGGGATGCTAACCATGGTCTGGCATGGGAAATGCCCGGATCCGATAGCCAAAAACGAAGCCAACTACCAGTATGTGTGTGTGCTTATTTTGAGAGATGATGATGTCATGGGATTCGGATTTAGATTTTGATTTCTGCAAGTCAGAGTTGTCGATTGTCAGATCGTCTTGAATTTATGACTCATTGGCCATCTAAGCTTCGATAATTATACAAAACTGTCTGTGAGAGACAAACAGGAACTAACTTTAAATTAATGCATTTGAAAACAAAAACGAATTGTCCCCCAGGCCGAGCCAGACCAATGCGTCTGAGACTGGTCCTTGGCCATGCCGACACCGGTTCGAGGAATTCACTTGACTTGGCCGGCAACCAGGAAATGCCAATCAATGAGGAATACATGCGTTTTGCTTAGAGAGAGAGAGAGAGGGAGAGAGAGAGAGAGAGAGAGAGAGCGAGATAGCGAGAGATTGGTAGAAAAGTCTTTGACTATGTCTCTGCCATAACAAAACAAATAAATTAAAAATTGCATTAAAATGTAGAAAATGAAAAACGTTGCCTTTTTCAGCTGATTTCTGGCCTGGGAGTAAAAGAGTAAGTCAGACGGGGTCGTTGTCGTCGTCGTCGTCGTCGTCGTCGTCGTCGTCGTCGTCGATGTTGTCGCTGGGCAGGGTTCTTAGCTGTGCTGTCAACTTGAAATCGCACGTTTTTCTACGCGCTGGAAAGTCGCGTCGCCGCTTTTAGTTGTCGATCGACGACCAGGAGGAGCCGGCAAGAAGATAGGAGGATGCAGACAGAGGGTGGCGGCCCGCGGCCCATGGCCCAGTCGACTGAAGCAAAATGTGCTAAAATATGCACAATATATGTATAAAGTCATGCCACTCACACCATGGAGACGACTCCGACTCCAACTCCGAGTCGAACTCTAGTCACAGTCGTCGTAGAAGTCGCCGCCACAATCCACCACCACCAGCACTAGCACTAGGAACCACAGCCGCATAGTGGTGCCGCATATGAGTGAGTGTTTTAAATCATGCTGCCTGCCAAAGTCATGATTCATATACCGTTACTTGCTCATATCCACACAAATAAATCCCGAAAATGAAATCCAAGCCAACCCAATCGATGCCAAACCTGGGCCGCCTGATTCCCACTTGAGAAACCATCGAACGGCGCCCAAGGCAGTCTTAAATCAGATTCCACCTAGCCACCAAGATCCACACAAATTCACTCCTCATCCTCCTATCCTTCTTGAGCAAATCTCATCAGATCGCAGGTGTGTGTGTGCTTGTGTGTGTGTGTTGTGTGCCTCAAGTTGATTGCATTAATCAGATGCCACATAGATACATAATACTCTAGGCTAGTATGTATAGAGAAGGAACCTGCATAAAATACTTAATTATGCATAGAGCATAGAGAAATATTTCACTACTTTTACGGTTTATGGAATTTTTACACGTGCACAAGAGTAATTAAAATGATGTTCCATCATTAAGAGATGAACGTGAGATTTATAAAGTCAAGAAAGTATTCCCTTCCCCCTTCCCCCTTCTCTCTACCCACCCCTCCTCCTTCTGTCAAGACAAATTTCACTTTTATTTGGCCCAAACAAGTTTACATGTAATGCCTAAGCAAAGGAAAGTGTTCCTCAAAATAAACGAAAAATGATTCGTGTAAATACTAAAAACAGGCAAAGTCGAAAGGGCCGCAGAATGGAAAGTGGTCAAGCTGCCCATATGTCAGTTAAAGGGTCAACTACAACAACTACTACTAAAAAAATGCGATAAAAGGGTTCTAGAGCCCTTTCATTTTACGGTTAACCGCCACCTGAACGCTGTTCATTGCACTTTAAACTCTACTTAAAACTCGCTGCGCACTTCCGAGAATGTTTTTTGGGCTAAAATGAAATTAAACAATATTAAATGATATGAAATAAAATGAACATTATTACGCCAGGCAGAAGCTCTTCAACATTAGGTAATAAAAACCTGTTTTTTTTTTGCCTCTAGTATTAAATGTGTCGGGATTCTTAGAACCAAGCAAATAAGAATAAGAGTTTCCGCATTATGACTGCCATATCTCTCAATTATTATGAGTTGTTCATAGTATAAATAGTTGGCCATAATACCTCATTTAAGTAATATGCGAAATAAGCCATTAGAAGCACCCAACAACGGTCTGATGAATCAACTTGCTCACGTAACATGAGATGAGTTGAGTTGAGATGAGTTGAGATGAGTGAATGATGGATGGATGGATTGATGAAGTGTCTGGCAGCAGGAGCAGAAGCCTCATCAGGCCTTTGGGCTTGACTTGTGTCGTGTCAGAGGGTTGCCAAAAAATTTTGTTGCCATATCAAAAAGAAATTTATTTTGGTACAAAATTTTTTGGGTAATGTAATTTATTAGCGCCTGCAAATTGGCTTTAAATTTGATTTTGCCATACGCCCCACTACCACCCCCACTACCACCCCCAAAAATAAATTCCTAGGTAATTGCCATGGCCAACAAGGATGATGGGAATGGTAGAAAATAAATTGACTGCTCGAAATATTTTCGACTGGCATTTCATATATAATTTATGCAATGGCATTTAAAACATGAAACTCAACTTTGCCATCAATTTTCAGAGTCATTGTTGTTGTTGGCCAACTGCAACTGTCACTTGCGAGCTGTCCAATTGAAAATGGCAAAACATTTATTTTGCATTTCATCTCGCAAGCAGTTTTTTTGTTTAAAGCTTAATTAAGCTTTAAAATCGACATTAAGAGACGGTGGTGGCTGCCACAGAAAAGGGAACATGGAAAAATAAAGTAAGTAAGTCGCCGGGCCGACTTGGATATACCATGCATTAGGTGAAGAGATATATATTAAATTTCTTTCAAATGCTATCTCTCTTTTGTGGAAACGAGCACTTTAGCGCCCCCCGACCAAATCGGTGATTTGCAGCATATGCTATCTCGCTCTTTTTCGCGTGCATCTGCCTTGCACCGCTATGAGTGAAAAACGTTTCTATGTATAACTCGGCCATTTTTATTCCGATTCTTGTGATATTTGGTGGAATGATAGATATACGTGACATGTATTAGTGTGCCAAATTAAATTACGATACGATAAATATTTCGGAAGGGGGCGTGGCCAAAATTTGAAACAAACTTGGTCTGCGTGCACACTGCACGCATCTAATGGATAAATCCGAAAGCTCTATCTTGTATAGTTCCCGAGATATGGAGGCTCAAAATATTGTTTTTCAAATAGCGGGGGCGGAAGGGGGCGGGGCGAAAAAAAAAAATAAACTCGATCTGCCTGCAGAGCAAACGGGTCTACATGCCAAGTTTGGTAGCTCTAGCTCTTATAGTCTCCGAGATCTCGATGATTCTTCAGACGGACAGACGGACAGACAGACGGACATGTCTCAATCGACTCGGCTATTGATACTGATCAAGAATATATATACTTTATAGGGTCGGAGAAGCTTCCTTCTCCCTGTTACATACATTTTGGCGACTTTAATATACCATTTCATTCTACGAATGCATGGTATAAAAACTCAGCCACATGAGCAATAGAAGATGCTGGGGAGGAGGAGGAGAAGCATCACTTGAAGGCAATGAAGTCAAGTATGCAAACAATGCAAAAGCGTCGGAATTTCCACAAGGAAGATAAGATATGACAAGGATGCGTTTGGATGTCGGAGGTTTTTTTTTTTTTTTTTTTTGTGTGCCACCAACCACTGACTGTGCATCTGCAACCTACACCTGTATGTGGAGGAGATGTGGCGCAGACTTCAATAATGAACGCCATGGCTATGGGTCTTTGTCTTTTGGGGGCGTCTAAGGGCGATGAAAGCTGTGTGTGCCACACCATGCCATGCCACGCCACGCCACTTTTTATTGCCTCGTAAGGAACACAAAGCTGAAGCTCTGTCTGCAACCAGTCAGTGTTTGTGTCGAGTTGTTGGTGTTGTTGTTGTTTGTTGCAGGTTGTGGCATTTGAGCACAGGCACGCACTGTCCCTTTTTTTCGCCCCATTTCCCCTTGCCAAATCAGCTTCCAGCTTGTATCATGCTGAATAAATTAGATGCAGAAAAGTTACCGTGTCTCTGACACATCCCTGCAGACCCTTTTCTTTGCCCCTCATTTCCATCTTCTTCTTCTGCTTTATATCCCTTTTGCCCTCTGTGTCTTTCTTTTTGCTGCGACTCAATTTGCTGACTTTTATTGTTTCAGTGCAAAACGAATGCACTGCTAAATTATTTATTTATGCAAATTGAAGCAGTTAAATCACAGCAGCCCAACGACGACAAAAAGTGCAGTCAAAGCTGCTCTGGTCGGCTAATTTATCATTGCATACCGTGGGGGGCAGAAGTTTTTTTTTCGTTTTTTGATGTCTCAATTTGCATACCAACAAGAAAGCAAAAAGAAAAAGCAAAAGGAATTGATTAAAACTTATTTCTTTGCAGATGATAATTATGCAAAGTCATTAGTTGACATTAATCGGTTAAGAAAAGTTATCATCTGAATGATAATAATCGAAAGGTAATCAATTGAAATCATAAAAACGAATCACCATACACAACACCAGAAAAAAAAACTACCTCATGCCACAGAAAACAAGAGTCAAGTCCACGAATTTGGGTCAACAAACAACGAAAAGCAACAACAATTCAAGTTAAACGTGTGCGTCAGAAAAAGGCAATAACAAGAACAGTGGTGGAGGGGAAATGGAAGGGACCGGGGGGGGACAGCTTTAAAACGATATTTAGTTATATAGAAATGCGGGCTTCATTCAATGATTTGGACCATTCTAAATATTGTAATACTTTCCTTTTAAATTTCATGTACACTCAAAAACTTTCGCAATAACTATTATTTCAGAAACTATTAATGAGAAACTATTAATGAGAAAGACTAAGTCAGAAACATTTTGATTTTTTAGTTGAAAGTTTTTTAAAATTTAAGCGAAAAGTTTCCTTTTCGCAACAGCTAGCTTCTTAAATTAGCAAAAATAATCTTCAAAAATTCCCCCGAATTTGCATATATGCTAATCGGTTGATTGAGATCCAACTTAGTTCTCCCCACACTGATAAATATCTACGTCATGAATTTGTGTGTTGTTGTATGCATAATGTTTAATATGCGATTTCATTTAATTGAACTGATTTATGTACATATTTATCTGTTTCATTTTATTAAGCAAGTGACTAACCCAAGAGAAATTTTTGAACAATCAACAAAAACTGGTTGCTAATTTAATTTGATTCTTTGTGCATGTTATTTTGCTGCTTTTTGGAACAATTGAGATTGAGATTTATTAACGGATACACGGATGGATACATGAGTACCCTTTCCATTCGTCCATTTATTGCCTTGTCCTCCTAACTTAAGTTAGTTAGTGAAATTTACAATCCTCATATACACATAACTGTTAACTTAGTTATTGTGTTTTTGTTTATTTGCCATACAATGGAAATTAATTTCATTCACGAATCGCAGAGATATCGTCAAAACTTGTTTCTGTTTCTGTTTCTGTTTTTTTTTTTATGTTGATTTACAAATTTCTTTCACTTATTTAGCTCAAGAAATGGCCAAATGCCAGAGGCATTGAACACAAACGCTTTTCGCGTATTTTCTCACAAAAGAATTTCTCATTTTGAAGTATTTTTGTTGGTCTGATCTTTGTTTCGTGTGGATAGGATCGCCGAAGCGCGCTTAGAAAAGATTTGATTTGTTTGCCATTTTGACTGGAGGGCAATTGCAGATGATAGATGCTGAATGGATCACTGGCTCACTGGCTGACCGCCTGACGATTGAATTAATTTATGGTCTTACGAGTTTTGAGATAATAATGTTTGGTATCCGAACACCGTTGCTTTAATTGTGCTAGCCGCATAACTGTATTGGGCTCTTAGACCCGTTTCGTTTGGACCACATTAGTTGCTGGCTAATAAGCTACAAAGTGTGTGTGTGTGTGTGTGTGTGTGTGTGCTTTGGGCAAATCAAATCAAATTACACTAAACAAACAGAAACTGGCACCTTGACCGCATTGACGCATTGAATTGCAATTGGCTATTGATATTGGCCTTATTGGCCATTATATGCGCTTTTTAAGTCAAATCAAAACGAATTATAAATTTATTTCCCCTCCCCCCCCACCACAACTAGTTGTTTTTGTTTTTCTCTTCCTTTTCGTGGAGTGCTTGATAATTTTATGAAGCACTTTTTATGGGCCATGCAAAAATTATGACACCATTTGGCTGAGACGCCCAATCTCTGTGGCAGGATCGTAAAATGCAGTTTATGCAAAATGACTATCATTTGAAATGCCATTAACAGGCACTTGACCAAATTGTTAATGCATTTCGATAACTGATAATGGGCATTAAGTATACGCCCCATCGTTACCCATCTCACTAAACTCATTAATGGGGCTGGGGCAATAAAATCTATGTCGCTGGCCCATTGGCGTGATTGGCTTGATTTTGCACACTTTTTCTTTCTATTTGACCGCCGACACTTTCTTTGGCTATTGAACTCAAAAGGCATCAGCTAGCCAGCAACACCAGCAAACCAGATCGCTGCCCCGAAACACCAGCAGCCAGCAACACCAGCAACACCAACAACAACAAGAATAAAAACAACGACAACCACAATTTGGGTTGGAGAAATTTGCGCCCCGCGACACACTTAGCCTTAGCCATGTGGCCATGGAGTCAAGTTATTTTTTTTTTTTTGTGGCATGTTCCATAGTTCTAGACCAAGTTTTAACCTTGGCTTTAGTTGGGCGTAATGCGAGAGGCAAGTGTCGCCGCTGTCGCCGCTTAGTCGTAATGTGCTTAGTTGCGCTTACTTTCTTTGCCTCTCCAGCAGCAGCAGCAGCAACAACAACAACAATGCTAATGCTACACATAAACCGATTTACTCAATTAAACATAAAAATCACACAAAAGAAACAAAGCAAAAAAAAAAAAAATAAAGAAAAAATAACCAACGCCTTTTGCTTCAAGTGCCTTTGAATTGTGGGTGCCGAAAAAGCCAAATCATATGCCCAAGGTAAGTAACAGAGAAAAAAAGTAAAAACACCCAAAACCAGCAACGTCACAAATGGCAAATGGCAATTGTTTCGGCATCTTATCGCTAAAAATTCGTTCGCTTGAACATGCATTTGCCACTATCTGTATCTAATAGATACTATTTATAGTTGCAGAAAATTCACTTAAGCTGATTTCCATGCTGAGATCAAGGAAAAGGAATTATTTAAAGAATTATCTAGAAGGTTTTTTTTGGTTTTTCGATTATTTCACTGCTCCATGTGATGCTAGTTCACCTGAGGTTGCCCGATCGTAACCCTCTATGGTTTTATCTCATGCCACCTCATTTCAGTCAATTATCGTAGCATATCATTTGCATAATGGGTGTCTTATAATATAAAATGTATCTTTTCTAACGGCACAGAACCCACCAACAATGAGACATTTAGCTTGGCCAGCCTATAATTATGTAATCTGTCAGGTTCTCAAATGGCAGGTTAGGTTGGGTTCCTTTGGGGCGCTGATGTCAGAGACCCAGCCCCAGTCCCAGTCCCAGCCCCGGATCCAGCTACTGCTGCTCAGATGATGCCCGCATCATAACTTAAAATAGTCGCAGCCAATTAAATATTTTAAAGAATTTTTATATTCTTTTTTTGCGCAGAACATAAGGCACATATGGAGAGAGAGAGAAAGAGAGGTAGGGGAAATTTATACTTCTTCTCTTAGTTGCTTTTAATCTTTTCTTTCTAAAAAAGAAGCCACATGAAAATTAAAATAAATTAACATAATGTACAATTAAAAAAACACCAACGAAATAAAGAAAGAAACCCAGCATATCATTGTTCTTCGGCTACTTCTGGCCTTGTTGATTGCAGCCGCCTTTTAATTGTTATGATAATTTGGCAAATGCCAAAAAAAAAAAAAAAACGAACGAAAGAATCAAGCGCAAAAAAAAGGAAGTCCAAGTGCGTTACTGAAAGGCATAAAATTAAAGCTGATCACACAATAGAAAGACCATTAAAGATAATAAATAATTCAGCCTTGGCCAACAAACTGAAGTGAATCAATTTCTTACGAGAAAGTTCCTCAAAAATTCAGATCCAACTTCATCAAAATTATGCTGTGGCTAGCACGTGTTAAGCATACGCCATGTTATCCGAAGTGATAAACGAAAAGTGCCAGCAAACTGTCGAAACTTGTGAGAATCTTTACAATGATAAAGTTTCGAACAAAGTTTTACTTCTACTTACTTTTCAGAGGTTCTGCTGCTGCTAGTGCGGATGTGAGCATAGTTAAGACAAATTGTACTTAGCTTTAATTCGTTTTGTATTCAATTTCTAACCACAGTAACCGCAATGTGCTTAAAGTGCTTTAAGTCGAAACGTTTATGGCGATTATTGACATTGCCAGAAGCAACAGCAGCAGCAGCAGCAGCAGCAAAGCCAGAGAGAGAAGTCAAAGACATTTCAAGAATTTTTAATTAAAATGCTGCAGCTGCTGTGCAAGAAAGAAAACAAAAAAAAATTGCTGAAACCACAAAATCTATCCAAAAAGATTGGTGTGAGGACAACTAGATTCTGTATCCTATTTCCTATTTCCGATTTTCGTATTTGCCATGTTTCCTGTGTTGGCTCATCAATAAATCTGTATGGCCAGTGGCGCCCGTTGCAGACAAATTCTGTCAAAAAATGTTGCCTTCCCTTTTTTTTTTTTTGGTTTTTGGGTTTTGTCTATAAATCACACACACTATTTTTGTGTCTGCTGGAAGGGCCAAAAGGGACACCTGCTGCTGCTGGCCCTGACCATGACTATCCTTTCTCTTTCTCCCTGAGATCCCTAACACCCAGAGTCCTGGCCAGCTGCCAATGAAATCACTGGCAAACCAAATAACACTCAAAGTCATTTCAGGTTGGAAAATATTTGCCAGGCTGGACTCAACTGGACTGGACTGGAGTGAAAGGGAGTGAGGGAGTGTGGCCACATATTGCAGCTTTTATTTGCATTTTTTATTGCCACACACACACTCTCACACACACTGGCACCCCCATCTCCCCTGATGCCATAAAGCAGTCGTAACTACTATAAATATATCGTTTTGGCTTTTATTTCATCTGGCAACTATTTCTATCGTCCTGCAAGAGTTTGTATTATTTATGGCAAACTAAAAGCTTTTACATGCTGGCAATTTTAGTTTTTTACGAGTTTGACAAATGTCGGCGGCGCTTTAAAAGGTCCAGCACAGCCGTGGGGGGGACGACGAGGTGGTCGTAAGTTCTAATTAGTTAGTAGGCAGCCAGCCACCTAGGACTCCAGCAGACTGGCTTTTCCATAAATTCAGAATGCAGGGAAAAACTATTTTCCACCAGACGGGCCCAGAGGCAGATGGCGAGCAGGGGCGGGCGGAACGGTGTTGGCTTTTACGCTTTTGTAACGTGGCCCGTTAGTTGTGCAACCATTAAGCCAGCCAGTTGTGAATGAATGAATGAATGAATCGTTGCAATTTGCACTAACAACCATCGAGCCGAAGCTTCTTTGTTTTTTTCCCCTCACCATATTTTATGAATGAATAATTTTTGCGACCGTTTTAACGGCCCGTTGACTTTTGGCTTATTTATTTTAAATTAATTTTTAAAGTAGCTTATCCAAGCAAATGGTCAAAAGTAATTGAAACAAGCCAGACGTCCGATCACTAAAATATAAATATATTTATATACAACTAAACTAAAATAGTCAAGTCTGGTTTTTTGTACCCTTACAAAGAGTTGACATCAGACAGTTTAGTAAGGCCACTGGCAGAAGGGGGGGGAGAGGGCAGATGGAAAAACTTGTTAAGGAAATATATAATATTTCTAGAATCAAGTTTAAGCCATTGCGCAACAACTCACACTAGTTTACATTGCAAATCAATAAACTGTTATTGGTTTTTTTTTTTTTTTAGTTTTTGCAAGTTTTCTCCACAATTAGTCAAGGGAAAAGCAAAGATCATTTTGGGTAATTTATAATTTTCGGAAATTTTCTTTCATTATAAAATGAATTTAAATTTTTTTTAAATTTTCCATCGTCTTGAATTTTTTTCAAGAATTTTCTAACCTTATTCTAAGTCTCAACTATTCTTTTTTAGGATATTTTTTGGTTGATTTTGAACTCACCTTTTTCACTTAAGTAACAGCACAAATGAATGATTATTATTCGTATAGAATTGTTATCAATTCTATATCCGCACTTTGATTTTTGGCCACTCGTTTAGCAGTCCTTTTTGAGCACAATTATTTCGATCCTTTGAGCTTTTAGAAATCGCTCAACATTTCGCGCACAAATTTGATTTATTTGAATGTTGCTTTTTTGTTCTTGATTCTTAATTTTTTTGTTCAATTATAATTCACAAGAAAATTGGCATTAGAAATAATCCACACAATAAATAGTTCGTTAGCTTCTTGTGTAAAAATGCTAAGAAATTTTACAAGAAGCTGGTGTTGCTGTTGCTGCTGCTAATGTTGCTGATGTTGCTGGTGTGTTGCTGTTGCTGCTGCTGCTGTGGCAAGACCAACTTAAGTTCTGTTGGCCGTTGTTCCTCGGTTGGTTGGCACCACCAAGATACAACCGCTTCATAAAATTCAAAGAGACTCGGACCCAATAGCTTCTCAGCGCTTATTTATATAGCCTACGTCGAGCGGCGATTTGGAGAAAATCAAACGAACAACAGCAACAGAGCAGAGAGTGGCGGCAGCGGCAGCAACAGCAGCGACGTTAGCAGCGACACCAGCGACGGAGAGCGCCAAAGAACTTCACACATACGCACGACACGTGAACCACAGCACACACATACACTCTCACACACACACACACACAAACACGCAGACAGACAAAGCAAACACACTCAAATGCTCAATGGCGGGACGGCAAAAGTTGCTCATCATTTGGATCTCGCTACGCTGCTGCTGCTGCTGTCGCTGCTGCCGACAACAGCGACAACTAAGCTGCGACGTTGACGCCGCTGTCGGCGTTGACGTCAATGGCAACTGCGCTGCATTCAATGAGTAAGCGTTGGCATTTTCAATGCATTGCAAGAATTCCCCAAGCTTAAACACAAAAATTTCGCAGAAGCAATAGCAAGTTGGCATGTCCCCCCACATTCTGGGCAGCGCTGTCGACGTCTCAGCTGCCGAGAGGAGAGCGCAAGCCGGCGACTTGGCAACTGAGACGCGACAGCGAGCATGTAACCAACTCGACTTTGGCCAACTCAACAAGCAACTCTCACAATCGGCGGCCTCAGCTCTCTTTGGCCAATGTTCGTTTATGTTGGCAGAGACATCGGCAAGTTCTTGGTCTTGGTCTTGGCCATGGCCACAAACAACCAGAAGAAGAAGGCGAAGAAGAAGAATATGGTTCGGCTCGTATTGATGCTGCTGCTGCGAATGATGATGAAGCTGATGTTGATGGTGTTGGCGAGATGAAGATGATGATGATGCTGCAGCATCTTCTTTGGCCACAAGTCACAGCCGGAGTCAGAGTCAGTCAGTCAGTTGGCCATCGAGCGGCGCTTTGCGGTTTCTATTTCAGCTGTTGAAGTTGCTGCTGCGGCTCATGTTGCTGTTGTTGTTGTTGCTGTTGCTGTTGCTGCTGATGCTCTCAACAATGTTTTCGTGTACAGGTGTTGGAACAGCGCCGCTTCTAATTAAACAACGCTAGTTGTTTCTGACTCCAAGACGCGCACACGCACTTGACTACAGCAGCAACAACAATAACAACAACACCAACAACAACAATGACGAACAACTACAATGATGATGATGATGATGACAAATAAGGCATGAAGATGGTCAACCGGTTTAAGCCATTTCCAGCATTTGGGATTTTTTTTTTTGTACCCACTAGAGGTATTGTGCGTGTGATTATTGACCTTTCCTTCCCTTTTTACCAACGCCAACCTCCCCCCCCCATGGCAGTCCCACCGTCTTTAATTGTTTGCAAAAATTCTTTTGTTTGATTTAATTAATTATTTAATTACGCTTGAAGTTGGCAATTTCGCACTTGGATTGAATAGAAGTTGCGCGCGCGCTCTCCTCACTCACTCACTCACTCACTTATTCGTTTTATTCGTTTAGTCAAGACTCGATTCGATTTCGATTCCAAAACAACTAGATTCAAGAGCTCTCTGGGCCGGCACGTCCATTACACGATACGCACGTTTCGCTAATGAACTGAACATTTCCGCTTTGCCGGCATCCTTTGGACCGTTTTTGGCTTGTTTCTTGAATGTAATGTGTCGTTCCTTTCAGTTTCAGCATCGGCTTTGGTTGCCCCTTGCTCGTTTGCTCCGTTGCTAGTTGCTAGTTGCCGGTGGATGCTGCAATGCGCCGGCGCGTGTCAAACATTTGAGCGTGAAATTTGTCGCATTGCCATTAACAAAGGAACAAAAAAAAAAAAGAAAAAGAAAACCCACCCGCACAACCATCTGCCTACTCCCGACACAACCCACAACCCACTGCCTAGCATCATTCCAATCTCTCTTCTTAGCCCGAATCCCAATCCCAATCCGCAGCAATTGCCGGCTACGTGTTGCCGGCATTTGTCGCTTGTCGTTCTTGTTTTCTGTGTGTGTTTCTTCTTGTTCTGTTTCTGTTCCTGACTCTGGTCTCTGCCACAGACACCGAGACCGCCTCCGCCTCTGACGTTTCATCTGCGTCCCTGGTCAGTGGTCTTTGCTGGTTGCTGGTCTCGTTGTCGTGAAATATTTTTGGCATTTTCGCTTTATACGTGCAAATTTTATGGCAACAATTGGTGCGAAATGCCGGACATGCAAAGAGAGAGCATTGAATGGAATGACAGCAGCAGCAGCAACAAAATCGCTTGACTGGACTAGCAGCAGCAGGAGCAGCAGCAGAAGCTGTGTGCCATTGTGTGGGAGTTTTTTGGGTGGTTAGCTCGGTTAGTTGAATTGAGTTGCCGGGCAATCTTTTTCCAGCATTTATTGTACAGGGTGCAATTTGTGGAATGCCGCCAAAGGAATTGAAAGACGAAACTTACCCAACGGCAAAGATGTGCTCCATGCGTCCATGCGACGTCGCGATAACCAGGTTTTTTCCTTGTGGTTGATAATTAAATGCAATCAGAATTTTCAGACTGTGTACAAGTGATTCATGTTGAATCTCGTTTTGAATCATTTGGAAGTTCTCTGAAAACATAAAAATTAAAATCAACAAACCCAGAAATTAGTTCATTACAATAAAGATAAGGAGCAGGGCTTGTTAGTCCCATTTTTCCGGATCCACATCAACTTCCTCTGCTCCAAATTCATATTTTACATTACAAAAGATTATATATAAATAAATAGGTAAATATAATTATCTTGTAAACTTAAAAATCTAGTTCAATATCACGATGAAATAAACCAAGGTACCGAGATTTAGCTTATTTGGATTTTGTGCCCAGCTGGAGTTCTAAACTTGGAGTTGCAATTAATTTGGCTTTTGTTCCATTCACTTGAGCGTTAGAATATGACAATGACATTTTGTTAGATTTGAAATTCGTTGAGCTTTAGTTCACCCTGTTTTAACTAAAATTATGTTGGTCGAAATCTTGAACCACATTCACATCCATTGCGGAGCACAACTAACCAGCAAACTAAGTGCCATCCATCACAGAGGGGCAGAGGAGGCCAAAGGAGGAGCAAAGGACAACGAAGCAACGAACGCTTGACTAAACAAATAGCAAGCGACAGTTTTTCGGGTTTTTCTTTTTCCGTTTTTCATTTATTTGTTGTGTTTTACCCAAAGCAAGTGAATTGTTGTAGGAGGCTAAAGCCAAGCGACAATGTCAAGTGATTTTCATTGTGTGATGTGACAGGTGTCACAGTGAGTGGGTGGACAGTGGGTGGACATGGACAGGAAGAAACCGGAGTCAAGTCGAGGCTTCATGACCAATTAGCCTTGTTAGTGGGATAAACTGTGGGCCAGCCCACAAGCGGTAGCATTTCTCTCCTCTCTGTGTGTGTGTGTGTGTGTGTGTGTGTGTGTGTGTGTGTGTGCCACATCAAGAACAAACAACAACGGAATGACAGTCCACGCACGCCTGAGTTCAATTGATTTAACGTGAACATGAAAGTGTAGCTTGGTAAATTGATTTCCAGAATGGACTACTTGAAACGGACCCCGACCCTGCGAGGTCATCAAAGTTTTATGCTGTTGCCAAGTGGCTGGCTGGGTTCGAGTTAGAACTAGAAGCATGATGTATCTATCTATGCAGCATATATCTCCATCTCCATCCATCTATCCATCTATCTATCTATCTATCTATCCATCTATGTATCTGTATACGTATGTATCTGAAGTTGACCGTAACGAATTGCGTCTGTTTCGCTTTTGTTTTTGTTTGCCAAAAAAAAAAAAGGAAGAAAGAAAAGTATCTTCTGCTATCGCTCTCTGCATATTTGTTGTCGTTTTCCCTTTTTGCAACCCTCGGAAAATGGCGAAAAATGCCTTACAGCTAGGCGGCGAGGGTGATGACTGATGATGATGCCGTCGCGTCTCCACAGCATCGCTGTCTGCGTCTGCGACTTGGTGGCAAAAACTTTTTGTTGTCTACTTTTCGTTTGGTTTAAAAGTTCATTTGCTTTGCCCTGCCCCTGTCCTGCCATCCCCCTGCAGGAACGCTCTTCCTTTTGGCAAATTAAATAATAGGCTTATGGTGGCTTAGTGTCGCAATTGTTGTCAATGGTTGTTGCTGTTGCTGTTGCTGTTAGTGCAACTGCCGCTGACTTGTTTAGAATGCCATAAAGGCAAGCATTACTTTAATAATATTTATGGCCAGGCCATTCATGTGGCTTTAATGTGCCCCAGACAAGAACGCAGCTCGTGCATAACAAGAGGCTAGTCCATCGGTCGGTCGGTCGGTCGGTAAGTATGTATGTATGTAACGCTCCTACGCCAACTGCATTGCTTATGAGGAAGGGCCTGTTCTAGCGCCTGTTCTATGCGAAATTCAATCAAGTCATCAGTCTGAATCCCCAACCACTCCATAATAGTCCTCCTACTCTCAAAGTTATCAGAGATGCACTAGGACAAGAAATCCAAAATTAATAGTCTCGAATGCACTCAATGCAATGCTAACACAGAACAACAAAATTACATAAACCATAAAATCATATCTAAGGATCGTGCTCTAATTTTTTTCTTCTATGTTCGTTAACTTTTTATAGGCAATGCTTTCTCTAACAACATCGTTTATGGACAATAAATCTGAATGAAATTAGTTTTAGCCTAACTCCTTGATAGTCTTTAAAAGAAAAGCATTTACAAACTAAAAAAGAAAAGCATATAATTCAATAATAACTTGTTGAAATAATAAAGTTTAAAAGTCTTCATAAAAAATTGTTGATTGATTTTAAAACCTATTTTCAGAATTTTTAATATATTTTTAGGAAAAGAACATTTTTCAAAGGCAACAATTTGCAGTTCTATAAACCAAATTTCAAATAATTTGTAGTTCTGTGTAATAAAAATAAAAAAGTGTATGCAGTGTGAGTTAGTTAGATCGTGATTAAACAGTATTAATTGCAATTAAACTATAACTAATTATGTTAACATTCAATTACTTTTCATTCATGACCAAAATTTGTGTTAGATTTTTTGCTAGAACCACTTCTCACACACACGACTTTTGGCGGCGCCATGTTAGCCAAGTTTGTTTTTGTATTTGTCGCCTCGAATGTGCTACGAATTAGTTAGCAAAAACTGATTGGGATAAGCCAGTTGCAAGTTGCAGTTGCAATGACAAAATTAAATGCAACTTGCATATGAAATGAGCACCCAGTCAGCGTTTTAATGAATGACTGAGTGAGCTGAAAAGGACTTGGCCATGGAATCAGTTTTTGGCGCCAGCCAGGAAAACTCCTCATGCATATGCAGGGCCATATATCATTTTGCAAAAAATGCTAATTTACCTACCCCCTCCCTCCCCCCCCATCCCCTTCTCTGTATTTGCATTTGTGACACAAAAAAAAAAATATATAATTTAAATGAAAAATGTACCTAAAAACAAAACAACAAAAATAAAATAAAACTTCTGTTGACCATTAAAATGGCACCACGCCTTCGCTTTGCGTTATGGGCCAGCAAATCAGTCATTTAAGTGCTCGATTTTAATGTAGTTTAAACAAATTAAACTGAAATGTTTATGGCGCATAAATCTCGGTAACGACAGCCAGCCAGCCCAAAAGGTAACTAAAATTAGCATCTTTGATTTGAAAATATGTATTTATCGTATACTAGGTTGGGGCTTGGGCCATCGTGACCCAATTTAGTTGAGTGAGTAACTCATAAAAACTACATGCGATTGCTTATCAGAGTGAGTGAGAGAGGGCGGGAGACCCTTTCGGTTATTTGCTTTCTCTTGGAAATTGGAATTGGTATTTGGAGCAAACTAGAGCTGGACATTCACATAGATACATACATACATCCATATAATTGCAGCATCTTTAAGTTGTGTGTGTGTATTTGTTCTGTTGTCTCATAATAAGTTTGGGTCATTGTTTGCCATTTGGGCGGGGGCGTTACGGAAACTGGGAGGGATGACAAGTAGAACAATCAGAACTAAAACTGCGGAAATTGCTAGAATAAATACCAAAAGCATACAAGGAGAAATCAAGATTGTAGCGACAAGAATTAACTTCTCTTCTCTTCGTGTTTTTTTTTTTTGGTTGTATTTTGATAATCTTTAATAATATTCTCACGCTGTTTACACGCTCGTTGGTCAGATGCAAGCCTTCAGATAATGGCCAGCAAAGTGTTAAGCCCAAAAA
The DNA here is from genome assembly GCA_018150735.1 of Drosophila sp. 14030-0761.01. Lineage (NCBI taxonomy): Eukaryota > Metazoa > Arthropoda > Insecta > Diptera > Drosophilidae > Drosophila > Drosophila sp. 14030-0761.01. The sequence continues at coordinate 1,234,840 of JAECWO010000026.1, read as the reverse complement.
AAAAAAAGAAAAATGGCAAAAATAAAATAAAAAAAAAAGGTGAATTCATAAAACCTGCCAAGCGAAATTAAATAAAAACACCCGCAAAACGCGCTTAGGCACGTACTGGTCAACAAATTGTGTAATGAAAGGGGAACCAACCAGCAATCGAACAGTCGAAAGCAGGACCGGATTATCAGCCCTTGGCATTAAAGGGCCTGATGGCCAATTTGCATATTTTTATTGTCCAAGTAAAGAAATTTTTCTTTAAATTATGGAGAATAAATTAGTTTTTCAACTTCTTTGCATATAGCAGCCAAAAGGCGGACTTCTAATATATTTCTAATAACTCAATCAGAAATCTCTTTAAGTCTTGTTCCACCCCTGATCGAAAGTTATAACAATTACAGTTAGCATTGCTGGGGGTCAAATGCAAATTGCAACATATTTTCAATGGACAATCAAAAGATATTTGACATGTTTATAAGCCATATCGAGTGGCTTTTTGTTGCATGTTTGGCTGTCTTTTCAGGGTCAAGTTTGCAGTAGCGGGCCCCAAAAAGTCTTTTTCTACCATGCATTCATAGGTTGAAATGGTATATTAATGACTCCAAAATGTGTGTAACAAACGATAAGAAAAATTCATTCCACCAAATTTCATAAAAACCACAAGTCCCCGGGAATTTCAGATAAATCCCTGTTGCGTTTGATAAAGAACAGGTCATATATACAATATATATACATTTTCATAGGCTACCATAAATTTCCATAGATTTCCATATATCCCCATAGATTTCTATGTATAACCATAGATTTCTATATATTCCTATTGATTTCTATATATCCCCATAGATTTCTATATATATCCATAGATTTCTATATATCCCCATAGATTTCCATATATCCCCATAGATGTCTATACATAACCATAGATTTCTATATATCCCCATAGATTTCTATATATAACCATAGATTTCTATATATTCCTATTGATTTCTATATATCCCCATAGATTTCTATACATCCCCATAGATTTCTATATAATCCCATCGATTTCTATATATTTCCATAGATTTCTATATAATCCCATAGATTTTTATATTTCTATATATTTCAGCCTAATTCTATATATTTTCTTATATTTCTATATATTTAAATTGTTTTCAGCTTACCTGGATGTCCACAAGTGAGTTTCCCGCCGAATTCCAGAGGTCCGATCCCGCCGCCGCCCGCGCACCAACTGACCCACAGGCCCCACATAGCTCCTTTTATATACCCCGGAGACATGGAAATTTGGCGCGATATCATATAACCCTATTAATTTTAACCCCTATTTCAGTTAACCCCTATTTACACGTTATTCAACACTATATTTCCATTTTTCAACACTGTGTCTTTAAAAAGTCGTTACTCAACACTGAAAATTTTTCGGATAACTTTCGAATTTTCGTTTTCCAACACTGAGAAATTTCGGATACAATTTGAAATTTTCGTTTTCCAACACTGTTACATAAAAAATGTTACTCAACACTAAACAAATTTAACTGAAATTTTAAATTTAACAGAAATTGAGAATTCGTACAGAAATTATATAAAATATATAAATCTATAGAATATATAGAAATCTAGGGAATATACAGAAATCTTTGGGAATATATAGAAATCTATTAGATTATGAAGAAAACTGTGAGAATATATATAAATTTATTGGAATATGTAGAAATGTATAGAAATATATTGGAATATGTGGAAATATATAGAAATTTATATAAATAAATATAAAATATTACATGAGTATGAATTTGGTTTTATTAATTTGAATTGGGTTTTTTCACTTGCTGCATGGTATACCCAAGTCGGCCTGGCGACTTACTTGCTTCATTTGGTTTAGATAAAGGCAGGAAAAGGGCCATGCAGCAACTGTAAAATGAGGTGTTTGTCATTGTTGTTGTGGTAATGATTGATGATCAATTTGGTTGCCGTGTAGCGTGGTTTTGCATGGAACAATAGATGAATGTGATTATAAACTTGTAAATTTTGTCGCCTTTCGTTTTCGACGCAGTCGCCCCTAACGGCAAACAGTTTTGTATAAATATTCAGCTTATTGTTAAACAATTTAACACATTTTCTGCATGTATGTGTGTGTGGTAGTTTATATGTTTGGCATCAGCTATTTACTTCTCCCCCCGAAAAAAAAAAACACTCTCCAGCTGTTTGTCTATTTGCTTAACAATTAGAAGTTATTTAGCCAACTCATTTGTCATTTATTTTTGGCAACATTCATGCAATCGCATGAATTTTTAATGTTAGACAAACACTTGTTAAAGCTCTGCACTTTAAAGGAAATTAACATGTTCGCCCCTAGAATTGGCATGAATAATTGGCAGAAAAGTATTTTGCATATTTTGCATGCCCGATGAAATGATCCAAGGCCATGCGATGTCTTTAAATTGCCACAAAGGCAACCAGAGAAATTAATCAACATGCTGAGTTAATTAAATTTGCATTAATTAATTTGAATTTCAACGCCAACAAAGAGTGTCCATGTCATGTTCGAGTCCTCTCTCAGTGTGTTTGTTCTCTATATGTAAATAAAAGTCGCGAATGCGAAATATAATTTACAACAGGGATGTCAGGTTAAAGTCAACTCAAACGGATTGAGTGGACTCTGGATTTGACAAATAAGTGCATATGTACATTGTATATATATAGTCATATATATATAAAACTGTCTGTATACTATGCAGACAGATGTTGACAGTTTGGCAGCAAAAAAAAAAAAAAAAAAAAGAAGAGAAGAAAGTAACAGCAAAAAGTATTTAACCAAGAGGAGAATGCAAACAAAAATGCTGATACGTGAATCCCTTTTCTTTTCGAATGTAAGAGTTCTATAAAGCATTTGAATACTCTACAATTTGATAGGTTAAATGTTGATAAGTGCATCCCTTTTCTTTTCGAATGTAAGAATTCTATAAAGCATTTAAATACTCTACAATTTGAAAGGTTAAAAGCTTATGAATCCCTTTTCTTTACGAATGTAAAAATTCTATAAAGCAGTTAAATTCTCCACAAATTGCAAGGTTTTTTGGATTTATAAAATAAAGCTTAAGATTAACTAGAGGTAAAAATTGGCTTGATATTACAATAAATGTTGTGCTCTTTATTATCCCTTTATCGAAAAGCACTTAACTACAGACCTATTTCCATTTTTGTTTATGTATTTCAGGCAAAATACATAATTAAGACAACTTTCTGGCTGGCAATAAATAAAAGAGGTCACTCTGTCCCCCGAAAACACTTAAACTCTGTGGCAAATTGCTTGCCCAAACCATCATGCCGCATCTCTCCGAGCAGAGAGAGTGCGATTCCGAATACGTTGGCATTCTTTCGTCTCTCACTGCCAGCGGACCAAAAGACCATATGAGCACGTCTGGCATGGCAGGACGAGCACAGGCATGGGCACCAAAAAGCAACTCAAACAACAATAATCATCGCACTAACAAACAAAATCGCAACAACGACAATGGAGAGGCAACAAATAAATTCAAACAATGTGCCGAACGAAATGTAAAGCATAAATATTTGCAAAAGGGCCCAAACAACACCAACGCCAACACCAGTAAGGACAATCGGACAGCCTGCCAGCCAGTGAGTCGACCAGCTGAGCTTCCGTCGGGCGACAGTCACGTTTCCACCATACGCACATAACGAACTCAGATTGCGCATACGCCATGTTTGCCATATATACACATTTACTCATAAAACATATCGCATTTGATGCGAGAGGGAGGACAGCGGGTGACATTCATATTTCAGCCTTGCCAAAAACCGATTCCAATCGCTGGCAACATCATCATCATCAACAGGATTGCCAAAGGAGAGACTACACAGGATGAGCAGGAGCAGGAGCAGGAGCTGGAGTTGGAGCTGGAGTAGGCGAACGATTTTCATGTCAACGCAGGCGGGAATTGAATTTCGCGCCAAATGACTGGAGGCTATTTTTCAACTGCTTTATTTTTTGGGGCCAATCCATATCAGTCGGCTCTCCATATCTGCAAATTCACGAGTGCATCTCTCTTTATATATATATACACTACAAACATATATCAGGAATATATATATATATATATATTTCTCGTTGTGTGTGTTTTTGCTCGTTTGCTCTCTTGTCTGAGCTGAACTTACATTTATTGTTGAAATTTTTGGCGTTTTCTTCTTCACAGTCTGACGCGTCTCCAACATTCAAGCAAGTAACCAAACCCGGCACAGACACACACACACACACACACACACATCTCTCCAGTGCTGGATCAGAAAAAATAAGCTTTGCATTAAGAGAAATTTGTAACGAAATTCGTTCCATTATAAATTTACTTATTTCATTTAGTAATTTTTGATCATTTTCATTATGAAATTTAATTTATTGTTGGTAAATCCGCTCCTGTTGCTGGCTGGCTGGCTGGGCCCATTAAGAATTTTTGGAGGCTGGCTAGGATCTGTCTGGTGCTTAAGTGCGTCTCGCTGCCTGCCTGTGACAGCTTTTGTTAACATTCATTTTGGAGCGGCTTTAAGTCTTCCGACTCCAACTGAAACTTGACTTATGTATGTATGATGCCCGACCATGCCCATGTTGAATGGCAAAACTTTAATTGAAATTTCGCCTGATGATGGCGACAAGTTGATTTTCCACTTTGCCACGAAACGGCAGAACTGCAACAGCGAAACGAATTGGACATTAAATGCTACCGTTGGCCAAATTGCCAACAGGCAAACAGCTTGTGCAATTGGCGTTAACAAGCGCATTAGATTTGTTGGCTATGCCCGTTCGCATTCAAGTCCGAGTCACTAACCATCATCCATCCGCTAGTGCCAGTCCCAGTCCCAGTAGTCAGTCAGTCAGTCAGTCAGTGGCCAATTTGGCAAGGTTGTTTGGGGAATTGGTCAGTTGTTGGAAGTCTTAACCAACTGCCATGGCAATTTGCTAGCTGTTTGTCAAGCAACCGAGCGCGATGGCGACTCAGGCATTTATATTGATCATACGAAGCGTGGTCCAGGAAATGCTTTCCACCAAAAAAACCAAAGAAAACTTCTACTTCAATGTTGACTGATATTTATAACAAGAACAGCAGCAACAACAACAATAAAAGTGCTTCAACACGCACATCGGACTCGGACTACTCCTTCTAGTTTTTGCCCCTCAACCCACCCACCGCCTCTACTTGCTTACCAATGGCGTGCCAGTCTGTTTGTAGTTTGCAAATTGTAACTAGATACAATTTGTAGCGTGGCTTTGTTTGCTGCTCGCTGACTTATTGCAGGAAGGAGAAGAGAAGCAAAAAAAAAAGGCGCTGCCGGGCAACTCAATGCAGACATGGTTGTCGTCCCAGGTCCCATACCCATTCCCATTCCCAGTTGGAGTCTCAGTCGCTGGTTGCTGGTTGCACCCAAAGTGCGTTCTCGTATGTCTGGTTCTGGTTGCTGTGGCTGTTTCTGTGGCTGCCACGCTCGACTGCCGCACCGCGCTCTGTGATTTGTTGCATTTCTAATGCAACCGCTTCACTTGCCTGTGCTTCAATGTGTTGCCCATTGCACTTGTCTGACTATGATATGTTTGTGTTTGCATTTTGGCCTCTACTGGACCTTTGCCGAGGTGCCTGGGCCAATTTTCATTTGCCTCATCGACGGGAATTTACGCTTCTACGAATGCCCTAACCCAAATAGTATAAATATTCAAATAAAAGTTTAACTAGGATTAAATTAAGTTACCTAAGCAACATCACCAACTATTTAATGATAAAATGATATGAAACAACAAAGCAAAACTTAAAATGAAATTTACTAATGCTTTTTAATATGCAGGGTATCTGAGAGTCGCCTTTGCTAGGTCGAAGAACAAAAGTTTTCTTTAGTTTTTCAATTTTTAGCAACACGCATGCGAAAAGTGTTTTTGTTTTTCAGCCACTTTCTGAGGAGGGGCTAGGTTTCAATTACCCTACGGCCAAAGACATGGCAAAGGCAAAAAAAAAAAGGGCAATGGAAAATGCTCACTTGGGAAAACTTTGCTTTCGATCGCTATCTGCAAGTTAGAGGTAAATTTGCCTAAGGACAGAAAATAATTTCATAAATTTATGCTGCATTTGTCAAGGAAATACTGACAGAAAACCTAAATAAATGCGATTTCCTCTCCATTTTCCATCTGTTTAATATTCATTTGATAATTGATTAATTCAAACATATTAACACCCAAATGATGGCAAATTAATCACAAATCAAGGTCCCCCTTTGGGCCCAAATTGTCTCATTTCACTCTCTCGTAATCATTATCAATTAGCCCCCCTCACCACCACCACCAATTTAGCAATTCAATTAACTTTCCCGCCGGAACAGAAGCTGTCAACACACACACATATACATATCTAGAGAAAAGAAAAACGAAATTGTGAGCTTCATTAGCAAATTCTCGGTAAATTGCAATGACCTGCTAACCAAACAGCATCTCAATTTGGCCAACCAAACGCGCAATGCAACAAAAGCAATCATTTGCAATGTCAGAGTGCCATGGCCAGAGCCACCCCTTAAAGAGAGCTCTCCAAGAAGAGGGGGAGAAAGCTTTTGCAGTCCCCTAGCATTAACTGTGGATTACTTAAATGCTTTTTAATTGAAAATTTTCCTAATTTCACTTTGGGGGATCAAGTGCAACCAGCACTAAGGCTACATAAACACAGAGAGAGATGAAGGAAAAAGCGGCGGACACGGACAACGATAGCACGCTCTGGCGCCTGCTACCCCACGAACACAAGGAACAAAAAAAAGGGAAGTTTTTGCTTGTCTGGCCAAAAACCTAGAGAGAGAGAGAGAGAGCAAAAGAAGAAAAACAAAAAGTGAAAGCCGTAAAAACTACAGTAGCGCCAGCAAAACGACGGACTCCGTGGAGGAGGCTGCCATCACATCATCAATTTCAATGCCGCTCGCTCTTTCGCTGTCTGCCTCGGTTTTTCACGACATTGTTGGTTCTCTCGCCTGATGGCTCTTCCTCTGTGTGTCTATTTGTCTATGGATATGGGAGAGAGTTAGAGACGTGGATTTAAGCTGCAAATCCTTGGTAAAAGCATTTAACACTGCCAGTGCATTAGTGTGGCGAGTGGCGGCAAGAAAGTTTGTCTTCTTCTTCTTGGGTTATCTTTACTTTGCGGTTTTTTTTGGGGGACCTGATATTATTCCACTCTGCCAAATATATGCATAACCGTAATTTGTAGCTTCAATAGCAATTCATCAGAAAGCTAAAATAAAAAAAATAAAGAAAGCAAACCAACCAAAAAAAAAAAGAACGCAAAAATCTTCTTTTTAACATGCACTTGCCAAGTGTCGTGGCTGGGATAGGGACTGGGTCTGGGGACTGGGGACTGGAACAGGAACAGAGCGGTTCTGCGGCTGGCTGACTAACCGACTGACTGGCCGTCATTAGCTTCGCTTATCGCAAACGTAAACCTTGCCATCTAGATGCAGCCCAAAAAAAAAAAAAAAAAAAATCAAGGCATTCAAAGAAAGTGCAACGACATTTGGCTGTTGGCTCTGGTGCTCTGCAAGAAACGGTTCCTTTTGTTTGCTCACTCGTCCATTGCCCGCTGTTTCTTGGGGCTTCAATTTTGCGCATCAGTTGTAATTCATACTTTTGTGCTTTTACTTTGCGAGAGAGACTCTTCCACGAAATTCGACGGCAAGTTGAAAATTAACATGTTGCTGGTGGCTGCTGCTGGTGGCTGGCTGCAACAGTTTAGGATTTAAGAACCGTTTTGTGGTCTCTTTTGAGCACACGTCACCACACTTCACTTCACATGTGGCTTTGCCCAATTCTGTTTAATTAGCATGAGAAGTGGCCGCCACAGCTACTTAAACACGACATTTGCGCGATTCTTTTGCTTCCGTTGGTTGCGCACGCGCAATTAGCCAAAGCAGACGCCGATCTTGGGTACTTGACCGATAGATAGACTGTTTAATGAACTCCATGGGAGTCTCTCTCCCTCTCTCGCTCACTCTCGAATAGCAATGCAAATTCCTTTATCCATTAGATCGCATTACTCTCAAGCCAACCACACATTGGATGCTGTAGAAATAGAACCAGTTGGATTGAATTGGCCAGAGTTGGAAGCCCAATAATGCTGGCAGGGCTTGGGTCTCGCCTCAGATGGCATTCAACACCACCATCACCACCATTGCCACTGCCACTGCCACTGCCATCCTCTATATATAGCAAATGCCAACTAAAAATAGCAACGTCTTAAATGATTTTTGCTCATTAGAGCGTGCGTGTTGCAGCCCATCTTGGCACTGCTGAGACGATGGGGAGGGGAAGGGGCGACAACTACGACTGCAAGTCGATACAAAAAGTGACAACAACTAAAACAAAAGCGCAGCCGCACTTGGATCCACATTTTCTACATGACGCTGCGAATGCCAGGAACATAATAAAATCATGTAATGGACTGCGCTTGAAAAACAATGCAAAAAGCGTTGACAACATGACCATAACCCTTTATAAGGGGGTTTTGGGGGGGGGTATGCCACAAGGATGTTACTATTTTGCAGTATAATGTAATAAAAATAGCATGCCAAGCATTCGGCCAACCAGTCAGCCATGATGACGATCATGCCGATCGATAGTCGCTTGTCCGAAGATGGCAAAACAAAAGACTTTGGACACAAACTCACGCAGGCAACTGCAACTGGAACTGCAACTGCAACAGCAAGTCAAGGCCTGCCAGGGAATGCCAAGTATCGTGTGTTGAATGCATGCCAAGCATAGTCCCTCCCCTACCCTCTCTTCGCCACCACCCTTAGCCACCCTGTATTGAAAACGAAAACTGCTGTGTGACATGACCACGACCAAATCATGGCCTCGACTTTGGTCTCGGACCTAATCTTAGTCTTGATTGTAGCCCCAGCATCATTGTGTATTTCTACAGGTAGACAACGACCCAACGAATGAACCAACCAACGAACCAACAAACGAACGAACGAAAGAGAACGCGATAGAGAAAGAGAAAGACAGATACACGCGCCAGATACAGATGCGCCTGAGCTACATTTGGCTTGGTTTATGAGTTACCCTTTGGCTAAGTGACATAAAACAGCGACTAAATGATGTGCAGATAGTTGGTTCAGTTCTAAAAATAAGCATACAAACTAAATACATACTTATTTATCTGTATGTATGTCCATGTGGAGTCATCTTCGACTAGCCGGTTAATTAAAATGAAAGTTAATGCACAGTTTCGCAACGACCAAGTTGACGTGTGAGACTTGAGCTTCTTATTATGTTGATTATGTATATAGAGAACATTCATTTGGCTCTCGTTAATAGCCAATTCTGGCCATTAACTTTTTATAGTTGCAAATAAATCAAAACATTAAAATCAGAAGCCAAGTCCAAGTCCATAAATCCTAGCAAGTAGAACGAATATTTTTTGGGCCTTAACCTGTTAAGAAAATCTTTTAAGCTTTTGTAATATTTCAGGTTAGCATAATCTACATCGTACTTATGATAAATTAGAAACTTAATATTAATTTGGTTCTTCCTTTTTTTCTCGACGTCAATAAACATGATCAGCATGACAGAGAGAGAGAGAGAGGTGGAAAAAAAACCACATCTTTTTTGTTGGATTGGAACCAAAAGTAAGTAGAGAAAAAAACCCACTGACTAAGCCAGACTAAAGTTAAGAACTGCACCATTAGTCATCATCAGGTCGATCGGTGCCGGGATTCTGGGTGATTTTTGCAACGCACCCAACATCAGTTGGCCAACATTTATCTTGATTATCGCTGGGCCAATTCTCTCTGCCCCGTTGGAATGTTCTCTGTTCTCTGGTTCTCTTCTGGCGACATTATTTATGCAAGTTATGCTACTTGCTGCCCAGGGAGAAAGTGTGATTCACCTCATTGATATGAACCGCATCTTGTGGGTTTGGGGCATGCAAAGTAGAAGATGAGGAAGCACCGAGTTCAAGCGAGTTCATCATTATCATCAGCATGTCTATCTTTGTGGCATCGTTTGAGTAGTATTTTTTTTTGTAAGCGCATGTGTAGCAAATGCCAATTTAGAAAGTAAAAACAAATGATCAACCGAAAATGGCCAACACTGCAGCAGCGGCAGCAGCAGCAGCAGCACTTTCATTCACTTTTTGGCCAAGCTTTATAACTGTAATAAAGTGAGGGCAAGACCAGCTCCATCTCCACTCAAAACGATTCCAGTAAACAGCAAACAAAACTCGACACGGGTTCAAGGTTTTTTTTTCTTCTTTTGGTTTGGTTGGACTTCTTCATTATCATATATGAAATAAAGAAGGTTTTTTTTAAAGGTAAAACACAGAAAGAGAAGAATTCTTTCGTCATTTTGGACACTTCCTTTTTTTTTTGCTTTACTTCTTAAGGTATTTTAATTTTTGTTTTTTTGTTTTACTCCGAGTTCAATGTACCCCTTAAAAAAAAAAAAAAATAAATAATAAAACGCTGAGCAAAACTTCTCACGCAATGTCTAAAGGTCCAACGAAAAGAAAAATACCCTGATTTACTACTCTTTGGATAGTTTCACGATATATACTATCTATATATATATATAACTTTTGTGTGTGTGTGTGTATATGTGGGCTGATCATCATTAACATGTCTGATGTTCTGATAAATGATTAATGGCCCCATCTGGACTGTTGGACTGCTGCTAAGGTTACGGCATACGCAAATGAGCCAACTGGCAGACAAAAGTAACAAAAGTTGAGCATAACTTTCTCTGATTTACGATTTACTTTCTGTTTCTCGCCATCCGTCTTGTAAAACTGTACGAATTTATACAGTTTTAGAATTTCCACTTGCCAAAAAAAAAAATAAAGTTGTAATTTTATTTTCGCATTTTGGTTTTGTGACTTTACTTTCGCTGCATTAAAAGAAACAAACGCAAAATCCAATTTGTTTGCAAATTGTAGGGCGTAAAACGAAATATGATCTTTTTGCTAGTAAGTAGTAGGGGAACAGGCAACCGGTGCCATCAAACAAACAAAAGTTATATGTAGATATATAAGTATTATATTATAGTTTCGAGCATATGAATATGCAAATGACTTTCACTTCACTTTCGTTCATTAGGCGAACTATTCATTCTTATTCTAATGGGCAACCGGTGAAAGGTTTTGTCTGTCTGCCTGCCTTTTTATTGAGAGTTAATGCCACGCCCCGTTGCGGAAATTCTTGGCATGTGCGCAATAATTATTACTTTAACAAATTATTTGGCAGAAAAAAAGACTAGATAAAAACTTGTTTGAGTCGACGACAATTAATTTGAAATAATAAACCAAATGCCGCATAATGTTTATTACGGCTCATTGTTTGGCATGCAATTTGCATAACATACAAATTAAATTGTCCATAGAGATGGTTCAGATGCTCCTCCACCACCAGCTCCACCTCCCCCGCCCCTTCTTCGATTGAAGAGTATGCAATTAAATTGCTGACGTTTTTCTGCGTTTCACAGTTTCTTCTTCGTTGCCAAACGTTGCGAAGCTTTCAATCAATGCCAACAAAATTTACCATTTGATTTCACTTGATTGATGTGCAAACATTGCATAGTTCAAGTTTTGTATTTTCTATTGTTTATGGTTTATTGTTTATAGGAAGAAGGAAAAAGAATATATTTTTTTCGCCAGTTTTTGCCACTGCTAATTAGCTGGTCTCTAAACATAGATGCCGCTATCGAATATCAATGGGATGAGCTTGGGGGCCATAGAAAGCTATCCTCTTGGATGGCATTTGTGTGCTAAAATTGACACCTTTACGCAGTGCCACGCCACGCAGCTCATCAAAGGCCACGCAGGAGATGATCATGAGTTGGCAGAATCTGCACTTGCAACAGCAGTAGAAACAATCGCTATCTTTGTTTCTGTTGCTGTTGTAGTTGTTGTAGTTGTTGGTTCTAATCGATTTCTCTAACAAACATAAAGCGGCAGCGGCAGCAACAACCAAACTCTCACTGCAACTGCAACTCAAGATGTTGCCGCATAAAATTCCAAAACTCATATGCGTTTTCTTTCACAGCTTTCAAGTGGGTGCAGCATACAACAACAACAACAAACACAACTATGGTGTGTGTGTGGGTTTTTTTTTACGTTTTGTGTGTGCCTTTTTTTTATTAATCATTTGTTCTAAGAATTTACTGCATTTTTATTGGAGACTAACCCAGAGGCCCCTGACTCTGGCTCCTCTGACTGCGACTCTGGGCTCTCTGCGTTTGGGACATGTGCTAAACTTAACAACAAACAGGTTGACTCTGTCCACTCTGTTGTTGTTGTTGTTATTGTTGTTTGCCAAATTTAAATACAACCAGTTAGAAGACCAAACATTTCCAACCCACGAATATTGACTACTCTATCAAATAGTTAAAATATAATCAATATTTTGACTAAGCATCGAATGAATTCAAATTTAGAAGGGAAATCTAAATATTAGCTTAATTCCTAGTAGCTATATCTAGTTAAATTCTAATGTTAGTTGTAATTTGCAATTACTGTTCAATGTTTCTATAAGATATAATCAATATTTTGACTAAGCATCGGAATATATGTAAATGAATTCAATTTTAGAAGGGATATCTTAAGATTTACATTATCGTAAGGCCTAGTAGCTATAGCTATAGTTGTAATTTGTAACAACCGAAGTAAATATAAATAAATATAGAAATAAAATAAATAGATATAGAAATAACATAAATAAATATAGAAATAAAATAAATAAATATAGAAATAAAATAAATAAATATAGAAATAAAATAAATAAATATAGAAATAAAATAAATAAATATTTGCATTATTATTTCTCTAGAGACACATGCTAAAATGTTTGCTGGTTTTTTTTCTCAAAATTAACATTACAATTAAAATATTATTGACCCAAAAATCTTGGAAACATCTTAAAAGTTGGCAAAAGTTTACACCAAAACTTAATTCGCCTTTAATTGTATATTACAAAACTTTTATTTTTTAATTCTCAAAATCAGCTTAGTTATTTTCATATAGGAAATAAATTTAAGAACTAAATTTTGTTGTTTTCAACTCATGAAGTGCCTCTAAAATTCGTTCTCAGTGCATAAATCTCACCTGTTACAATGGTGGGTAAAGAGTAAAGAGTTCATTAGGTAAAGGGTATTGAAATATATGCGTTTTGGATGCGTCTTAGATAGCACATTGAGTTGCAGCTGTTTACTTTCCAATTTGGGTCATCTGAGTCATATGCATAAAATTCTAGAAAAAAAAAAATTGACAGCTTCCCACAATTGCATTTTCCATTTCAACCCATTTTTTCCATTCCCAATCCCCAGCATTCATTCGATACAGGAGGGGGGGAGGCGTTCTGGGTTCTTTTCTTTTCTTGGCCCTGTTTGAGATGTTTTATTAGCCATAAGACGACTGGCTCATCAGCATAAGCAGGAAATAAAGAGCGTATATCAAAATGGCTTTGCAGCTTGTTGCTGTCAGCAAGTCTCAACTTTATTACTCTCAGTTACTTTCTTGGTTATCAGATATGCCACACCAGAACTGAAAGAAGTTTCTAATTTATGTGCACCAGCAACACTAGCAACTGCAACAACAACAACAACTGCATCGTAACATCTTATCAAGAACTAAATGACATTGCCTAGACCAAGCAGCCGCTTAAATTACAAGCACGCAAAACTCCATATCGAAATCCAGAATCCCCAATCCGAATCCGAATCCAACTCCAAGTGCAGTTAAGCAGGGTCGTCATCAGGCCTAATCCTGCCTTGTGGACTCTGGCGACATTGACACGGACGTAGTTTTCTTTTTTCTTCTTTCTGTTTCTGTTTCTTTTCTTTTCGTTTCGTTTTTCGCATATTGAATTGTGGAATTGTAACTGAGACCAGCTAGCCCGGTATGACAAGTTTCGCGAATTGCATCAGAGTTGGTCCGAAGAACGTTGGCCAACGAACCAATATGATGTAATAAACGTTGGCCCGATCAAAAACGCATTTCACATGCAGCGAATCCTAGTGTCCAGAGGCCATACATATAATTTTTAAGGTTTTTGCTTGCGTTTTAATAAATGCAACAGTGTCTAAAAATAGCAAAGGCTAAAAATGTTGTCCCACTGGTTGGCCACAACCAACCAACCAACCACATTCGAGTCTCTGGCGGAAGTATTAGGAGCCAGAGATGGCTTTGGCTTTGGCATTGGCATTGGCAATGGCGACAACTTATGTGGTTAAGCGCAATTATTTCAAATTGCGAATACTGTGTGCACTTTAGATAAGAATATAACTGGATAGTTACTTCGATGGCGATGGAGAGAGAGAGCGACTCATCATGCCTATAAATAGTAGATGCGCTAGGTGTGATTCAGTGCCCATGGAGTCATTATCATTCGCTCCATTCATAAAGCTTTCAGCCAAAGCTCAAAGGTTCAACCAGATACCAAATTGCGGCTCCGACATCCGCCAGTCAGTGCGAATAATTAATGATGAAATGTTAGAATGAAAATAGCCAAAGCGTGATTCAATTAGACTTCCCAATTGCTATTGGCTTCTGCTGATGACCCGTTAATTGAATTTCTTGCTGTACTTGTCTTTGTTGCTTACGTTGTTGTTGATTCGTTCAATTTATTTGCATTTAAATTGTCTCATCAGCCCCTTGCCCGATGGCAACAATTGACACAGAAAATACAAAGCAAAACGAAACAACAAAAAAACCAAATATTCGCCCAAGCGCCACTTGAACGCCAACAGCTTTTTGGGGCTCCAACATTGTTTGTTTCTGTTGTTGTTGCTTCCACAATCCAAACACTTGTCGACGCCATGGATGCCTCCAGTTTTGCCTGTGCCACCTCGCGTGCACTCTGGCCAAAATGGGTCAACGCCAAATTGTGTGCTGGGGCCAAAGCAACAATATCTCCTCTAATGTTTCAATTGGCCCAGCTAAAGAGATGCCTAATGAAAATCGTTGATTATCAATCTCGGACACGTTGCGTGTGCGTTGCACAATCCATATCAATTTTAATCTGCTCAAGTTTTTATTTTGGCCAAATCCTGTTCATTAGGCATGCGTGCAAAGCACATTTTTTTGGTCATACAATTTGCATTGCAAATTGAACGCTAATCAATCAAGCCATTATTGTTCATGCTGAATGCTGTCATCAAAGGAAAGGAATCGATTATCTATTGGCCATTCTATGGGTCATTAAAAGAAATATTTAATTGGACTGTACTAAATCAAAGAAATAAATACTAAAACGTTTTTTTTTTTTTTGGCCATTTGGTGTCAATCAATTGCCTTGAGCTTGATATCACCAAATCAAATCGTTCTGTGCAATTTTGTCATTCGCCATGGACAAAAGAAGAACGACCTTGCAGAGTAGAGAAGACGAGCGAAAGCTAAGATCGCTTTCCATAGAGCTGTGTGTGTGTGTGTGTGTGTGTGATTTTCTAGTCTCTTTTTTCAAGGCACTAAGCCCATAAGCCTTTTAGCTTTGCGCCCAATTCTAACTGACAAAACAGAGCCACACGTTAGTGAGTTAAGAAAAGAAAGGCTTTTGAATTTGGCTAAAAAAAAAAAAAGCGAAAGAAAAAACATCCAAGAGAACGTGTGAGTGTGTGTGTAAACAATTCCATTGATGGTAAAGCTTTCACGCAGAGACCAACAACAAAGCAAAACTGGCCAACTCCAGCCAGTTGGCTAATTTATCTCAATCGATTTGTATTTAAATGAAAATCTCAATTTAAGGCGAAACGAAAAAATCACTTGGCCCAAAGTGTGTGTGCGGCAAGCACAAATGAATTAAAATGTATGCAAATTATGTAGAGTTTTGATAAATTTCACGCGATTAGCATGTGAATCGCAGCGACTGAGGCAGCAGCTGAGGCACTTGTTATAGGTAAACCCAACTCAGACAGGCATTTAATTTGTGACCCTTATCATTATGGGCAAATGTGGTGAATATTGTGTGTGTTTTGGGCTTGTTTAGCAAGCAATTTTATGCATTAATTAATTAAAACTTTGTCGGCCAGTTCGTTAACCCATAAAGTGACAAAAAAAACAAAACGCGGCGTCTTGTTTGTGTGAGATCGACCTGGTCGATCGGTTGGTTCTTGTTCGATTGATATAAATTCAATTTTATTGCCACTCAAAATGTTGTACGATCATCACATGTGAGCACATATAAGTGTGCCGTTTAATGATCATTTCGGGGTGTTAAGTGCTGGGCAGCAAAGTTATAATAAAAAATGCCTCTTAAAACAAAAGACTTAGAACACGAACTTGCCGTCAGTTTATGTATTTCGCATTTGTTGTGACTCAATGTGTTGCTAAATATTAAATCAATGGGCTCTGTTTATTTATAACCCTTACGGGAGTTGATATTCCCAACCTTTTTGCAGGTCATTAGCCTGTTGCGATTATCTGCAAATCGTTGTCGCCAGCTCCCATCATTGGCTATTACTTACTTAAGTTTGTTAGTTAGTTAAAGAGATAGAGGAGAGGAGGGTGGAGGAACTGCTTCTGCTTCTGAAAAATTTTCGAGATTAGCATCAGCAACGGTTTCGCTCAAGTCAACGACTTTTGCTCTTTCGGGGCGTGGCGATCCACAACTGTCGCTTAGACGCTGCTAATAGGTTTTTGTAATGCAAATGAATTCTGTAATCTTTATGTATAAATAGCTAGAGAGAGAGAGAGAATGAGAGAGAGAGAGAGACAGAGAGAATATGGGGGAAAACGCATAAACGCTGACTCATCCACAAAACGTTCTCGTTCTGGTCGATGATCAATGATAACTTCCACTAACTTATTGTCTATGCAAATCCCCAACCAAGGTAGCCAAAAAAAACCTAACATAATAACAATTAAACAAATATAGAAAACAAATATCTTTATAAGTATCTAATAGAACGGTCGAAAACAACAGCAGAAGAGGCCCAAAACAAGAATTCCATTTGTCTTGGCATTGTCGTTTCTTGTGGTTATTTCTGTTTATGCCTGGCTTACAAGGAATTCATTAATTTCTACTCTCAGTTGGTGTGTGTGTTTGTGTGTGTCTCTCTCTGTGAGTGTTCTTCCAAATATTTTGTCATCAATCAGAAATAACTTTCAACGCACGCCAATTTCAGTCGAGTTCTATCTGTTGGAATTATTATGGTCTTCTCTGTATTTTTTTTTTTTTTGCAACTAATGATGCGACTGCTCTGCGAACTTCGTTAATTGTTTTATAAATATGCTGAATTAATTAATTTAAAATGCCATTAATTACACTTTAATAACTCATTTTTGAAACAAAGAAAGCAATAAAATTTGGACAGTTATTTGATATTGCCAGGAATGGTTAAAATCGATTTGAGAAAGTTACCAGAAAGAACTAACTATAAAACACGATCTCACGAATATTATTAATACTCCAGACTACTTCTCAGGGTTGTGTTTTATTTATTTTCACTAAAATCCATGAAAGTGCCTACTACTCTCTGGCCATTGGATAATTGAAAGCTCTTTTGAAGATAATCAAAACTCTATGCAACAAGTAGTTGCAAGTAGTAAGTATTCAGAGTTTTTACGATACATGTTAACTGTTAACTATCAAAAGAAGACTCAATATAGCCGCCTACTAAAAGAGAGTCTAAGAGCCATCAAATTTGGCATTAGAGCTCGCTAACATAGATGTTTGTACTTATGTATCCTGTTTTTATTTTCTTTTACCAAACTTTTACCACTTCGGGGAAATCGATTAAATTTTGATATCTCTTCCGTTATAGATATCATCATCAACGAAATTAATGGTTATAAAACATTGATGATAACGATTATGTACATATAGTAAATAGACTTGATAATTGGCTGAATTATATTGTGGTATTAGCCATAAAAAGAAGGATTCTTAATTTAAACAGAAGATTGTTTTGCGAATGTTTCCAAATTCGAATTTTCGTTGCATTTAGTTTACATTGGATAGTTTGATTATATATTTTAAGGCAATCGAAAAATTTAATGAGATTTATCATAGTTAATAATGTGATTCAGAGTCAATAGTTTATAGCTTTTCTAGGTAGTTGGCAGCAGTTTTGCAACTTTTTTTAATTAATTAAACGTGAATGCTTGGCATTACGCCCCCGTCTGTAAATATGGCATGCAATTCGTCTGCGTCAGAAAGATACTAAAAATAAATAAAAAATGCCTCTAGGCACATCTTGTGGAATTCCACTTGAATGGGAAGACAGACCATGGATGCGCTTCTCCTTAAAACTTGAACTGACCGAAACACGCATCATCATTCTGAAGGTGTGTGTGTGTGTGTGTGTGTGCTTGTGACTTTAGGTTAATTAAGCAGCCAGGTGTTGGAGGCAATTGGAGAGCCCACATCTCTTGATGACGACCCAGTTTCCTGGGCAATGCTAGAACAAAAGCCACGAAATTGGTTCACTTCAGACACGACCGCCGACGCAACACTTTGTAAAACGTGTCTGTCACTTTAAGCCCAAACAAATTAGCCAGAGGACCAAAACCAAATGTTGTCAAGCTTTGACAATATTTTGGTTTTTTATTTTGCAAATAGATTCGCAACAGATTTAAGCAGGTCATACAATGATAACCAAAAGATTCATCTTGAGCGTGGGTCAAACAAAAGCCAACTCAAGTGCTAATGTTCTCTATCTGAGGTTGTCTGTCTGTTTGTTTCTACACACACACACACACTCACGCACGTTTTAGCCGAGTTCTAATTAGCCATGCTAGGCACAGTTTGGTATTTGCTTTGTGCACAAGCAAAAATGTCAGCTGTGGAACGCCCAAGCTGCGATTCCACCATTCCAGCTTCGACTCGACTTCAAGCCTACAAATTAGAGCAAATACAAATGAATACAAATAACAAATTGCTTGGCGCATGGTAACAAAAAGTACCGTTACTATTTGGACTTGTTAGCCAGAGAAAGACAGACAGAGAGAGAGAGAGGGAGATGGAGAACATTTCTGAGTTTTTTTTTTTTTTTTTGGGGTCTGGAATGATACGAATTCGATTTTTACGACTGTTTGAAAGTTTTGTCTAGGTGAAAAGTGAATGGCTCAAAAAACTATGTATTTTCAGTGTATATTCTTGACCCAAGAGGCGTGAGCGAAATTCACAAACCCACAAAAAAAAAAAAAAAAACAATTCAAAAGAAGAAAACAAAAAAACCAACAGAAAAAGTACAAAACACAAAATGCTGGCAAAAAATTGGATTCATGTTAAGCCATTGCGATTATTATTTATGATTATTATGAAATTAATGCAATTGGCCTTGACAGCCGCATAAATAAATGAATGAAATGTGTGGCCCCAGGGGGAGTCAATCTTAACGCGACTCCGTGCGTAAAAATCATGTCAATAGAAATGCCATTATTAATGGGAGAAGGCGTGAGCCAGTCAAACCCGAGCTGGCTGGGTGCGTGGGTGCTTTTGACTGTGTTGGCCAATTAGCGGCTGTCAAATGTTTTGTGTTTGACCTTCAATGGCCCTGACACTGAAGACGCATACCACAGCATTGACAGCTGCACTTCAAAACGGATTTTGGAGTCTTGGAAGTCTAAGTAACGAAGTGCACTTGGTTGAAGAAATTCCTTAAGCTTTTAATGAGACAGTCCGAATGAAAGAAAGTGCAAAAGGAGCTTATCCATTAGGTGATGCCATTTGATGCGGACATTGAACCTTCACAAATATACCCTAACCAGAGAGATGGTCAAATAAATAAAGCATAAAGAAACCAAAAATTCTGATGCCAAACAAACGAAACTGGTTTGGTTTTTAGCCAACTAAAATTCTTTAAAACTCTTACTCGTATTAATAACAAAGCAAAATATACACAAAAAACAACAACAACAACAAAAATACAATACAGAAATACGAAAAATGATTTCAGGTGATAGCCTTAGGTAATCAAGAATCTGCTTATAGTATGCCATAAATAATAGAAAACTTTCGAAATGAAATTCAAACAAATGGCTAAAAAGAAATAAATTTTGTTTTTTTTTTTCTCCAAGTGGAAACAAAAGATGATGGCCTTCACATCCTTTCAGAATCCATAAACTTCTTCAATTTCGTATACATTTTGATTAGGTAAGCAAAGCTTAAGAATACTATAAGTTGGCCATGATCATGTTAACGATAATGGGAATCGCAAAAGCGGATTCGAATGGCTTCTAGGGGTAAAAAATAAAGCGCCTTAACCCGATCATGAAATGTTCTTTCTACTTGGGTGGATTATGACCGCTTCTGGCCTTCAATAATCAGAGGATTGGGGTGTTCTTGGCGACTCTTTTGCTTGCATAACCCAGTCAATATTCTAAGGCCGCCGATGCCAAAGAAGATTTTAAAGATTGCCAATAATTGCCATACAGAATATAGAAAATATTGTTTTGACTAATTGTCTGGGCGAGCGGTGATTGGATGGAGTCGTGCTCGATGATTATCTTATTAAGACCAAAGCTGGAGCCGATGGCCGGCTAGCTGGTTGGTTGGCTGGCTGGCCGTTCAGGCCTTGAAGAGCGTTTGCAGAACACACACAACAACAACAACAAAATTCGTCAAATTCAATTAAACTTAAATACTTGTCGAAGCAATTTACCTTAGATATTTGTTTTGCATTGAGCTGAGATTATTATTTATCTACCATCATCATCAATATAGTCGCCTCTTCGTCGACTTGTCGGCTCTTTGTGTTGTGTTTTTGGGGGGCTCCAATGCTAATTGCTTTTCAGACGCAAAAGACGCTGTGTAATGATGATGTTAAGACCCAAAAAGTGGAGGGGGGGGATCCCCAAGCCGGAAGTCGGAAGTGCAGTGCAGTGCTCCATCTTGACCGCACCCATTGCTGACATTGCTGGGAGCGACATTTGCGCACGCGCAGCTCTCTATGTAATTTACGAGACGGCGGCAAATGGGCGACAAATTATGCCAAATGAAAGGAGGTGCGATTGTTTTGCCATTTACCTTTCGTTCGTTTCGGTTTCGGTAGTGTGGCTGTAAGCCATAAAACGTAAAACGGTAGTGCGCTATCGGAGGCACTCTAGTTGTATGTATGTATGTATGTATGTATGTAGGTGTTGGGAGTTAGTTGATTTATTCGCTCATTTTGCTGGCGTTTCTAATGCGACAATTACAAAACGTCGGGGTACTCAGTCAGCAGCTAGATTCTAGGCACATTGGGTGATTTATGGCCAGACTGAGGGAATTTCACGAAACGATTTGGCATTTGGCACACTAAATTGCTCACGCAGACGCCCCAAATAGGTAAAAGTTTGTTTGATTAGAACGCTCGCTCATCGGATCGCTCCGCTTGAGGCCTCCAACTTGAGGTTTGTTGAGTAAATATGTCAGTTTGGGTTAACCTCCTCGTCGAATATTTTGAGTAATTGAGCGTCCGACTACCGGGTTGGGTTTAGAGACGGAGAACTGGAGACATGGATATGGATTTGGAGATGGATATCGATGTCGTTGCCCGCAGTTTGATTAATGTGGCTTGTCGAAACTGATGCAAATTTTTTGTTTACTGCCGCCAGCATTGTTTGCTTTACGGTTCATTCATGAGAGATCTGGTCGGGTTGGAGTGGAGTGTTATGTAAACACTCTAAAGCAGTGGCAGTGGCAGTGGCTCCAAATTCGCATAGCATTTCCAAAATTTATGCAAATTTTGAAAACACCAAATAGAACAACCCGAAAATTTGTAGAAAAACAAATCTGTAAATAAGTTTACAGTTAGAGGCGGTACCGCTGAGTCGTTTTTCTACATATACTATTGGGTTTGGGAAAGTGGCCCAATCCCAGACACACAGTTCCCCAATTCGAGTACAAGTTCAAGCCAAACACACACAAAGTCCGGCCCGAGGTAACACTGAGATCTCCAAGAGATCGGACCCAGCCTATTGCCAAAAAGTTCAGTGAACTTCTGCCAACTTCTATATTGAAAGATGCTTAGCGGGTCTCTCTCTCTCCGGTGGTGGCACTCATTAAGGAAACATAATTCTAATTCTACTGTGGACCGAGAGAGTATGTCTTTTACTTTTAATTATAATTTTTTAGTGCTGAGAAAACGAAGGTCCACTTCAGTTAAGTTACGTGAATGAAATGTTGGGTCGTTCGTCGCGGTCACCGCAAGTCGCAAGTTTTATCTAATCATCTGCAAGCGGTCCCCAAAGAGCCCCAAAGAGCAAGAACTAAGACTTAAACCGCTGGCCAACTGGCAACTGACCACTGGCCAGCAATATAAATGTTATGAATAATCAGCTTAATTTAGGGCCAGGCCCGCTTTAGCTTCTGTTTATTGTTTTATTCAACCCGAAATGAAGTAGCGGCAGTTAAACTCCAACTCAAGTATTCTCCTCTATTCCATTTCTATTCTATTCTATTCCACTCTTCTCGGTTTCTATTCTATTCCCTTTTATTTGAAGTTCTTTCTTTGCACTTCTCACTGGGCAGCGGGCTTAGATATTAAAATAAATCATTGACTAAACAGGCAACACTTAATTTAGAGTGTCCCATCTCATTTCAACCATGAAATCTTTAAAATCATCTGATTCTACTCTTAGATTGGTATCAAGTTCTCCATGGAATTTACTTTAGATCGTTCTGGTTTGTTGTTTTTTATCCTGAATTGGCATTTCGTGCATTTGATCATTAACATCATCAGCAGACATTATCAGACAAGCACTTCCAGTTTTATGAGTCCTGTAGTGAGAGGGTACGTATGTACATAGCATACATAAAGAAACTCCAAGCAGAACTGGAAGTGGAGCTGGTCTATGACCATACCATTTGGGCTTTTCGCCAATTCCTAGAAGATGCGATAGGGTGGAGAGGAATTGCTTTTGCCTGCATTTTAAAGACAGTTAAAAGGTTTTTGTTTCTTGCCACATTTTGATTGCATCAATAAAAAAAGTCAACGCCGCCGCTGTGGTTGCTGATGTTGATGCCAGCTCCAGAGCCGTTCTTTTGCTTTAATGACCAATGGGAAATTCCAAAGAGTCGAAGAGTCGAGAGAGAGAGAGAGATTGACAATGAAAATGAGGTATGAAGTGGTAGTGGTGATGCTGGAGCTGGTGGTGGTGGGGGTTGTGGTAGTGGCTTCCAGAAGATAGTTTTATTTATAGCCCACTCCTAAGCGTTGCCATTAAAAGTTCCAGTCTCCATCTCCAGACTCTGTCTCCGTCTGATGAAGGCAACTGCAACTGGGGACCGATGCCAATTAATTTGCTGCAGGCTTTGGCCAAATGCCTCCAACAGCTGTAGCTTCAGCCTGGCCTAGCCTAGCCTAGCTTAACTGAGTCTGGGCCGAGAGTCTTGATGAGAGGCGCCAAGCGCCAACACCAAACAACACCCCATCTTCCAGCACACACACACACTCAGAATTGAGAACATTCCTGTCAGGATTCCGGCTCCGTTCCATCCTCTCCCACCGTCCCTGGGGCCAACCCAATGAGCCGTACTAATTAATAATAATAATCAAAAAAAAAAACGAGAAGAGAAGAGATGAAAACGAATATGGAGATGGAGATGGAGAAGGAAGCGATGCCTCTTGGCCGTTTATTTTTAGACAATAAACCGAGGATGCAGCCAATGGCTAATGGTAATGAGCTGCAAGTTATTTACAGTTTAACTGCGGCCTTGCACCTGCTCACCCTCTTCCACCCAATTGAAAGCCCCCTAAGTATATGGTTTATGGGCCAACATCAATCTGGCTTAATGCTTCTTCCACCTTCTCTATGCTTGATTAGCATGTCGATGAGCTGCTGATGAGGAGATGGAGCTGTGGAGCTGTGGAGAGGTATGCTTGAAGCGATGGCACAACCCCCAAAAGATTCGTTGAATGGCCTTCAACGTCCTTGACTGTACATTTATTGAACTTGTCTATAATTATATATTGTATTTATTTATTTGCTTATTATTATTATTGTGTTGCGATTGTGTTGTGTTGTGTTTCTATTTGTATTTATATTTGTTGTTATTGCCTTTATGGCTCACGTTTTTGTGCTCACCAAATATTGTAATTTATGTGAATAATACGATGCGAATCTGAATCTTCATCTTAACGTCTCCATCTCTGCCCCTCTCTCTCCCTCTCTGTCTCTCTCTCTGTCTTGGCTGGCCAAGTCTATTAGCAAACAATTTGTATTGTCTGATAGTTAATCATTTATAACGTCATCGATTTATTTTTAAACAATATTATTAACGCCTAAGCATATTATCTAATTTATGTATTATGTAAAAATGCGTTCTAAACACATCTGTATATATGTTAATTTGTTTTGATGATCAGCCGATTTCCTCATACATACAAAAATCAGGGCAAAATTGTTCAGCCATTTAGCCCTTAGGCTAAATCTAGGCAAATCAAATGGCCAAAACAATGCATTATTTGGCTAGCTAAGAAAAAAAAACCCAGATAACTCTGTGGGGAAACACTTTGTGCCGATTCTGTAAAGACGCAAAGACAAATGAAATGAAAAAATCATCATGGTGCACGAGAAACCAAAATCTGGGTAGATCTTTCTTCTTGGCCTTTTCGGTAAGTGCTGGAGTGAGTGGTGTGAGTGAGTGTGAGTGTGCCTAATGAGTATTCAATTGATGCAGAAAGCAGCCAGCAGCAAACTGGCACCATAAATGGCTATTTGAAAGACGTTACAGTTCGATCGAGCTTCAGATTCGAAATTCGATTAGGGTACACCAAAAAAAAAAACCATCAAAAACCGTACAGCCATTTTGGATACCCTGCAATCTTTGAAAGAAAAGATTGTGAACAAGGATAATCCATATGTAGGAGAGAGGACCTCACAGCATTACCTGTCTTTAAAGAACACATATTCCTTAGTATTTCCCCATTTTTATCAATCTTTATATACCCTTTCTTTGACACTCTCGTTGCAGGGTATTAAAAACCCAAAACTGCGAAGAACTGCGGGCACTTCAGACATGCCGGCTAAAGAAGACGACGGAGTCGCTGCCGGAGTTGAAGCTGGATCCAAAAAATTAGAAAGAAGTGCGACCAGGCAAATGAGGTCAATAGGAGGAAATGAAAAGTGAAATTTTATTTTTGAGCTTCGCCATGGCTTTTGACCATTGTAGGTACTTGTACAGATCGATGTATGTATGGGCAAAAGGAACTTGCAATTTAAATATCATTAATTTCTAGGTTAAGCCTTTGTGCCGGCCACTTGAAAATTGCCACCGTATAATAAGTATTTTCGCTCTATCCAATTTTTTTTTTTTCCCCCCAATTCTTTCATTTTTTGACAGCCAAAGGCAAAATTGGCCTGAAGTGGCGACACAGTCAATCGATGAGAAGATGTAAGAAGGTTTTATGGGTTGCTTTTGGTTGAGACAAAATTATAGAGAATTTTATATAAATAATATATATAAATTAATAACTATTAATTATGCATGTTTTATGTAAATTGTATATAACAAACAGATAAACATAAAAGGCTTGTCAATTTCCTAAACGATCGAATCAATTAGCACGATTTATGCTGCACTTGGCAAGTGCCTTCAATCGATAGCTAGCCAGCATCAGGTCCATGTCCAAGTACTTGTATTAGCCTCAAGCGTGACTCATAGCCAAACAACAAACAGTTCGTGCTAAACGAGACCTTCTGCATATTGGAATCTGGCAATTGTACATCCATACAAATACACAGCGAAATTACCCAAAAGGCAGTAAAAATGTATACTAAATTAAAGGCAGGTGGGTCGACTTTGCGATACCCAGCACGAAAAATGATTTATCGTTTTAAAGGGAGGAGAATTGCAAGTGGAATCCATCCAAGGTGTACTACATATATACTAAAACTCTTAATTAAATGTTCTAATGTTAAATAATGAAAAATTCTAGAATAAACTTTAGGAAAAATAAAGAAACTTGCATTATAGATGGTCTAAAATACGAGAAATTTGAAATTATAAAATTATATATAGATTTTTCCGGGAGGAATATCGTTTTAAAGGGGGAAGAATTGCAATTAGAATCAATTTAAGGTGTTCAATATATACTAAGACTCTTAGTTAATTGTTCTAATGTTAAATAATGAAAAATTCTAGAATAAACTTTAGGAAAAATAAAGAAACTCGCATTATAGTTGGTCCAAAATACGAGAAACCTGAAATTATCAAATGATATATAGATTTTTCCATAATTTTAATTTGGTATTCAATATGATAAAAATAATTTGATAGCTTTTTCATCTGCCTATAACCCTTTTTGTGTATATAGGGTATAAACAAAAAAAAACACATAAAATAAAAAATGTTGCTTCGTCGCAATTAAAAGGGTGCGTAGAACGACAGTGGCATTACATGGGCTTTTGTGTACTTGGACCATTAAAGCCAAGTAAAAATAACGAGCTAATAAAAGCGGCCAAGTCACAGCTACAGGTGTTAGTCTTGATGGCTGTGTCAGGAACCAAAATCATCGACGACGACGACGACGACGTCGACTGATGACGCGTCAACGATCATCGAGCCAATGTTGAAGCCGCCATCAAACAATTGAGTATTAATTTTAATAAATAATCACAGCACAGGCAAAAGCAAAATAAAATGATTACCTATTTGTTTATTAGCTGGGGCTTTTGCATTGGGCTAAGGTTATCAACACACAACACACTTGAGTCATCATCCACACCCCTACCCCCCGCCCGATTGGAGCATGGGGCATGGAAGATGCTCAGTTAAAAACGTATTATGGAAGACGGAAATGAATGCCAGGAAAAAAAACAAACCAACAACAACAACAATTTTTATATTAAAAATTAAATACGCAAATACAAAAGAACAAAGTAGAAGAAAAAAAAAAAAGAAAAAAAAGAATGCTATGCATAGAGGTAAACAGCTGCCAAAGAATAAATTAAATTTATGTATGGGCCAAAGAAGAATCCCCAAGCTCATAAGAATCGAAGAGTCTCTAGTCTCGACAACTTGGTCGCTGTGTTTAAATTTAAACCCTGAGCTCAGCTCACCTGGCATGCCAACCAAGTCGACAGGCCAGAAGGCCGAAGAGAGCTGCGAAAGGTGTTATCAGGTGTTATTCTTGTTCACTTTCCAGTGGATGAGGCTTCGAACTAAACTGAACTCATCTCAAATTACGGCCACAAAACAATAGTCAAAATGTTATTTTAAACAACTTTGGCAAACAAAACATTAGTCCAAAGCTGAGAATTCCAAAAGATACGGGATGAGCATTAAAAGTACCGAATATGCAATACCCTTTTTAGATATATGTAATAATATCCCAACTGTCGACAAGTTTTTTTAACTTTAAGTATTATTTTAAATTGTTAGATAATTCCAATTTTTATATATATAAGGTTCCACTTAATTTAAGAATTATTTTACATTTTTATATAATTCGAAGTGTTATTTCCCCTACCTCAATAAAAAAAGAATTTTTTTCTTAAACTTTTAAACTTTTTTTTTTTTTAACTTTTTTCAGACAATTTTTAATCCAAAATTTATTTCTCCATTTAACGTTCCAACAGGGAACTCTTGGAACCATTCTCTTCTTAAAAATGCATCAGAAAGAGTTCAGTTTTTGAACTGAACAAGCTGAACAAGAGAATATAATATATATATGTTTACTTTTCTGCTAGCATCGTGTCAAAACTAATATAGCCTTTTTGTAAGGGTATAGACCAAGATGATAAATGATGCGCGTGTGTGCAGTTGCTCGCAGAAATAAAACAAATAGTTGTATATTGTGGCATAAATCTTTTTTCCTATGTTTTAATACAGCTTAACTAATTAAATTTAGTTATACAGACGAGCACTTGATGTGTACACACACACACAAACACACACACACACAAATGCATTAGCGTCCGTGTATGCATAGTATAATTAATTTATTAAATTTGTAGTTTGTGTTATACAAAACACTTTAAATATTTATTGCATTATTCGCAAATTGCTAGGTTTCTGACCTAACCGAAGGACACACACAGTGCTGGGAACTTTAAGATGAGCCATTGGATTATTTTGATTTAAAAAAAAAAACCCCAACTTGTCCCTCAGCTGTTCCGCAATTAATTCCTTTTTTAGTTCCTATAATCCATTTAATTGAAATGCTTCGTCAGATTGGTCAAACAGGGTGAGTTGTTTGTGAATAAATCTTTTATGGTGAAAATATTCAAATAGGTCGATAGAAATGTGGCCAAGAGTCCGAAAATGAGAACACCCATGGTGCAGGACACATCGCATTGCAGGCGATGTAGCAATCGCAACAGACGCAGCCAACAGCCACGTGGCGAGTGTGGTTTGGCGGTCACGAGGAGTGGCTCCATTTCCAGCTCAATGGGATCGTAATTCAAATCCAATGGCATACTGCCATAACTGGCTTCGGCTGCAATTCGTTGATGCACTCGCTCCATTTGACGTATCCGGCGATATAGCAAGGGGGGTAGGATGAATACCAAAGGACCTGTTATCGTGCCGCCTACAACATCCATGAGGGCATCGAAACTGGGCACAAACTCGGCCATGAGCACTTCCAATCCCAAGACCGATGACCGTATCAGCATGCGTTTGAATGAGAGAGCTAAAAACCAACATTATGGGATAATATAAACTGGACACTTCGCATAGATCTTACATTCTGGCAACTTGAAATAGTTCTCGATCTGCAGAAACATGGCCGAGCTGGCAACGGTCACCGAAAAGCAGAGTTGGAGAGACATTAGTATCAACATCACATAGAATGGAACACTGGTGGGCAGCGATTGCAGCAAGTTGTTGGCAATCATCGAGCCAAATTTATAAGCGGCAACAATGGAACCAAAGATGGCCACGCAGCAGGTAACTAAAGAAACCAACCAACACTTGAGTTCGGATTGAGAGAACCCCAAAATTGTTCGCACTTACTAGCGATTCCGCTGAGAGCAGCCCAGGACACCTGGGACTTGTGTTTCATATCGATTTGAAGGGTAAGCAGCACGGGATGAATGTCGAACTGAAATGCCAGGACACTGTAGCTGTTGAGTATCGTTAGGAAACCCGGAAGCTCTGAAAATATGACATCACAATAAGCGGCGACACACTTGACTCCATTCAAGCAGCTTACCTAGGGTTATCCCCTCAAAAGGTTCACCCAGAGATGGTGCAGCGAAGAGGCAAAACCAGAGCAAGCCCACAATGACGATCATCACACAAACTGCTATAATGGCTAAACCTCTGGACAAGAAGAATACGAAACTTAAGCAAATTTCACTCAAATCCGAGAACTGCCTACCTCATATGCTTGGGGCTGCCCAGCCACATGAGGGGGCAAATGACAAAGCCCACAATTATGGCCCAGTAGCAATAGGAGAAATTATAATGACCGGCGCTCATGCGTAGGACAACGGCTTCCAGATTCTGGGCAGCCATAACAACGCTGGGAACGGCCATAGAGAAAATACTTAGGTCGAGAAGCACAGAGACCACCACACTCATATATCGGCCATAGGCCAGTTCCGCAAGTGCTGCATAGGGAAAGTTACGTTTCTGTGATATGGATGGATCCAACAACTCCGCCATGCTCCAGCATTGGGATAGGAGAAACGATGTGTAGATCTGTAGAAATATTATTGATAGCACCAGCAATAGTCCAAAATAGCCGAGTTTGACCAGCAGGGCTGGCAGTGTGATAAACGGAAAGATGCCAAATAAATCGACCACATAGAGGATTGCAATGAACAGCGATAGATTCTCTGGTTCATCCTCGTAGGCGCGAAAATGTGGCAGGGCACTGAAACGGGAACGCGACAGAAATGGCAGCTGGTCATGCTGATGCGAGGGCGTCAATTGGACTGGCGGTCGTCGCTTGGGCAGGGCAAAGGATGGGGCACGTGAGGGACGGGGCGCTGGCTTTTTATTTGCTCGTCGAAAGAGAAACATTCCGAACGCGTCAACTGATGGCACACAACTAAAACCATTCTAAGACAGAACTAATGCCAGCAACTAGCACCTATAGAAACTCTGTCATCTGATATGCATAGGACAGAGATGGCGGCCAGGCGAAGCCCTTTCGCTGCAATGTCAATGCTCCATGTTGCTGCACAACAACGATTTTACTCGAAGGAGAAGCAAGTTCAATGCCTTTCAGCGGGGGCAAGTGACCCACAAAACTTGTTAACGTTAACTTTCAAACAGAGTAAATATTTTTGGTATTTATTCCAAGTTTATTTTAACTTGCTTCTACCATTTAATAAATAATTCCTTTAAACGATAACAACAGCCATAATGTGGGGATCGTAGGGTTGTGAGATGATCTTCAAAATGGTTTTAAAGCTGTACTTGACCAATTTTTTGTTTCTTCGCCTGCGACTGGAACGGAATCAGAATTAGTTTCAGTCACAAGATGTTGGTTCAACATCATAATTACTTCAGAATTCTCGTCACTCGGCATGGTGGTGATAACCTGCACTGCCTGGCCGGGTCCGAGACGCAATAGTTTTGAGCCACGAGGCGATGAGTCGCCGCAGCAAAAGACTCGGGTTGTCAATTGTTGGGTAGTGGTCAGTGGACTTGGAGAATCCGACTCATCCATATCTTGTTCGGGTGGCGTCTGCTCATTCAGGTCATTTTTATTGTTGTCCATATAGGCGCGATTGAAAATCAAATGAGTTGGACGCACTGCATCCGTTATATACTCACTATATATATATATATCCACAATGTATGTTAAGGTAGGCATGTCAGTATAACAACAACAACAATAACAAGTTAAAGTTATTTGGTAAAGATTCTTTGGCAAGTTTTCAGGTGCAAACAGAGTGGAGTGTGATACGTACACTGACCACGACACAAAAATATTTACATAGAGGAAATACTTATACATATAGAAATTTTTAAGTAATTTAGATCGAAGACGAATCAAAAGGAGAACCATATCCAATATATTACATATTTACACGCAACAACAAAAAACGGATACTAAGAACTTTGCAATTTGCATCTTGATATTTGATGTTCTTGGCATCTGCTTATTGCGCTGACTCACACTCCATAAACAGACGCCACTGCAGGCGAAGTGCTTGCTGTGACTGATGATAGCGATGGTGCATTTGGTGCAGGTGCGGTTGCGGCTTTTGCTGTTGTTGCTGCTGATGACTAGTGCGTCATGCGGGGGTGGAGGTTGGAAAGTAGACATTGCCCTGAGGCGGATCATCCTGCCTGCTGTTTGGGAAACAAAATAAAAAGTTGCTCTGGGTGTGCAATACGTCTATTCTGATCTACTAAGGTGGTGGTTGGTGGTAGTGAAAGTGGGGTCTTAGTGTAATCGTGTAGCGATTCGCGTTCAGTGTACGTATCAATATGGTGATATGTATGTAAGCGATTGACGGCAAATGAATAACCGGTGGAAGGGTGAAGGGGGCATATAAAATTAAATTTCACTTACGATTTTATATTATATAAACGGTGACGCCTTATATATTCGAGTACCAAATCATCAAGAAGATATTTCACCGATTGACCGCGACCCAAAAGACGACGGACCATGGAGGAACTCACCTCATTGGGCACCCAATTGGTGATCAGCGTAATGTTTCGCTAAAAAAAAAAATACGGATTTAGTTGTTACTCAACAAATCTATTATAAAAGTGCTCACCTGGTATTTGGTTAGTATATCCGATTCAAATATAAACTTTTCTGGATTTGAGCCAGAGCGCGTAATGACCACTAGACCATGGTTAGCCACAATGTTCTCAATCTAAATAAATAATTAAAATAATTACACAAACAATGCTTTTTTTGGATTTCTACATACATCCTTTTCTGCCCACAGGCCTGGAACTGCAAATGACTCTAGCAAATCTGCTCCACACAATAGTTTCACATTCACTGGATCACTACGTTCGCCGATGGCGAGAGGAAGCCATTCATGTATCAGCTTGTCATCGTTCGTTTTAGTCGATGACACATTCATAAAGTTGTTTATGTAGTTCTGATGAAATTGCAGTACCGATGTTGTGCGTGTCCACTGTGACTGTCGCACCTCCCAGTCGGACAAGTGTATCCAGTTCGACGATTGTAGGGCCAATTTCACCATGGCACAACGATCCAGCGCTGGAGCCAAACCCTTCTTACCGTACGAATCGTGAGTGGGTGATATAATGCCGCCGATGACCTTGTGGGTGCCCTGCATCTCAAAGTGATCCCGGGCTATCTCTAATATTTAAACAATATAAATTAAACAAATTGAAATTAAATAATCCAGCATTTGCCTTACCAAACATCCTCATGTGCATCGGAGTGGGCGGACTAAAACAGCCGCATGCTATTAAAGTTATTCGCGGCAACAGACATTTGGTTTCCTCAATGAACGAAGACATAATTCTATTGCTTTTTATTTAAATCAAAAAACGAAATCAATTACTTTTCTTTCTGCTGTGTTGTTGTTTATGCCGCAGTATTAGAGCTGGGAAATCCATCGATAGTATCGATGGAAATTAAAAAGTGCGATAGATCGATGGAAATTTTTCGATGACGATGTATCGATGGAAAAATACTAGACCATCGATATTATCGATTTTTTCCCCATCGCAAAATGAAAACCAGGGCTCCGACATCATTTGCACCACTGTTAATTAACAGTCACATTTGGGAGCACTGTTATTTATCGATAAATTTGTAGAAAATAGTGTTACCAGATTTCGCAATATGGCGTCTTGGTCTTGGCCGTTCTCTCATTCCACTCTGTTCTTTGTTCTGCCGTTCTCCCATTCCACTCTGGTTCTTTCAGTATAAGAGTGCCCGAAACAGTGTTCAAAGGCAATAAACATGTTGCGCGTTTTTCAACACTAGCATTGTTTCAACACTTTTCTCAGTTCTGTTGTCCATTGTTGTTCCGCAAAAAACAAGATATAATAATATTAACAATTATCAATTGTACAACGTGTATGTAAGTCTGTGCGGTCGTTTAGTGCTTTAATTGTGACAACAAGAGGCAGAATTTGAGGGTTTTTTGGTAGAGTAGAGCAGCAACCAAAGAGTAAGGCACAGTGCCGAGTGCAAAAAAAGAAGAAAAAGGAAAAGAAAAAAAAACAACAACGGCGACGTCAACAGAAGCAGCAGCAAGCGAAGAACGGGAAAAATGCATTTGTAAATTTTCATCCAGCACACCTGATTCACGCTCTCTCTCTCTGTCACACTCAAAGGACAAGCAGGCGTGTGGGCAAAGGATAGCTCTGGGAGGGGCAAGGCCTTGGATTGTGATCACCATATAAATAGCAATAACAAATGGCGCTTGTAACGGTGCAGCGTTCGCCTAGTGTGGCTGGCTCCTGTTCGAATTCGGTGAGTAATAATAATTAGCCAAAGACTCCGGATGGGATCCAATTTGTGTGTACATATACATATGCCAGCGTGCGTGTGCGTGTGTGTGTGTAAGCTCCCTCTGTCAGTCACAACCAAATTTGGTTTTGTTTTGGTTGCGGACATAGGCAATGCTTCCTGTGCGTGTTTTCCGTTTTCTTTTTTTTTTTTGGCCATGATCCTTTGTTTGTTGTTGTTGCCTAGCCGGGCCAATTATAATAAAAATTTAAGAAACCAGAAATTTAAAGCGTATATGTACGTACTTATATATGGGAGAGTGGGCGTTCTGGCAGCGTCATCGCGCATCTGTTAGTTGCTGCTGATTTTGTTGTTGCTGTAACTCAAGCAAATCCGTAGCAGACGTCGCGACGTCAACCGACGCGCCGCATTCATTTTCAATAAACAATTTTGCATTGCCTTATTTGTCGTTTTTTTTCTTTTCTTTTGTTGCTCTTGTTGTTGTGGTTTTTCTTTTTGGCCCGCGTCCGTCTGCCCCAAAAATAGTTTCGGCCATCGTCGCTTTTGCTGCCCTTGGAATATTTATTCAACAAAATAAAAGGGGCAATATTTTTGTTTTTTTATATGTAAACATACATAACTATTAGTGTTCGTTTTACTCTCTATATCTCACTCTCTCTCTTTCTCTCTCCTTGTTCCTATAAAGCCATTTATCATAAAACAAATCAACGAAAAGTAATTTTACCACAACGAAGTTGATATACCCTATCATCTCTCCTACCCACTTTGGCTATCCTTATCAAATATAATTCATAAGTACATCAAGTCTTGTATAGGTCATGCTATATACCCTTCCAATCCTTTACCATTTAATCTCATTATGTTCCAAACTCCCTTCATGTGTCTCACCTCAAAGTACAACAAAATTAGCATTGTCTCTCTCCCTGTCTCAGTTTTTGCTTCTATCGAGCACATCCGGATAACTAGAGTAACTACTGCTAGTTTATTTATATACTCTATGTGGCCAAAAATACTTCCTTCTTTGGGTTGCAGTAGTAAACGTAGCCCGACATGTAGAGTATATATTTTAACTACAAATTTTGTTTTATGATTATTCAGAGAGAAATGAGAATGAGTGAGTGAGTGAGTGCAGAGGTGCATGAAAGTGGGGAATGAATCACATGCTACACACATTTAAGCCAAAGCCTGTTCCCCTAAATTTGTTTTTCATATTAAAAATGATCTAATAGGATGCCGGCGAGTCAGAGGACGATAAGGGCAACAAGAATGATAAGAGCGAATGCTTCTTTGCTGGCAAAGGAACCGCATTGGTATTAGGGCTTAAGGACATTGTGGCTCAGTCCGAGCGTAGGCTAAGCACGGACTCGATACGTTCCACCAATAGCACCCAGAGCAATAACTCTGATATTCAGCTACATTTGCAGTCCATGTTTAATTTGTTGCATCGCGAGGATACTTTAAAAATGGTGAGAGAAATGTATATGAAAAAAATCATAAACCTAAACTAATGTATTTACTTTCGGTTCGCAGGCT